>CM023858.1:30403017-30917776 GCA_013389735.1 Phaseolus lunatus | reverse complement strand
TGTTCTTCTTCTTTAGAATTATATAGAAAGTATTCCAAAGGAAAAGAATTAGCTCAATCAGCTATCACAAGATTCACAACTGCTTTTCTTACCCTACAATCCATAGCAAGACAAAAAAATGCTATCTTTTAGTCTTGAAGAGGGAGCTCCAAGCAGCAAAAGGAAGAGAGGTCCAAGAAATTTAACTACTAAGGTTGATAGAAAGGGAAAATCTACTTTAACTGCAAATGATAATGAGATCGAAGATATGGTTGAAGATGTGGAGGAAGAGGATGAAAATGAGCTTCAAGAGAATGTTATATTAGAAGAAGAAGATGATCTAAGTGACCTTGATCTCGGAGGTGATGATTAGGATGTAGGATTTAAATATAGAATAAAAAGTATTTTACATTAGATTATGTGGATTTAGTATTTTGACTTCATATTTGGATTTTATAGATTAAACATTTATTCATGTTACTTATTCTTATTTAAAAATAAGTCATATTTTATTTGTTATGTATCTTACTATTCATAATAAGATTCGATTCACGATTAAAAATATCGAAAAACGATTAACGATTCGAATCTCGATTCTATAACCATGTTTTTTACTAGTAATGATAGTTATAATCATTTAAACGCGCAAGAAAACAATCCATTCGTGCAAAAAATAGAGTTATGAGTCTGTGCTACGTACACACACCATCACATTAAGGCCACTAAGAGTCTATCAATGTGGATGAGTATATGAGTAGTGCAGGAGTTTGTGTAAATTTTATATAAGTAGGGCAAATTGTAAGGATTTTATTAGGTGGCCAGTAAGATATACAGAAAATTTTGTACACTTTCGATGCCAACAGTCGATCAAATGATTCTCAGTTTTTACGCAAAATTCTATGTTCTAGCTCTAACTGGCTATTTTCTTTCTTCTTTCTATAACTTGTTCATGTTTCTCTGACATATTCTTACATCTATAACTCCTTCTGCTATTTATTGTTCCTTGTGTGAAGGTTGATTAGACAAATTAATGAGTCATAATTATGAATTAATTATAGTATGTTTGAATATATTTCAATTTTCTCAAATAATGCTTAAAATAGTTTGAATTATCATATATCAAGAAGTTGTTAAAAGTTATAACATTTGAAGTAAAGTTCAATTATGTTTGGGTTGACGGAGAATGTGGAAATAAGACATGGAAGCAAAAAGTTAAAGAAAAACCACAGTTTGAACTCAACAGGGGTAAAAATAGTGAAAGGAGTAGGTAGGGAACTACCAGAGAAGTCTAATATCTGGACAGATTCATGTGAAGTTGGTCCTGAGAAAGATATCATCTATTTTTTGGTCCTGCTCACTGTTTAGAGTAAAAACATATCCTCTAGCTAAGGTGTTTTGGGTTGGCACCTCTCAAGTAGTGTCCTAATTGTTGGTAGTGCTAGTAGACATTGCTCCACTTCTGGCTCTCTCCTAGATCCTTCCACACTTGGGGCAGGCTTTAGATTTTGGCCATACTCACGACTCTCTTTTAAAGTATCTCTTTTAGTTCTTTGGCTGGAAGTTATTTATTCACTCATGAATTTTCTCTTTGGTAAGGTTTCTGACGTTGGCTTTAGTTCCTTCATCGAATCTTGTTTCTTGAGATTACTCTTCAAAATCAAGCATTTGTTTACCCACCTGGATAATCTCAAATCCTTTAAGTTCCAATCAAACTTTGAATGTCAGGATGCAATATTCCTGGTTCATAATTGGTGGTCTATTATTCATCATTTGGGGTGGCGTGCAGAGATCTTGACGACCTAGCTAGTTTTTCAAATTTATTCATTTATTGTCCCACTTCGAGTGATCTTTGTTCTGATTATAAGAATTATTCTTTCTTTTGAATTTTTAGACTTACAAGGAAATATTTACTAGTACAAATGTTTAAAATAACGATCCGTTATTTAATACGTTTTTATGGTCAAATGCTGTCTTTCAAAATGCGATGATATTTTTTAAATTAACTTAATTTAAGAAGGCGACTATTTGTAATAGTCGCATTCTTAAATCAAGTGCTTTATTTTAGAATGCGGTTATTATAAATAGCCATTCTTAAAACATTTTTTACCCTAATTTAGAAGTGTGGCACTTACGTTTTCATACTCTCATTTTTAGCACTTCGTTTCTTTTCTGTGCTTCCTCCATTAACTATGCTTCCTCTTTTCTTCCTCTCTCTTCTTTGCATTGTCTTCATGCCATTGGTAAGCATTATCTTCCTCTCTTCTTCTTCACCATTGATTTTTGTATGTTTTCCATTTCTCTTATGTTTTGTCTTATGCCATTGCTAAGGTCACTGTTTCATTAGGAAGGTTTTTGTTTGCTTTCCACTGTGCCTTCCTCATTGTTGTTGTCGCCTTGCTCCGTCGTATATTTGCATTTCATTGGGAAATTTTTATTTGTGTTTTCTGAACTTTTATTTATGTTCTTGGTTATCAGGGCTTCCAATATCAATCCATTATTTATATTGTTTTTTTTATTCAAAACATGTTAGATTCAGATTCAGATTGGGATGAAATACTAAGAATCTGAAGAGGTATGATATGGATGCACCAAAAGATCAAAAGAAATGCTAAAATAATGACCTGTTCTTTAGAAAAGATCAAAGTTGAGAACTTTTATTAGAAACCCGAAAAAGAAAAGAAACCCTAAACGCCATTCATAAATGCGATTTATAAATGTGGCTGTGGTAAATAGCCGCATTTATAAATCGAATTTACGAATGCAGCTAAATAGCCACCTTCTTGTCTCTTCGATTTAAGACTACGTGTACATCAAATGCGACTATATAACCGTCGTTTTAAATTGAAAATAGCCGCCGTTGTTTTGCCTTTCTACACCAGTGATTTGTCTAGAAAATTCTTTCAAGTTAAAGGATTCCCAACTAAACCTCTCTATTTAGCTCTTTTCCACCAATTCTTTACCCTTTTTTTCTTGAGCATACAGGTAGCACAAGAAATCTTGTTCTCTCTTGTGTATAAAATTACTTAAAAAATTCCTTCCATGCTTTGTACTCATGCTTCAGTAGCAGAGGGATTGTATTCTCCATTGAATTGAGGTGGAAAATTCTTTTTGTATTTTGAGAATCCAACTCCATAGCTTCCATTCCCTATTATAAGTAGTATCACTATTTCCCATATAATTTCCTCCAACCAAGTGGGCCACAAAGTTTGTTTTTATTTGAGCCTGCTACCTCATTGCATTAACCATAATTTCTATTTCACTAATTTATAATTTCTGAGAGATGTTAGGTGTTCTCTACCTCCTATTCCGATAATTTCCTGCCTTCATTTGCTTATACTGAGTCACTAGTACAAAAAACCTTTAAAACGACTATGAATAATGACATTTGATAGAAACCCGTTGTAGAAAGAAGCACAGGGGCATTTTGGTGAATAAGCGCTAATAAATAACGACGCTTAGTCTTTTAACCATTGTTAATGAATATTTGAGGGCAAAATAACAATGGTTCTTCTCTGAACCATCGTTAATGAGGAGTTGTGGGCAAAGTAACGACGGTTAAGTGGGAAACCATCGTTAAAAGAGCAAAAATTAACCCTAAAGCTCAACCCGCGCTCTAATTCATTCTTCTTCTCATTTGCGCCTCTCTGCCTCTCCACTACACTTAATGCTGCTCCCCCCGCCTCTGACCTACCCCCTTCGTCGCACCCCCTCCGCGCCCCAAGTTGTCTTCCCGCGCCTCTCTCCCTCCCCACCACAGTGAATGTCACTCCTCTGCACATGCATCTCTTCTCTTCTCTCCTTTGCGCATCTCTCCTCCGTGCTTGCAAGCAGCTACCTCTGCCACCAACCCTTCGGCACGCTGCCAACACCTCCACATGCAACCCAGATGCTACTAGGACGTCTGCATGCCGCACCTCTCATACCTCCTTTTCTTCACGGCACCAGACCTCCACACATAAGTTTGGAGTATTTTAAATTTTTTAATTAAATATTTGCATGTATGTGTTGATTACTTAGTAGTTTAGGGTTTGTTGGGTGGGAACTTCCTGACATTGAAGAGAAGAGTGATAGATTTGGAGTTGACAAAAATTAGCATGAAGAAACTTCAAACGGCCATAACTTTTGATAGAGAGGTCGGATGAAGACATGTAAAAAATGAAAGTTGCTCGAAACGAGGTAACGAATAACGTGGCCAATACCCAAAGGGAATTGGGGTCTACAAAAGTTCCAAAAATCCACCATTTACTATTATTTTTTTTATTTTTTAGTATTATTTGTAAGGTTTTAGTTCCCATACTTTCACTTGTCAAAAATTTCTGAAATTTTGCATGATGTTTCCTAATTTAAATTAGAGATTTATCAAACCATTATGATTATATTATATTCACAAATTTATTACTCATAATGTTATGTGTTCTAACATGAAATCTTTATTTCAGTGCTTATTCTGGATATGACATGTTGAGTGGAGGAAAAGTGCAAATGCGAAAAAACATAAAGATATTTAAAGAATATTTGTTCACTCATTTCAATATTTCTAATTCATTCATTTAATAACATTTATTTTCACTTACGGTGCCATAATCAATTTAGAAATTATGAGTACGGTTACTATGTTATGCACTGGATATCGACTATTGTGTGAGCTGAAATTGATAGAGATTGGGATCAGGTAATTCTTCAATACAAAAACATTTATAAATTTGGGTTTGGGTTTAGAATGACATAGAACTCTTTGTAGAATGTTATGTACTAATTTATTGTATGTAGACTTTCATGTTTAAATTATGATATTACGTGCATTATTGTTCTGGAAATTTGATACCACTAATGCAAAATGGTAAAACAACTACTGTGTATTAAATGCGTTTTTACCTCAGCCGTAGTCCTACAAAACGTGGTGACATTTTTGAAATTATTTTCATTTATGAGTGTGGCTATTTGAAAGAGCCGCATTCATAAATCAAGTGCTTTGATTTATGAATGCGACTATTTGTAACAGCCGCATTTAAAAATCAAACGCTTGATTTATGAATGCGTAGCCGCACTCATAAATCAAATTTTACCCTAACTTGGAGCCGCCACTTACGCTTTTCATATTTTCTTCCTCTTCTTTGGCATTTGCTATTCCTATTCATTCGCGTTCGCTTCTGCATCATTCTCTTGCCATTGTGAGTTCCTTCTTCTTCTTCGTCTTTCTTCTTCGTTTCTTCTTCATTGTCTCTCTTTCTCACTCTATTTTTGGCATTTGCATTGTTTAAGCACAGTTTCATTGCCTTGTGCTCCTATTCGTTGTGCTTTTGTGTGCTCCGTTGCCATTGTCGCTACCGTGTTCATTGTCCCTGCTTCCGCTACCGCATTTGCTGTCGCCGCCGCTCTCCTTCCACTCTTCACCAACGTTGACTTCATGCACAACGTATCCGTATGTGCTTCTGGGGGAAGGGGAAAAATAATAAAATATTGGATTTATAAGTGCGGCTATTACTATAGCCTCACTTATAAATGTAAAATAGCCGCATTCGTTTGGCTTTTCTGCACTAGTGTACATTATTGTTTTAGAAATTTGATATTTTATGCCGGATTAAAGTATATATAATAATAAAATATATTTTTTTAAAAAAAATACATTTATAGCGGCAGTTCCAATCTAGAACCATCGTATAAATACATTTTTTTTTATTTTTTCTTTTATTTAGGCAGAATAGTGACAAGTTTTACACACGTTGTTAATGTGATTTTATAACAATGATTCTAGAACCGTCATTATAAACAACTGATTTATAATGACACTTACAATAACGATGGTTCCAAAATCGTCTTTATACACCTTTTTAACCGTCATTAAAGCACTGTTTTATACTAGTGAGTTTATCAAAATCTACGTCTAATGTAGTAATTTCATGAACAAGAATAACTCCACTTATCCATAAATTTAAAATAAATTTAAAGCAAACTTTTATATTATAATATAACATCTAATTATACTAGGTCATAAATGATTTATATATATATATATATATATATATATAAATTATGAGAATTAATTACATAGAGTTGTTGTTGAACAAAATTCAATATAATACACTATATATACTATATATATAGGATATCTAAAATTGTTAGAAAGTTTTAATTACACCCCAATTGTGACATACATATTTTATACATATCCAAAATAAAGAATCTAAACAATTGAAAAATTAGCTTCTAAAATTACCTCAATCCTTAAGCACGAGGTCATATCTTTGACATTGAACCTACTTCTTTGAAATCATATAAAACTATATGATATATGCAATAAGTGACAAATGCTAAATAAAACAATTACATTGATTGAATCAATGCAAAACATAGATGTAAAAATCATATAAGACTTTTCATGAAAAGAAAAGCTAGTTAAACACTATTAAGAAATGAAAACATGCTTGTTACTTTAAAACATTTTTTTATAAAAGGCTACCTGTTAGGTGTCACTATGAAACTTGACATCTGAATTAGGCTGACACCTCAGGTTTCAACAATCATCTGCCACAACATGAAAAGAGTATTATTAAAACAAAAATAAAGAAAATAGGTTTAATTACCTTTTTCGTCCCTATATTTAGAGTCAATAGTCAATTTAGTACAGTGATTTTTAAAAAAATCAATTTGGTCCCTAAGTTTTTTAAAATGTATTCAAAATGGTCCTCTCTGTTAAGTAGCACTAAACGGCGTTAAGTGGTGCTTATGTGGCAGACACGTGTCAAGTGATGTGGATGGTGGTTACATTAGTTTAGTGAATAGTGAATTAGGGTTTAGGTTATTCGAATTGATAATTGAGAGTACAGTATAGGGTTTTTGATAGATGAGGATTGCTCCCCTGGTTCGATTCTGTGGTGCACTCCCCTGGTTCGATTCTGTGGTGTGCTCCCCTCGTTAGATTGTGTGGTGCGATCGTGAGCTGCGATAGTGAGTTGTGTTCGCATGGTCCATTCGGAGGTGCGATTCTGTGGTGCGATCCAGAGGTGGTGAAGGGGCAGCGATTGAGAAACCAAAGGCATTGAGAAACACAAACAACCATCTTATTGCATTACCTCTCAGGCAAGCATTCATACTTTTAATTTAATAATTACTGATCATGAATCTTACAATTTAAGTGCTTGCCTCTAATAACTTTCTGAAAAAGCTAAAGCTTACCTTTTGTGCAATGTTATTAAAGTAAGATGTTGTTGGTATACTGCCAATTATTTTCAAAAGTGTTTGCGAAAGTTCCATCAAAGTGCATTTTGAAATACTCCTACAAAAAGACAAGTGGGAATACGTTGCCACCAGCCCTCTAACTTTTAGGATATGTGTTGAATTGTTAAATTATGTAGTGGAGCCCCATAAACTTGACAATGCATTTTTTCTACCTAGAATAGTAAACTAATTATAACAACTTAAGAGTTTAACATTTTAAAGTTAGGGACAACCCCCAACATTTTAAAACCACTTATGAATAGAATAAATGAAGAACTTGTCTAGGTAGGGGAATAAGCGTACGAACCAATAGGAAAGTGAGAAGAGATTAATGTTTTGAGATGGCTACCTTGTACTTGTACAGAGAGGGAGTAGTATGAACCAAAAAAACCCATTTCATATAAAACAAAGTCAACAAGCAGTAGTATACTATTAGTTAAACAATTACAAAGAAACAACCTTGATAATTCTAATGACTCAAAGGCATTCAGCTTTCCTCTAGTCAGAAGTGTTCCAAAATACTCCAAAATACTACCTTGTACTTGTACAGAGAGGGAGTAGATCCAGTGAGTAGAATAAGGTTGTTTGGTTGATGGCTGTTTGTATGTATAAAGTTTTTCTTTTGTGCAAATAGCGACCAACATCTCTAAATTTGATTTGCTAAAAACTGCGTATACATAAAAACTGGAGTGAATATATGCATATCCATACTTCTTTTTTTCTTTTGCTTCCCTCAATGAATTCAAATACAACTTTTTCACAGTAAACAAAACCATACGTGCTCAAATTGAGGACTTCGTATCTCAACTTTTGATATGATATAACAAATTTGAATGTAAAAAACTGGAAGCATCTCAACTTTTGTAAATGACAGATTTGATAGATGAGTTTATGAAATGGTAGAGTATGAATAATGTGTTAGATAAAATGGAGTAATTGTTAGTGGTAATTTTGAATTTGATTGGAGTTAGAATGATATAGATTTGGTACTAGGTTCTGAAATGATTTATTTTCGTGCAGAAGTACACCAGGGCCATCTCAGGAAGCTCTAAGTCAGGCAGCTACAAGTGCACCACGGTCATCTCAGGAAGTTCCAAGTCAAGCAGCTACAAGTGCACCAGGGCCATCTCAGGAAGCTCCAAGTCAAGCAGCTACAAGTGCACCAGAGCCATCTCAGGAAGCTCCAAGTCAAGCAGCCCCAACCGCACCCCCTCCACCATCTCCCCTTACTCAACCAAAAGTTTCACAACAATCTCAGGAAACTCGAAGGACAACAAGATCAAGTGCAACATTTTCAAGACCTAACACGAGGCTTAAGTTACAATCCATTAGAGGTCGCTTTTGGAAGCGGTGAATATTTTGGAACTCACTGATTTCTAAACCTATGAATTTTGAAAAACAATTATTATAGGACCCTGCTAATGTATTTTGGATTCATAATTTGGTAATTTGTTAATGTATCATGTACTCAATGTGTTTTGGTCATTTTTGGAGTACATTAATGTTATCAGGTTCTATGAAAATTAAGTTTGGTTCAATCCAAATATATGATAATTAAGTTTGTGTGTGTACTCAGTAATCACTTTTTCTAACTGTCTAGCTGTCATTTGGATAAATCAATGTTGAAATATTGAATATGGTAAACTAAAATCTGCCCTAAAGCTGATCAAATATTGAATTGTAGGTCAAAGTGCAGATTTTCCACCTAAGATACAAAAAGTGCAGAATATTGCTAAATATTTGGTGGTTGTTATTTTTACCGAATATTGTGATTCAACTTTGTTGTTTCTGGTACAAATAATTGGTTTCAAATCACTGTCTTGAGTTTCATTGCAGCATTGGAATGTGAATTTGGAAATTTAATTTGGTGCAGATTTTTCCAAGTGGTGCAGTCATCGTTTAATGTGGCTTTGTTGAATACTGGTGTGAATAGGAATTGCCAAGCCAATAAAACTGCTGCTCTATTAATACAAGGCATCAAAATAAAACTACACCATACTTATGCAACACCATCCAGCACCACAAAACAAGAAATAGTACATAACTTCTTCTATGCCAACCGCTTACTAAAATTCATTTTCCATTCATATAGATTTCGGGATACATATTACATACTGGACATAATCAACTCAACACACTAATACATATTACATTAATTCTTTCAATCATAATCCCAACCAAAATATACATTCATGCGTCACTCAAGGGAATTTTAAGAAAATAATCAACATAGCAATGTTTATTACAACAACAACACACAACCCTACTAACAACATCTTTATCCACTTTCTTGACATCTTCAAACGCTTTTCTAAGATACAAATCTTATTTCTTTGTCTAGCAATAGTTCCATCTTTGTCATCCCCAATGTCTTCAATGCACTTGCACCATATAAAAAAATTGCATCCCATGCTTATGCCACTCCTACTCTGTATTAGACAAAACGATAACCAAAAAATCAATACCAATGCATTTTTTTTCATAAACCATACTTTAATATATCTCACCTTGTACTTTGGACGCCCCCGAAATTGTCTCCCGCAATTTTTGACAGTTGTTGCAGTTTTCAAAACCGCAAATTCCCCACAATCGCAAATGGGAGCAACTAAAGTCGTCCTGCTCCCACCACTGTGGCTAGCATTCGATCGTTGTTGCTACACTTCCATTCGGTTACAGCTACATGATGATATAGATGCGGATCTATAGGCACACATTTCTACCACAGATGGAGCTACACCCACGAACGAATCAAAAACCATAGCATCCTCCGAATGAACTTGCACCACAGGATCGCACCTCCGAATGGACTCGCACCACAGGATCGCACTAGACAATCGAACCAGGGGAGCGCACAGTTCACAATCGCACCTCCTAACTCAGAATCCTTAAATCGTGCTCTCAATTCAAAATTTGTAATCCCCAATTTGAATAACCCTAAACCCTAATTCAATATTCACTAAACTAATGTAACCACCATCCACGTCACTTCACACGCGTCTGCCACATAAGCACCATTTAACGCCGTTTGGTGCTACTTAACAGAAAGGACCATTTTGAATACATTTTAAAAAACTTAGGGACCAAATTGATTTTTTTAAAAACCACTGTACTAAATTGACTATTGGCTCTAAATATAGGGACGAAAAAGGTAATTAAACCAAGAAAATATAAGCAAACATGGGGGGACTAGGTCGAAACCCATAAACAATAACATAGGAAAAATGATACTTAGGTAATCTATACCTACTGATAAAGAATTCTAAGAATAAGTTGGATGGAAGCCTATTATACCAATGAAACTTATCCCTATGAATGGAACCTAAATTAGCAAGCTTGTCAGTAAAAGTATTGCTTCACGGAAAATGTGAGAAATTATAAATATGATTTTCCCACAATAATCAAGGCATTTGTTCCACCTATTATGAAGGGTTCAAGGAACATTAGTTCTAACAGTAAATGCAGCATAAACTAAGGCAACTCACATTCAAGCCACAAACATGGAAAACCCATCTTTTTGGTTTCTTCAATAGCATGAATGACCCCATAAAACTTCTCAACCAAAGCATTTTGAATATCTAGGAAAGCAGAGAAACCACCAATGAACTCACTAGTGCAAATAACACTTTTTACAACGACATATTAAGTTGGTTAAATGAGAACCGGTGTAAACAAAAATGCGGTGACATTTTTGTAAATATTTGGCACATATTACACCAGTTGGGCTATGCAACCGGTGTAATATGTTTTGCTCAAAGAAAAAAAAAGGTTTTTAAAAAATTTATCTCTAGGATTAAATAAAACACCGGTTGGATAGAGGAACCGGTGTTATGTCATTCCCAGATTAAAAAAAAGATTTAAAAAGTTTTTAAAAATGACATATAACACCGGTTCCTCTATACAATCGGTGTTATATGTAATTTCCAGATTAAAAAAGAGTTTTTAAAGTTTTAAAAATTACATATAACACCGATTGGGCTACGCAACCAGTGTTATATGTTATTTTAGAGTAAAAAAAAGTTTAAGTTAATAAAAAGATATATTACACCGGTTATTACTCATAACCAGTGTAATATATGTTTTTACACTATTTTATTGGCTCACGCCCTCACTCTTCATTCTTGCTATTCTAAGTTTTCTTGCTTTAAGAGTTCATTTTGCTTTTGCCACGCCACTACCTCCACCACTCCCCCACCGCTTCTCTCTTATTTTGTTCTCTTCGTGATGAGAGCATCCACACCGAACGAGATTCTTTCGTTCATGCTTCTCTGCTATTTCGTTGCCACTCTTGTCGTCACTCTTGTAGTCGCTGTCCTTGCCTCTGTTGTCGCCATATTGCCTCCGTTGCCGCCACAACTCCATTCTCGTTCACGCTCTAGGTTAGTTTTTTTATTTTTAAATATTTTAATTTTAATTATTATTTGGTTTACAATTGTTTATATAGATAACTAGTTTTATTATATTGTATTTGAAATATAATGTATTATGTTTTAAATTGGGTAATTGTTATATGTTGAACATCTTGGTATTTGGTCCGGGAGTGATCGACCCTTGGCAATATGTATTGTGTTTTAGAATGTATTATGTTTAAAATATAATGTATTATATTTTATTTTTTGAATTGTTGTTTTAATTTTTATATGTTGAACGTTTTGGTATTAGGTTTAGGGTTTAGGGTTTAGTATGTGACTCTGGAGCACATATTTTTTAATATTTTATTCATATTTTGGTACATATTACATCGGTTTTTACAACTGGTGTTATGTGTAATTGACATTTTACATCGTTGAGATCTACATCGATGATGGAACTGGTGTTATATGTCTCCTAGAACCGGTGTTATATGTGTTTTCTGTTAGAGATTATGGCTTTAAACTAGAGGGGGGGTGAATTATTTAAAGAGGTTTTCGCAAACTTTTTAAAATTAGAATGAGTTTATCTCAGAAACCAATTGATCAAGCAATTCAGTTAGTCAAAACAGTAAGCAAAACTGCATTGTCAGAAAAACAATCGGTTGTTTCTTCGAAACAATCGGTTGTTTTTATCAGCAAACAACAAACAAACTGAATTTAAAGAGTAAGGGATAGAGAGATTGTACACAGTTGTTTATACTGGTTCACTCCAACCCAGAGCTACATCCAGTCTTCTTAGAACCCCTGAGGAAATCCACTAAGCAATCACACCTTGATCACTTACAAGACAACCAAGAGAATGACCTTGAAAACCTCAAGACACACACTCTCCTACACTAAGATTGCTGATCTTGAACACCTCAAGAACACACAGCCAATCTCAGCAACAATACAGAAAAGAAATGTTTCAGCAGTTACACAGATTACACTTGTTACAGATGAAGATCTGAAATCAATACAAGTAGAACACTATTCCAGCACTTTGATCAATCTCTCTAGCACTTAAGCAATCTCAGCAATTTTTCAAAACTCTCTTGGTAAAAATTTTGTCAAAAGCATTCCCTTCTTTAAAAGAGATTTTCTGAATTATATAAAAGGAAGTTTGTTATCAAATCTTAACAAACCCATAAAAACTTTCAGAAAGATTGGTCAAAGCATTTAATGACTGGAGCGTATTCAGTTTCAAATCATTTAAAGCTCAGTCAAAGAAAACAGTTTTTCTGTTATGTTTCCAAAACAAACAATCGGTTGTTTCCTCGAATCAATCGGTTGTTTTGTCACTTAACAGTTTTCTTCATTCAAAAACAGTTTTCAAAATTTCTCAAAACATCTAAGTATAAACAATCGGTTGTTTCGATAGAACAATCGGTTGTTTCAACTTAGTTTGAAAAACTCTTTGTTTTATTAAAAACTGAGATGCTAATTGCTTTGAGATTTAATCTAAGGTTGGATTACACTTTAAACTACCCCAGAACAAAACAACAAAGCAGCACAGCAGCACCAAGCAAGCAGAAGCTTCATCATCCTTCAAAGGATTTGGATTCTTCAAAACCTTGAACACCACTTGGTTCAACAATCTCCCCCTATTTGATGAAGACAAATCACTGGTGCTTGTGTTGTACTGATTAAATCTGAAGCAGTTCCTGCAAAGAAGACATTTGTACTATCCGAAGCTTCTTACAGCAGCAAGTTAGATTATACCTCTTTTAACATAAAATTCAATCGGTTGTTTACACGAAACAATCGATTGTTTCTATCAGCAGCAGCAGAAAACACTTTTATACTCAGAGATTTTAAACGTTTTTATGCATATAAGATACATATATACAAGTACCAATAGTTCTCCCCCTATTTGTCTTCACAAATAGATTTTAACATGTACCAAACACAGATTTTAAGAGAGATTATTTAGATCAAGAATACCTAACTCATTTCTTAAGAAGAAAAACCTCTCTTTTGGCAAGGGCTTTGTGAAGATGTCAGCTAACTACAGTTTGGTCTCCATAAACTTCACTTCACAGTTCCCATTTTGCACATGATCTCTGATGAAATGATGTCTTATTTCAATATGTTTGGTCCTTGAGTGCTGGATTTGATTTTTGGTAAGATTGATTGCACTTGTGTTATCACACATCAAAGGAACTTTGCTGATTTGTACACCAAAATCTGCAAGTTGTTGTTTGAGCCATAGGATCTGTGCACAGTAGCTACCAGCAGCTATATATTCTGCCTCAGCAGTAGAGAGAGCAACACTTGCTTGTTTCTTGCTATGCCATGAGATTAGGCTAGAGCCAAGAAGGTGACAAGTGCCACTTGTGCTTTTTCTATCTAGCTTGCAACCTGCGAAATCAGAATCTGAATAACCAATTAAATGTATTGGAGAATGAGAGGGATACCATAATCCTACAGATGATGTTCCTTTGAGATATTTCAGAATCCTCTTTGCAGCTTTGAAGTGTGACTCTTTAGGATTTGCTTGAAATCTTGCACATAGACACACCGCAAACATAATGTCCGGTCTACTTGCTGTTAGATAAAGCAATGATCCAATCAATCCTCTGAATTTTGTTTGATCTATACTCTTTCCAGCAAAATCTGCATCCATGTAGCAGCTTGATGGCATTGGAGTGCTTGCCTCTTTGCAATTCTCCATTTCAAACTTTTTGAGAATCTCCTTGCAATACTTTGATTGACTTAAGAAGATCCCATCCTTTGTTTGTTTAACCTGCAATCCAAGAAAGAAAGATAGTTCTCCCATCATAGACATTTCAAACTCACCTTTCATAGCAGCCACAAATTCTTCACACAACCTATCTTGTGTAGCACCAAAGATGATGTCATCAACATATATTTGCACTAGAATTATTTCTGCATGTGACTTCTTGATGAAGAGAGTCTTGTCTATCATTCCTCTTTCATAGCCAAGAGATAGAAGAAAGTTGCTAAGCCTCTCATACCACTGCCTTGGAGCTTGTTTCAGTCCATACAAAGCTTTCTTCAACTTGAAGACATGGTTGGGATACTTGTGGTCTTCAAAACCCGATGGTTGATCTACATAGATTTCCTCATTGATGTAACCATTCAAGAAGGCACTTTTTACATCCATTTGGAAGAGTTTAAAACCACTCATACATGCAAAAGCCAGCAGCAGCCTCACAACCTCCAATCTAGCCACAGGAGCAAAGGTTTCACCATAGTCTAAGCCCTCTTCTTGATTGTAGCCCTTGGCAACTAGCCTTGCTTTGTTTCTTGTGATCACTCCTTCCTCATCTAGCTTATTCCTGAAAACCCATTTTGCACCAATAATATTCATTTCATTAGTTCTAGGAACAAGAAACCATACCTCATTTCTTTCGAATTGATTTAGCTCTTCTTGCATAGCTTCAACCCACTTCTCATCCTTGAGAGCTTCTTCAATTGACTTTGGTTCAATTTGAGAGACAAAAGTTGTGTGTCTGTAGAAGTTTGAGATGGAGCTACGTGTGGAGACACCTTCCTTTATTTGCCCTATGATTTTATCCACTGACAGATCTCTGGGAATTCTCCACTCTTTGGGCAGCTCACTCTGTTGCAGAATTTCAATCGGTTGTTTCTGCGAATCAACCGATTGTTTTTCTGCACAGATTTTCAGCTTCTCCAAACTGATGCTCTGTTCATCTTCCTCAGCACTGATCTTTGGGTTCTCACTGATTCTGCGATCTACCTCATCAAAGACTACATGAACTGATTCTTCTACAGTCATCAACCTTTTGTTGTAGACTCTATAAGCATGGCTTGTGAGGGAATAACCAATGAAAATGCCAAGGTCAGCTTTCTCATCAAATTTTCCGAAGCTTTCCTTTCCATTGTTGAGAACAAAACAGTTACAACCAAAGACTTTGAGGTGACTGATGTTAGGCTTTCTTCCATTGAAAAGTTCATATGGAGTTTTCTTCAAAATGGGCCTTATAAGCACCCTATTCATCACATAACAAGAGGTACTCACTGCATCTGCCCAAAAATACTTAGGAAGTGAAGATTCACTAAGCATTGTCCTTGCAAGCTCTTCAAGAGACCTGTTCTTCCTCTCTACAACTCCATTTTGCTGTGGTGTTCTTGGAGCAGAGAAATTGTGTAGGATTCCCAACTTCTCACAGAACTTGACAAACTTCTCATTTTGGAATTCTCCTCCATGGTCACTCCTTATTGAGCCTATGTTGCTGCCCTTTGTGTTTTGAAGTCTTCTTGCTAGCTTTTTGAATGCAGCAAGGGCATCACTTTTTGATTCCAAGAACAAGGTCCAAGTGTACCTAGAGAAATCATCAACAATAACAAGAGCATAATAATTTCCACCAAGACACATAGTTCTAGAGGGTCCAAAGAGATCCATGTGAAGGAGTTCAAGAGGTCTCAATGAAGAGACAACATTTTTGGTTTTAAAAGAACTTTTCACTTGTTTCCCTTTTTGGCAAGCTTCACAAATGTGATCCCTCTCAAACTTGAGTTTTGGCAGCCCAATCACAAGATCTTTTGATATTAGCTTGTTCAAATGATTCATGTGAATATGAGCAATTCTTCTATGCCAAAGCCAAGATTCATCTTGCTTGGATAGAAGACATCCAATTGAACATGGTGAAGAGATATCTAGAAGATACACATTATTAACTCTCTTACCTACCAACATTATGTAACATCCCGCCAAAAATACTATTCATATTTATATAATGAAAATAAAGGTAAACAAATATATTGAAGTGAACAAAATTATATATATGTAATGAAGTTTCTCCTCACAGGGAGTTTAATACAAATTCGGTCAATTTCCAAAACTTAAACAAAATACAGCAAAAAAAAACAAACAGGCGATCTCCTATCATAAGAAAAGGGCGATCTCCTATCTGAAAAGGGAGATCTCCTATCAGACAACAGAAAAAGGGTGATCGCCTAACAGAAACAGAAACGGGCGATCTCTTACCGGCGTCCACTCACTGAGGAGCTCTACTACCTGCAACCTCGTCTGCTCCCGTGCAAAATACACGATTATCACAGGTTTAAGAAAACAATCACAATACCAGATAAAAGGGTAAGCTAGATGTTTTGAAAACTTTAAAATGAAACTTTATATCAGAAGAAAATATAAATCTTCACACCATTCATACACTATATCAATTTTCAACCATCAACGTCCCCATATATCACAAACTCGTCAAGTGCCTATCCAATACATTCGATACTCATGGTTCACATGTCAGACTTTCCATTGACTCATAACATATAGACACATGACTCCACTTCCGGAAGACTCGTGCGTTGACTCAGGCTCAGAGATCTGCACCTGTCATACCACACCACTGTGAAATCCACACAGGGTCGCTGTGAAATCAACACAGCCATGCGCATACATAGTCTCAATATCATCACTCTCCCGGTATGACAGGGTTAATTCATATAACAGGCCAAGCTCGTTCTTTTTCACACGACTCACCCATTCATATGAACCTCCTTCGACTCTCCACAACTGAATAACTTCATCTATGTGATTCCATTATATCAGCAGAGTCAGGATATCTCCTTCTAGACAAGCCCCTAGTCAATACACATTACACACGATCTTACACGGTATTTTCTTTCCTGAAAATACTATGCCTTGATCCCACATTCACAACAATCAATACATCATACAACACTGAATGAACGATTCAGTCACAGCAACATTCATTCCACGGTTCAGATTTTCAAATATCACATGTATTTCACATTTAAATCTCAAACAGTTTTCAAACAGCACTAAAACAGGGGAGTTCGAAAAAGAACGCCAAATCGGCGAACTCATTCAAAAGCATGGGATTTCGGAAACAAAGTTAAAATCGGCGACCACGTCACCCCACACATAAAACAGAGCATTGTGAAAAGGAATATGAAAACCGGTGACCACGTCGCCCTCACTTCAGAACTTACTCGCCTAACGTTTTTATAAATGTAGAGTACTAGCTTCCCTTACCTGGACTTGCGCAAAACTCCAAGAACTCTGAAACCCAACGAAGCTTAAAGATGCTTTCACTCTGTTTTAGTGTCTCGGTCTGGAGAACTTGCAGAGAACCTCCCAAGTGTCCAAGGGTAGTCGTCGCTCGTCGTACTGGTGCTTGAGGTTGCCTGAATCGCAGCGCGAAGGAGAGAAAAGAGAGGGATGAAGATGCACTCACTCTTTCACTCTTGAGTCACTGCAACGTTCTTTGCCTCCTCGCAGTGGGTTTTTGAATCCAAGCCTACTTGTCCACGCATGCTGTTGCCACCACCCCCTCTGCAAGAAAGCCAGAGTGTACGTTTCACTGAACAGTACGACCATGGTTGTCTCTTGTGCATGCCAACCACTTCCCTGAACAGTACGACCGCAAGTGTCTCTTGCGCATGCCAACTTTCTGATGTCACTATTCTGAACCACCCTTTTTGTCCACGTGGCGCACGTGCAGGACGTGCCATGCTGGGAGTCTGGGTCCCACTTTATTCGTGTGAAGCTCGACATCGCGCGACAACTTTCCACCGCTGACTCATCCTGGCGAACAACCGATGTCTCGTCCTGGAAGACGACCGATGTCTCTCCCTGGGAGACGACCGATGTCTATCCCTGGCGACGCCCGCATGCCTCTCGCGCCCTGGCGATGCCTGCATGCCTCTCGCGCCCTGGCGACGTCCACATGCCTCGCGCCCTGGCGATGTCCGCATGCCTCTCGCGCCCTGGCGATGCCTCCATGCCTCTCGCGCCGTGGCGACGTCCACATGCCTCGCGCCCTGGCGATGTCCGCATGTCTCTCGCGCCCTGGCGACGCCCGCATGCCTCTCGCGCCTGGCGATCATGTGTAGTCTAGGCGACAGGCGATCATGTACTAACCAGGCGATCTCATAGTCTTCTAAACTACACTTTCCTTCCTTTTTATTTTAAATAAAAACATACTTAGAATTCATTTAAAATTTATCCCTTTTTATTCCAATTTAATTTTACAGGTCCTTACACATTACCTCTTTAGTGTTGGGTAGACAGATTTCACATGTGTTTGCCTTGAACATCACTTGATACCCCTTGTCACACAGTTAGCTAATACTCAGCAGATTATGCTTTAGGCCTTCAACAAAGAGCACATCATGAATCACCAAGATGTTCTCATCTCCTATGGATCCTCTTCCAAGTATTCTTCCTTTGTTGTTATCTCCATAGGTGACATGACCCTCTTGCTTGAAGGATATTCTCAGGAACTTTGATTTGTCCCCTGTCATATGCTTGGAGCATCCACTGTCCAAGTACCAAAGCTGCTTTCTTTCCTCCAAGTTTTCCTACAAAGAAAATTCTCAAGTACATAGGTTTGGTCCCCTTATGAATGAAGGTCCATCTGGTGTATACTCATCAACACAAGCTTTATTTTTCTTGGGAATCCACTTCATTAGCCCTTTAGGAACAGCATGTTTTCTGATTTTACAGAGTCGCACAGAATGACCTCTTTTCTTGCAATAGAAGCATGTAACAATCGATTGTTTCGATGGTCCAATCGATTGTTTTTATGGCTTTTTTGAAAAAGTTTTTGAAAATCTATCTTGCTGATTTTGTGGATTAAAACCCAATCCTGATTTTCCAAAAACACACTTTTGAGAAGCTAGCACACTTTCAAAGTTGGATTGGCCTTTAGAAAGCTTATCCACTATTTTAACAAGATAGTGGACCTTCTTTTCAAGATTTTCGCAATTTTCACAAACTAGAGTGTCACACTTGCAAGAGGAGTTTTTGTAAATGATTTCCAGATTTTCAAAATCCATTTTTGAATTTTCTAAATCCTCCTCCAGTGCTTTTACTCTGTTTTCAAGCCAGCTATTCTTTTCTTTCAATCGATTGTTTAAGAGAGCCAATCGGTTCGCTTCTTCATGTGTTTCTTGAAAGGCTTGAAGCAATTGACCATAATTTTCAGAGTTTGAAGAGTTTGATGAACTTACACTACATGAGTCATCCTCCCTTCTGGCCATTAAGCAAAGATTGAGGCTTTTCTTATTTTGTCTTTTCTTCCTTCTTGCTTGACTCTTTGTCATTGTTTCCTTTGGTTCATGAGCAGCCTTGAGAGTCTCCCACATTTCCTTAGCAGTTTTGCACTTTGATATCCTGAAAAATTCATTAGTATCTAGTGTAGAAGCTATCATGTTTTGAGCAGACCTATCAAGCTGAGCCATCTTACATTCATCATCTGTCCATTTGGACAAAGGTTTTATAGTAAAGGAATTATTCTTTTTGAACTTTGGAATGTAAGGACCATTCTCAATTGAGTCCCAAATTCTTTGATCAATTGATTCAATAAAGGTTTTCATTCTTGCTTTATAATTCAATCCACAGAATAAAGGTGGTTTGTAGATTGAAGCACCCTCCTCAAAAGATAGTTTTCCAGCCATAAAAAAGATTTTAGATCAACTTGAATAACTTTCAAGAACCAAGCTCTTGATGCCAATTGTTAGAAATTATGGCTTTAAACTAGAGGGGGGGGTGAATTGTTTAAAGAGGTTTTCGCAAACTTTTTAAAACTAGAATGAGTTTATCTCAGAAACCAATTGATCAAGCAATTCAGTTAGTCAAAACAGTAAGCAAAACTGCACTGTCAGAAAAACAATCGGTTGTTTCTTCGAAACAATCAGTTGTTTTTATCAGCAAACAACAAACAAACTGAATTTAAAGAGTAAGGGATAGAGAGATTGTACACATTTGTGTATACTGGTTCACTCCAACCCAGAGCTACATCCAGTCTTCTTAGAACCCCTGAGGAAATCCACTAAGCAATCACACCTTGATCACTTACAAGACAACCAAGAGAATGACCTTGAAAACCTCAAGACACACACTCTCCTTGGTCAACACTAAGATTGCTGATCTTGAACACCTCAAGAACACACAGCCAATCTCAGCAACAATACAGAAAAGAAATGTTTCAGCAGTTACACAGATTACACTTGTTACAGATGAAAATCTGAAATCAATACAAGTAGAATCCTATTCCAGCACTTTGATCAATCTCTCTAGCACTTAAGCAATCTCAGCAATTTTTCAAAACTCTCTTGGTAAAAATTTTGTCAAAAGCATTCCCTTCTTTAAAAGAGATTTTCTGAATTATATAAAAGGAAGTTTGTTATCAAATCTTAACAAACCCATAAAAGCTTTCAGAAAGATTGGTCAAAGCATTTAATGACTGGAGCGTATTCAGTTTCAAATCATTTAAAGCTCGGTCAAAGAAAACAGTTTTTTTGTTATGTTTCCAAAACAAACAATCGGTTGTTTCCTCGAATCAATCAGTTGTTTTGTCACTTAACAGTTTTCTTCATTCAAAAACAGTTTTCAAACTTTCTCAAAACATCTAAGTATAAACAATCGGTTGTTTCGATAGAACAATCGGTTGTTTCAACTTAGTTTGAAAAACTCTTTGTTTTATTAAAAACTGAGATGCTAATTGCTTTGAGATTTAATCTAAGGTTGGATTACACTTTAAACTACCCCAGAACAAAACAACAAAGCAGCACAGCAGCACCAAGCAAGCAGAAGCTTCATCATCCTTCAAAGGATTTGGATTCTTCAAAACCTTGAACACCACTTGGTTCAACATTTTCTGCACTAGTGACTCCCCCATACTCCCACAAAAAATATCACCACAAGCAGTAAGGCTAGAAGAACCCCTAGCAACACCATCAGTATTAATTTTAACCCAATCAGGAGAAAGGAAATCCCATCTAACAGGAAGAGGATGAAAGACTTTGTTACTTCGTGTATTAATGTCAAAGAACTTAAGCATAGAGAAGTCAAACATATCATTCCTCATGAAGCTTTTAGACGAATCACTTTAAAACATTTTAAATTTTTTTAATTTCCTTTTTTCCTTGTGACATTATGTTGAGTTCAAATATAACTGAGAATTTTCTCGCATATATGTTATAAATCCCCAATATCTACTTCCCTTAGGAATTTAGAATCATGGGGAGTTAAACATTTAAAAATATTAACCCCTAATATTTATATACTCCTTGATGGATGGGTTAAAACCATTTTTTATTTTTCATAAAAGATGTTTTACTTAAATTGAAAGCCAACTTGATACCACCCAACTCCACAAATAGATGACCAAGGGCACAAAACACACTTCACACCTAGGTTAATCATCTAAGAATAAAAGACAAAGTCCCACTAGGCCTTAGAGGAGTCTCAGCAGAAAAAGACCCAGACATGGGCCAGAGAAATAATTGTTTTTCCTTCTAGTATTTTTAAGACAACATTAAATTGTAAACAAATGGGCTCACATTAGCCCAAGTAGTAGAATAACCTAGCTTAAGGCTTCTAGAAAACCTAGTTTCTAGAAGACTTCCCCCCATGCGTCGCCCATGTGCATAACTCATGACCTACCTTCTAGAAACATCATCAATGGTGCAGCATCACCTAGCTAGACCTATATTTTAGAAGCTTTGTGTAAATTTTCACCCCTACCCTTCCACTTTTGTTCTCCAAGGCACTCCCACCTATAAAGAGAGTGCCTTGCATTATTGTAATCGACATCGAAATTGAAGTAAAGAAACTGATACAAACCAAAGCAACAAGCAGATGATTAAGGACACATCAAGCACTTCACAAAAAAGGTCAGTCATCTCAGTATACAAAGTCGGACCCCACCAAACCTCGAGAAAGCATCAGCAGAAGAAGAACCCATTATAAACCAGAATATCAGAAGTTCTTCCTTCTTGTTTTCCACAAAAATATGCTTGTAAATAATTTGGGCTCACTTTGGGGGTCCAAATAGCAAATATAGGCTAGAATAAGGTGCCTTTAGCATAATAGGGAGTGTAGTTATCATTTTAGCTCGTTCCAAGCCCTTTAGGAGGGCATTTTGACCTAGTTTCTAGAAGGACAAACCTAGGATGCGGGATTGACTTAGTCAAATCCTAAGGCTACCCATTTTTTCTCTTTTCCCATCCTACCCCTCTTGCTTGTTTTGCAAGGCTCCTTCACCTATAAATAAGAGTCCTACCCATTGTATTTTTCATGTTGAATTTTGTACTGGACCAGAACTTGTAGCACTCAGAGCTCACTGGTCGAACCTCGGCAATCTCCCTCAAACAGGTCAGCTCGGCAAATGGACCTTGTTTGTGTGCCATGTGGCTGGACTCCATGTATACGTATATATTAACTCTCATGCATGTGGATAGCATAATCCTCCACGAATAAGACTGATCAACAAAGTAAAGAAACGTAATAGGCTTAGGGGTGCATCTAGCATACCCAGATCCATGATAAGCAAAGTATTAAGGCCCGAGCCCAGTAACACTAAGGCAACCAAGGTGAGGATATATGCATGGCACAAAATAGTGTACAAATGGGTGTGTATTAGTGTGAAAATGCTTAGGGTCGGGACCTTGCACCAAGATTACGAGGTTGGCCCAATCTGCTTGATGGGCTTAAAGCACGTAACAAACCTGTCTTGCACTGATAATCAGTGGCATGCGCTTAAAGATAATGATGCTTAAATATATATATATATATATATATATATATATATATATATATATTGTAACATCCCGCCAAAATACTATTCATATTTATATAATGAAAATAAAAGTAACAAATAGATTGAAGTGAACAAAATTTTATATATGTAAATAAAGTTTCTCCTCACAGGGAGTTTAATACAAATACGATCACTTTTCCATTAAAACGTAAACAAAATACAATACAATAGAAAGATAGGCGATCTCCTGACAGAAGGGCGATCTCCTATTAGAAGGGCGATCTCCTATCATAAAGGCGATCTCCTATCAGAAAGCAGCAAAAGGGGTGATCGCCCAACAGATATAGAAAACAGGCGATCTCCTTCCAGCGACAATTCACTAAGGAGCTCTACTTCCTGCAACATCATCTGCTCCGGTGTAAATTACACACGATCATTACAGGTTTAAGAAAAGGCCAAACACAACACAAAAGAAACACAGGGTAAGCTAGACATTTAAAAAGAGTTAGATATGAACTTTAAAATCAAGGTAAAACAAATTCAAGATACCCACGTAAACCATCAATTAAACACATATTGCACGATTCCTCGAAGGTCATTAAAATCACAACATATATCAAGTGTCTATCAATTCAAAGTTTCTCATTTCTCACGTCAGACTTCACTGACTCATCACACAAGACACTTGACACCACTTCCGGAAGACTCGTGCGTTGAACCTAGCATCCAAAGACATGCACCTGTCATACTTCATTGGCTGGAATGTTTCCACAGCCATGCGCATCAACACAATCATGATCTCAATCCATCACTCTCACAGTATGACAGGGTTAATCCATAAGACAGGCCGAGCTCGTTCTTTTTCACACGACTCACCCATTCATATGAACCTCCTTCGACTCTCACCAACTGAGTAACTTCCTCTATATGATTCCATTACCTCAGCAGAGTTAGGATCGCCTCATTCACAGGATACTCACAGATCAATACACTTCACAACCAAATCTCAACACGGTATTTCCTTTCCTGAAAATACTATGTCTTGATCCACATTCACGACATTCCACACATCATACCACTCAAAAGAATGATTCCAACCACAGCAACAGTCATTTCAAAGGTTCAGATTTTCGAATATCACATGTATTTCACATTTAAATCTCAAATAGCTTCGAACAATACCAAAAACAGGGGAGTTCGAAATCCGTATTTAAAACCGGCGACCACGTCGCCCAACCACATAGAACAGAGCATTGCGAAAAGAAACAGGAAACTGGCGACCACGTCGCCCTTACTTCAGAAACAGCTAATCTATGGCTTGTATTGAAAATGAAGGCTAGCTTCCCTTACCTGGACTTGCGCAAAACACCGAGAGCTCAAAACCCACCGAGCTTGAAGGATGCCTTAGCTCTGTTTTCAGTGCCTGGTTTGTAGAACTTGCAGAGAACTTCTTAGGTGCTCTAAGGGCAAACGTCGCTTGTCGCACTGATGCTTGAGGTGGCCTGAGTCATAACGCAAAGGAGAGAAGAAGGGAGGGAGGAAGTGTAAGGACCTGTAAAATTGAATTGGAATAAAAGTGGTATATTTAAATAATTTCAGAAGATGTTATTATTTAAAATACAAAGAGCTGGTAAATGAAGTTTCGTAGTAGTCGGACCTCGGACGTCGCCCAAGATCTGGGGTCAGCTGGTAGAGGTCGGTCGGCTTACATGTAGATCAAGAAGAGTAAAGGAGGAAATGTGTAGCTAAGAAGTCTCCTACGAGATCGCCGTTATTGAAGATGGAGGCGATCTCCGACTCCTCTGGCACATAATCGCCTGTCGCCTAGAGGAGACATGAGCGCCAATCGCCTAGAGTGTACGTGATCGGCGGGAATGCACGTAGTATGTGGTCAAGATACTGAATCAACCAGAGTGGGTTCCAACAACCACGCGTATCAAGGTGTGGGTTAAGCCTTAGATACGCTGTGCATGCGAAGCTCTACGCTTGAGCAAAAGAGATCACCCTTAGTGTTGCATGCAGGGCGCGCGAGGCGTGTGGACGTCGCCAGGGCGCGCGAGGCATGAGGCATCGTCAGAGCGTGAGAGGCATGCAGGCATCGCGCGGGCGCGAGAGGCATGCAGGCATCGCGCGGGCGCGAGAGGCATGCAGGCATCGCGCGGGCGCGAGAGGCATGCAGGCATCGCGCGGGCGCTAGAGGCATGCAGGCATCGCGCGGGCGCGAGAGGCATGCAGGCATCGCGCGGGCGCGAGAGGCATGCAGGCATCGCGCGGGCGCGAGGGGCATGCGGGCATCGCGCGGGCGCGGGGCACGCGGGCATTGCCAGGGCGCGATGCATGTGGACGTGGCCAAGGCGCGAGAGTTATGAGGGCGTCGCCAGGGAAGACATCGGTTGTCTCCCAGAGGAAGACATCGGTCGTTCGCCAGGAAGATGTCATCGGTGGTAGTCTTCGCGCGAGGTCATCGGTGGTAGTCTTCGCGCGAGGTCATCGGTGGATCGTCTTTGCGCGAGAGGTCATCGGTGGTTTCTCTTCGAGCTGGTAGTCATCGGCGAAAGGTCATCGCGCGACGTTGAGTTACACCCAGAGAACGTGGGTCCCAGACTCCCAGCAAGAGATGTTCTGCACGCGCGCCACGTAGACAAAAGAGTGGTTCAGAATAGTGACCTCAGAGCGTAGCCTGCGCAGAGGCACGCTTAGGTGTACTGTTCAGCGAAGCGTACACGCAAACTCCCTGCAGAGTGGGTGGTGGCAGCGGTTTTTGTGGAGAAGTCAGCTTAAGATGCAAAAACCCATTTCTGAGGAAGAAGGAAAGAAATGTTGCTGTGGTTCCAGAGCTAAAGGGTGCGTTTATCTCCCTTCTCCTCCATTCTCTCCTTCGCGCTGCGATTCTAGCACCTTCACACGAGAGTACGACGAGAGGCAGCACCATTAGAGCACCGGGGAGGTTCTCTGCAAGTCCTTCAACCAGACGCAAAAACAGAGCCAAGGCGTCGTTCAAGCTTCGTTGGGTTTCGGAGCTCCTGGTGTTTGGCGCAAGTCCAGGTAAGGGAAGCTAGCCTTCATCTTTACTACGAGCCATAGTTGAACCATTTCTGAAGTGTGGGCGACGTGGTCGCCGTTTTCGCTTTCGTCTTCGTGAAATGCTCTGTGTTGTGTGCTTGGGCGACGTGGTCGCCTGTTTTAATATACAGCCTTCGAAATACCATATTTTGAACTAGATCGCCGGTTTTGGCGCTGTTTTGCGAACTCCTTGTGTTTGATGTTGTTTTGAGAACTGCTTGAGATTTACATGAGATATTCGAAGATATGAATCCTTTGAAATGGCTATTGCTGTGATTGAAATCATTCTTTTAAGTGTGGCATGATGTCTTTGAATGCTGTGAATGTGGGATCGAGGCATAGTATTTTCAGGAAAGAAAATACCGTGTAAGATCTTGTGGTAGGTGCATTGATCGGTGATTCCTAAGGGGATATCCTGACTCTGCTGAGGTAATGGAATCACGTAGAGGAAGTTACTCAGTTGTTGAGAGTCGAAGGAGGTCTATATGATGGACGTCTCGTGTGAAAAAGAACGAGCTCCGTCTGTCCTATGGATTAACCCTGTCATACCAGGAGAACTATGGTAACATTGAGATGATATATGCGCATGCTGTGTGGATTCACAGCGACCCTGTGTGGATTTCACAGTGGTGTGGTATGACAGGTGCAGATCTCTGAGTCTAATCAACGCACGAGTCAATCCGGAAGTAGTGTCAAGTGTCTTGTGTGGTGAGTCAGTGGAAAGTCTGACATGTGAAATGGTGAAATGAGAAACTTGAATATTGATAGACACTTGATGCTGTATTGTGAAATGGAATGACTATGAGTGAATGTGGTGAAGTTTGTGGTTTTGGGCGATCAGCTGAATGCTATGAGCAGCTCTACGTTTTACATGGGTATTTTGAAACTTGTTTTACTTTGATTGTCATGTTCATGATTTAAACTCTCTTTAAAATATCTAGCTTACCCTGCGTGTTTTGGTTCTATGGTTTTCTCTTAAAACTGTGATGATCGTGTATTTTACACGGGAGCAGATGATCTTCCAGGAAGTAGAGCTCCTTAGTGAGTGAGCGCCAAGGAGGAGATCGCCGGTTTTTCTGTCTCTATCGGGTGATCGCCTGTTTCTGCCTCTATCGGGTGATCGCCTGTTTTTTTTCTGCCCTGATAGGTGATCGGCTGTTTTGGCTCCTCCGATAGGAGATCGGTTTCTTCCGATAGGAGATCGCCTGCTTTGTTTTTTTACTGTATTTTGTTTATGTTTCTAGAAAATTTGACCGAATTTGTATTAAACTCCCTAAGAGGAGCAACTTCATTTCATATATATAATATTTTGTTCATAGAATCTATTTGTCACCCTTACTTTCATTTTATATTTATTTCAAAGTAATTTGGAGGGATGTTACATTAATGGTATCAGAGCAGTTCGTCCTTAGGATGACCTGAGGGCTGTGGATCCATTGTGTTTCTTCTGCTCATGAAAGTTATTTGAGTTTAAAATAATAACTATAGTGAAAGGTTTTCAAACGTTTTTGTATTGAAATTTTGTGTGTGCTTTGGTGAATATATGTTCTAATTGAAAACCTTAGTATTAAGAATGAGAAGGTCTTGATGAAGTAGTGAGGGTGCACACTCATAACTGGATCAAGATGAGTCTCAATCTTAATTCCAAAGGGTTGATGTTTGGCATATATTGAATTCTGGTGTGAGCTATTTCATTTTCTTGAGTGTCTTTGTAATGATTGAAAATGGTTGATTGGATTGATGACTGCATACCAGTAGTTGTGCTGGTGTTATGCTTGATGTTATAAGCATTATGATTCTGTTGATGAGCTCAAATTCTTAATGATTTTGAGATGCTGACCTTTGTAAGGTCTAGCTGTTACCCCCTTGAATGAATTGATTTCTTATCGATCTCATTCTTTTAGTTGTAGGGAAATATAGGAATCTTATAGTTTCAAAATCTGAAAACGAAGGAGATGGCACGTAGACCTTCTACCCCTCCCCAACCTTCTTCAGAGATGGGTCAGATCGCCAGGGCCATGGAGATGATGGCAACTGCCATCCAGCAGCAGAATACGGTAATGGCCCAGATTCATCA
This sequence comes from Phaseolus lunatus, assembly GCA_013389735.1. NCBI lineage: Eukaryota > Viridiplantae > Streptophyta > Magnoliopsida > Fabales > Fabaceae > Phaseolus > Phaseolus lunatus. The sequence goes on along the minus strand of CM023858.1, from coordinate 30,889,538 downwards.
GGCTGTAATGAATCATTGGGAAACTGCTGGATCGGCTGCAACAGCTTCCCAGGTCAATCAGCCTCGGGAGCAGATGGGGATGACCGAGTTCATGGGGCACAACCCAACCCAGTTCCGTGGGAACGTTTCTCCGAACCAACCAGATCAGTGGATCAGGGAATTCCATGCCTTAGTGGAGAAGGCAAAGAGGGTGGAGACCCTGGAGAGGGGTGGTTCCAGAGTAATCAGATCGCAACCAGGGAGTCCCTCCAGTGGGAAGGCCAAGGTGCAGCACCCACAAAGCAAGCCTTATTCGAGACCCCCACAGCATAGGGTAGAAGCAGCACCGCCCCAGTTTCAGCAGCAACAACCCTGGAAACTTAAATGTTTCCACTGTGGTGGACCCCACACAGTCAAAGTGTGCCCCAAGAGAGATTCAGAGAGAAGATGTTTTGCCTGTCAAAGGACGGGACACGTTGCTAGAGATTGTCCTACCCAGAATAGGATGACTCAACCCAGTGGATCCCAACAGTTGTGGAATGGAGGCAGTCGACCTCAGGCAGCAGAGAGAGTGGTTGCCATGTCTGGAGCGGAGGCATCTCAGTCAAGTAACTTAGTACAGAGTGTTGCTCTATAGCTGGTAGATGCGTTAGAATTTTGATTGATTCTGTAGCGACACACTCCTTTGTGTCAAGCTTGTGTGTAGCCGAGTTGGGCCTTCTAGTGAAGGAGTACCGTTTGAACTGTTGGTCTCTACACCTGTATCAAGACAGGTGTTGACCTCTACAGTTTGCCCTGAATGTCCAGTGATGGTAGAGGGACGCAGATTCAAAGTAAACTTGATCTGCCTACCTCTTCAGGATCTGGATGTTATCCTGGGAATGGATTGGCTAGCTGCCAATCACGTTCTCGTAGTCTGCGGTAATCAGAAGTTAGCGGTTCCAAACCTCCAAGAGTCAGAGGTGATATCTGCTCAGCATGGGTGGTCGGAGTTGGGAAAAAGGGGCGAGGTGCTTCGTGATCCTAGCTCGGTTGGAAGTGAAGAATGAAGAGGACGTAAGCAAGATACCTTGGTGAAAGATTTCATGGAAGTATTTCCAGAAGAAATACCTGGATTACCTCCTAAGAGAGGGGTGGAACTCTCTATTGTTTTGGTACCTGGGGCTGGACCTGTGTCGATGACTCCAGCTGAGTTGATGGAATTAAAGAAGGAAGTGTAAGTTAGATTTAGTGCACCAAGGTTTAGTTTCAGCTACATGTAAGTTATGGAGAGTATATAAGCTGAATGTTGAGGGTTTAAGGGCTTAAGCATGTGTATCCATGGGAAGTACCGGGGTTAAGTTCCAAAAATGAAAGAATGAACGTTCTTTTATTTGAAGCTTGGGAGATGTTTATGTCGATGAAACAGCATGAGATGACTCTAGCTTAACCACAAGCTTAAAAGGAAAGAGGAGATATTGTATTTATGTCTAAAGTTCAATTAGTCAGAGAAATTTGCTGAAAAATACCAAGTAGAGAAGTTACTGGGAGAAGAGAGAAAGCTTCACGCAGAATGGATGCTGTTTTGTGGACCGTGATTTGGAAGATGAGTATGGAAATGGTGGATGAGGAGTGATGAGAAAGGGAAATGGAAAGATATTCTTGTACCCAAATATGACTCGGAACTTGGGAGGAGCCGAGCTCATTCGAAATATCAATCGTGGTGGTAGAGAGATGTACGTAAGGTGTGCGAGGAGGGTGAAGATGATGGTTAGTTCCAAAAAGTCATTGTTGGAAAGTTGGAGGCGGAGGGGATGTGAGATTTCAGGAGGATGCGTGAGCCACTAACTTTAACGTTAAAGCAACGTGGCTGGTCTATGTGCTTTAAGTGGATAAGTGTTCTATTGGTTCGACATAAGGGTTTGAGGTCCCACCTTGAGAACTTCTATCTTATACGTATGTCATCCAAGTAAAATCAGGTGTGGAAGGGAATGTGGGTGGCAATAGTCTGTTGTATCTTGGAGAAGAGGAATAGAGTTGTCCTTAAGCAAGAAATTCTGAATGCAGAGGAAACTTTCCAATCGGCTCCACTACTTACATGATTGTGGTTGAGAGATATGGTGTGTTCGTTCTTGTATGCCTTTTCAGATGGGCACCTGAGCCCAAATCAATGCATCCAATGTATACATTGGACAAGGAGGAAATGATGGGGACAGGAAGCCGAGTTGGCAAAAGAAGTCATAAGGATGATTTAGAAAGTAACAGCAACAAGAACTTTGTCGTTATAAGGTGCAGAATTATGTAGCATAGTGGTGAACCAAAGGTATTCCTGTAGGGAGCGTGAGGATTAGATCAGCAGTGGGAAGTCGATGGATGGTTTTGATCAAGAAGCGGAAGTTGATTCCTAGAAGGATATTTCGGATCCTAGTTTGAATGGACTAGGAGGCATGAGCAGTAGCCAGCTGTCCTTTTCCTTCCGATGAAGGGATCTTGCTCACTTTTCTCAAAAGGGGCTAGTCCTGGTTCTGTTAAGGGCCTAGTTCTGGACTTGCTCGACCAAGTCTTTAGGGTTGGAAGTAGAGTGTGAGTACTGGAGTTGGCGCTCATTGGGGCAGCATATTCCATAAGCAGGAATGTAAAAAATGGAATTCGATGAAGTATTGGAGTAGGAAGAGTTGGCTCAGCAGACAACCGAGAGGGCGAAACTGATACAGGGCAGAATGAAAGTTTCTCAAAGTCGACAGATGTCCTATGCAGATCAGAGGAGAAGACCTTTGGAGTTTGCTGCTGGGGATCATGTCTTTATGAGGGAGGACACCAGCCAAGGGTGTAGGATGGGCGATCAGATCAAAGAAGCTGTCCCCTAAGTTTGTTGGGCCATATCAGATTCTAAGGGGGGGGATCAGTCCAGTGGTTTATGAGATCGCCCCACCTCCCCATTCAGCAAACCTGCATAATGTATTTCACGTATCACGGCTAAGGAAGTATCTTGCAGACCCTAGTCACGTGTTGGAAGCGGACGACGTGAAGATCGGGTGATTCACCAGGGGGAGTTTGAAGAAAACATGAGAGAAGCATATCCCTACCTCCTTCCCTTATAATTCAATTTTCGAGGACGAAAATTTTTCTTGTTGGGGAGAATGTAAGGACCTGTAAAATTGAATTGGAATAAAAGTGGTATATTTAAATAATTTCAGAAGATGTTATTATTTAAAATACAAAGAGCTGGTAAATGAAGTTTCGTAGTAGTCGGACCTCGGACGTCGCCCAAGATCTGGGGTCAGCTGGTAGAGGTCGGTCGGCTTACATGTAGATCAAGAAGAGTAAAGGAGGAAATGTGTAGCTAAGAAGTCTCCTACGAGATCGCCATTATTGAAGATGGAGGCGATCTCCGACTCCTCTGGCACATAATCGCCTGTCGCCTAGAGGAGACATGAGCGCCAATCGCCTAGAGTGTACGTGATCGGCGGGAATGCACGTAGTATGTGGTCAAGATACTGAATCAACCAGAGTGGGTTCCAACAACCACGCGTATCAAGGTGTGGGTTAAGCCTTAGATACGCTGTGCATGCGAAGCTCTACGCTTGAGCAAAAGAGATCACCCTTAGTGTTGCATGCAGGGCGCGCGAGGCGTGTGGACGTCGCCAGGGCGCGCGAGGCATGAGGCATCGTCAGAGCGTGAGAGGCATGCAGGCATCGCGCGGGCGCGAGAGGCATGCAGGCATCGCGTGGGCGCGAGAGGCATGCAGGCATCGCGCGGGCGCGAGAGGCATGCATGCATCGCGCGGGCGCGAGAGGCATGCAGGCATCGCGCGGGCGCTAGAGGCATGCAGGCATCGCGCGGGCGCGAGAGGCATGCAGGCATCGCGCGGGCGCGAGAGGCATGCAGGCATCGCGCGGGCGCGAGGGGCATGCGGGCATCGCGCGGGCGCGGGGCACGCGGGCATTGCCAGGGCGCGATGCATGTGGACGTGGCCAAGGCGCGAGAGTTATGAGGGCGTCGCCAGGGAAGACATCGGTTATCTCCCAGAGGAAGACATCGGTCGTTCGCCAGGAAGATGTCATCGGTGGTAGTCTTCGCGCGAGGTCATCGGTGGTAGTCTTCGCGCGAGGTCATCGGTGGATCGTCTTTGCGCGAGAGGTCATCGGTGGTTTCTCTTCGAGCTGGTAGTCATCGGCGAAAGGTCATCGCGCGACGTTGAGTTACACCCAGAGAACGTGGGCCCCAGACTCCCAGCAAGAGATGTTCTGCACGCGCGCCACGTAGACAAAAGAGTGGTTCAGAATAGTGACCTCAGAGCGTAGCCTGCGCAGAGGCACGCTTAGGTGTACTGTTCAGCGAAGCGTACACGCAAACTCCCTGCAGAGTGGGTGGTGGCAGCGGTTTTTGTGGAGAAGTCAGCTTAAGATGCAAAAACCCATTTCTGAGGAAGAAGGAAAGAAATGTTGCTGTGGTTCCAGAGCTAAAGGGTGCGTTTATCTCCCTTCTCCTCCATTCTCTCCTTCGCGCTGCGATTCTAGCACCTTCACACGAGAGTACGACGAGAGGCAGCACCATTAGAGCACCGGGGAGGTTCTCTGCAAGTCCTTCAACCAGACGCAAAAACAGAGCCAAGGCGTCGTTCAAGCTTCGTTGGGTTTCGGAGCTCCTGGTGTTTGGCGCAAGTCCAGGTAAGGGAAGCTAGCCTTCATCTTTACTACGAGCCATAGTTGAACCATTTCTGAAGTGTGGGCGACGTGGTCGCCGTTTTCGCTTTCGTCTTCGTGAAATGCTCTGTGTTGTGTGCTTGGGCGACGTGGTCGCCTGTTTTAATATACAGCCTTCGAAATACCATATTTTGAACTAGATCGCCGGTTTTGGCGCTGTTTTGCGAACTCCTTGTGTTTGATGTTGTTTTGAGAACTGCTTGAGATTTACATGAGATATTCGAAGATATGAATCCTTTGAAATGGCTATTGCTGTGATTGAAATCATTCTTTTAAGTGTGGCATGATGTCTTTGAATGCTGTGAATGTGGGATCGAGGCATAGTATTTTCAGGAAAGAAAATACCGTGTAAGATCTTGTGGTAGGTGCATTGATCGGTGATTCCTAAGGGGATATCCTGACTCTGCTGAGGTAATGGAATCACGTAGAGGAAGTTACTCAGTTGTTGAGAGTCGAAGGAGGTCTATATGATGGACGTCTCGTGTGAAAAAGAACGAGCTCCGTCTGTCCTATGGATTAACCCTGTCATACCAGGAGAACTATGGTAACATTGAGATGATATATGCGCATGCTGTGTGGATTCACAGCGACCCTGTGTGGATTTCACAGTGGTGTGGTATGACAGGTGCAGATCTCTGAGTCTAATCAACGCACGAGTCAATCCGGAAGTAGTGTCAAGTGTCTTGTGTGGTGAGTCAGTGGAAAGTCTGACATGTGAAATGGTGAAATGAGAAACTTGAATATTGATAGACACTTGATGCTGTATTGTGAAATGGAATGACTATGAGTGAATGTGGTGAAGTTTGTGGTTTTGGGCGATCAGCTGAATGCTATGAGCAGCTCTACGTTTTACATGGGTATTTTGAAACTTGTTTTACTTTGATTGTCATGTTCATGATTTAAACTCTCTTTAAAATATCTAGCTTACCCTGCGTGTTTTGGTTCTATGGTTTTCTCTTAAAACTGTGATGATCGTGTATTTTACACGGGAGCAGATGATCTTCCAGGAAGTAGAGCTCCTTAGTGAGTGAGCGCCAAGGAGGAGATCGCCGGTTTTTCTGTCTCTATCGGGTGATCGCCTGTTTCTGCCTCTATCGGGTGATCGCCTGTTTTTTTTCTGCCCTGATAGGTGATCGGCTGTTTTGGCTCCTCCGATAGGAGATCGGTTTCTTCCGATAGGAGATCGCCTGCTTTGTTTTTTTACTGTATTTTGTTTATGTTTCTAGAAAATTTGACCGAATTTGTATTAAACTCCCTAAGAGGAGCAACTTCATTTCATATATATAATATTTTGTTCATAGAATCTATTTGTCACCCTTACTTTCATTTTATATTTATTTCAAAGTAATTTGGAGGGATGTTACAGGAAGTTTGCACTCACTCTAACACTCTTGAGTCTGTAACGCTCTTTGCCTTCTCGCAGTGGCTTTTGAATCCAAGCCTACCTGTCCACGTATGCTGCTGCTGCCACCCCTTCTGCAGAAAAGCCTGACAGCCACTGCCCTGAACAGTACGACCATTGTTGTCTCTTGTGCATGCCAACCACTGCCCTGAACAGTACGACCACTGTTGTCTCTGGTGCATGCCAACCACTGCCCTGAACAGTACGACCGCGAGTGTCTCCTGCGCATGCCAACATTCTGATGTCACCACTCTGAACCACCCTTTTTGTCTACGTGGCGCGCGTGCAGGACGTTTCATGCTGGGAGTCTGGGTCCCACTTTATCTGTGTGAAGCTTGACATCGCGCGATAACCTTCCACCGATGACCGCTCGCGCGATGACTATCCACTGAGGTCTCATACTGGCAAACAACCGATGTCTCTCCCTGGGAGACGACCGATGTCTCTCCCTGGGAGACAACCGATGTCTATCCTTGGCGACGCCTGCATGCCTCTCGCGCCCCAGCGTTGCCCGCATGCCTTGCGCCCCGGCGTTGCCCGCATGCCTCGCGCGCCCTGGTGACGTCCACATGCCTCGCGCCTTGGCGATGCCCGCATGCCTCTCGCGCGCCCTGGTGACGTCCACATGCCTCGCGCCCTGGCGATGCCCGCATGCCTCTCGCGCCCTGGCGACGTCCACATGCCTCGCGCCCTGGCGATGCCCGCATGCCTCTCGCGCCCTGGCGATCATGTGTAGTAGGCGACCGGCGATCATGTGCTAACTAGGCGACTTATAGTCTTCTAAGCTACACTTTCCTTCCTTTTTATTTCAAATGAAAACATACTTAGAATTCATTTAAAATATACTCTTTTATTCCAATTTAATTTTACAGGTCCTTACATATATGATTACTCACATGTTTGTTACAACTACATATAGAGACGTTTGATAATATCATGCAAGATTTTCCTATTATGCGTATATATCTGTTGCACATGAAATACTCCTTGATAGTGCTAACCCTAAAAAGATAGGGATGCGCACGTACATATAACAGAAGGAACACCTGGGACGGGATGATTATGGGTGCCTGTGGCAGGTGGTTTTTTGTTAGAGATATAAGATAATGTGCCGATTTTCGGTTAAGATTTGTTTATCTCAAGTGCAACAGGTACATGATGTAAGGACCTAGAAACTTTAATTGGAATGAAAGTGTTATATTTAAATAATTTCAGAAGATGTTATTATTTAAAATACAAAGAGCTGGTAATAGAAGTTTCGTAGTAGTCGGACCTCGGACGTCGCCCAAGGTCTGGGGTTAGCTGGTAGAGGTCGGTCGGCTGACCATTGTATTAACCAAGTAGTCAGGTGCGATGACTTTATCGTGAGGTAATCACGTGGGTGTGCTCGAGGAAGACATGTGGATCAAGAAGAGTAAAGGAAGAAAAGTGTAGCTTAGAAGTCTACGAGATCGCTGTTGTTGAAGACGGAGGCGATCTCCGACTTCTCTGGCACATAATCGCCTGTCGCCTAGAGGACACATGATCGCCAATCGCCTATGGTGTACGTGATCGACGGGAGTGCACTTAGTATGTGGTCAAGATGCTGGATTAACCATAGTGGGTTCCAAAAACCACGCGTATCAAGGTGTGGGTTAAGCCTTAGATACGCTGGGCATGTGAAGCTCTATGCTTGAGCATAAGAAATCGTCCTTAGTGTTGCATGCATGGGTGCACGAGGAGTAGTGTTGATCTATTCTTGGAAATGTGAAGCTACCGACGTCACCAAGCCATCTGGAGGTGATACCTTGGACGTAACATAATGGGAGGATGAACCTTCAGCAAGGTGTGACGATGTGACATCGGTGACCAGAGTAAGGCGATGTGTTCTCGTCACACACAAGGGCGATAAGAGATCGCCAACAGGATGAGAGGAACATCGGTCATCAACCAGGATGGGAGACACATCGGTGGTCTGCCAGGGTGAGACATTGGTGGTTTGCCAGGGTGAGACATCGGTGGTCTGCCAGGGTGAGACATCGGTTGTCTGCTAGGGTGAGACATCGGTGGTCCTCCAGGGTGAGATATCGGTTATCTGCCAGGGTGAGACATCGATGGTCCTCCAGGGTGAGACATCGGTTGTCTGCCAGGGTGAGACATCGATGGTCCTCCAGGGTGAGACATCGGTTGTCTGCTAGGATGAGGAATCAGTCGTCCGTCAGGAAGAGGAACCAGTCATCGCCGGGATGAGAGGCACATCAGTCATCGCTGGGATGAGAAGGACATCAGTCATCGCCGGAATGAGAGGCACATCAGTCGTCGGTGGATAGTCATCACGCGAGCAGTCATCGGTGGAAGGTTATCACGCGATGTCGTGTTTCACATAGATAAGGTGGGACCCAGGCTCCCAGCATGAGACGTCTTGCATGCGCGACACGTAGACATTAGGAGTGTTTCAGAATAGAAGCATCAGAGAGTTGGTATGCGCAGAGACCCACGTGGTCATACTGTTCAAGGAAGTGTGCACGCAAGCTTCCCTGCAGAGTGGGCGGGGGGGCAGCGGCATTTCTGGGCAAGTTGGCTTAGATTCAAAACTCACTCCTGAGAGGCAGTAAACGTTGCTGTGGTTCGAGAGTGATTGAGTGAGTTAACTTTGGTTCCCTGTTTCTTCCCTCTCCTTCTCCATACGTTCAGACGTCCTAGCGCACCAGTTGGCTATCGGCGACTACCATAGAGCACCTGGGAGGTTCTCTGCAAGTTCTCCAAACCGGACGCTAAAACAGAGTAAGTCGTTTCGCTCTGTTCTTCGAGTCGATCCTGCACTTGAGAGGGTTGCCTCTGCGTAGGCGTTGCATGCAGCTCTCTTGGCTTCAGGAATCGTCTCTGTTAACATAGAAATGAGTGGTATAGCTAGTTTTGTGACTAAGGCTCCATGGTGCAGGTTAAGGCATCCTTGAATCTCGTTGGGTTGGAGCTCTTAGAGAAGTTTACGCTAGTCCAGGTAAGGGAAGCTAGCATTTTTTTTTTTCGTTTATAAAAACGTTAGGCGAGTAGGTTCTGAAGTGAGGGCGACGTGGTCGCCGGTTTTCATATTTCTCTTCACGATGCTCTGTTTTTATGTGTGAGGCGACGTGATCGCCGGTTTTAATGTTAATTTCGAACTCCCCTGTTTTAGTGTCGTTTGAAACTGTTTGAGATTGAAATGTGAAATGCATGTGATATTCGAAAATCTGAACCTTGGAATGATTGTTGTTGTGATTGGAATCGTTCATTTAAGTGTTATATGATGTGTTGAATGTTGTGAATGTGGGATCAAGGCATAGTATTTTCAGGAAAGAAAATATCGTGTAAGATCGTGTAGGATGTGCATTGATCGGTGATTTCTATAATGAGATATCCTGACTCTCCTGATATAATGGAATCATATAGATGAAGTTATTCAGGCGTTGAGAGTCGATGGAGGTTCATACGTATGGGTAAGTTGTTTGAAAGATAACTACTTGACCTGTTGTATGGATTAACCCTGTCATACTAAGAGAGTGATGAGATTGAGATTGAGATTATGTTTATGCGCATAGCTGTGGGAACTTTACAGCAATGTAGTATGACAGGTGCAGATCTCTGAGTCTAGTCAATGCACGAGTCTTCCGGAAGTAGTGTCAAGTGTCTATGTGTGATGAGTCATTGGGAGTCTGACGTGAGAAAGATGAATATTGAAAATGTGATAGACATTTGATGGTTGTGTGATATGAATGAGAAAGTGGTGGATTTATGTGGGTGTTTAAAAGCTGATTATGTTGATTTTAAAGTTTCATATTTAACGTTTTAAAAATATCTAGCTTACCCTTTTGTTTTGTATCGTGGTTGTTTTCTTAAACATGTGATGATCGTGTATATTTGCACGGGAGCAGATGAGGTTGTAGGTAGTAGAGCTCCTCAGTGAGCATTTCTGGAGGAAGAGATCGCCGGTTTTTGAATGCTGTTGTTTTGTCTTAGTTTGAAAACTCCTGTATGGAGATGTATTAAAACTTCCTCGAAAAGGGATATTATTTTGAGGCACATTTGTATTAATGGATGAATTTTTTATTATGTATATATCTATGTTAAATTTTTGATATTATTGTGTCACCTTTATTTTCATTATATAAAAATGAACTATATTTTGAGGGGCGTTACATTAATGGTATCAGAGCAGTTCGTCCTTAGGATGACCTGAGGAGAGTGGGTTCATTGTGTTTCTTCTGCTATTGGAGTCTTAATCAAAGCTATAGTGAAAGGTTTTCAAATGTTTTCTGATTGAAATCTTGTTTGTGCTTTAGTAGTTATAGGCTCTAAATGAAAAATTTTAGTATTAAAAGTGAAAGGATCTTGATAAAGTAGTGAGGGTGCACACTCATAACTGAATCGAGATGTTCTCAATCATAAGCGTCGGAGCGTGACCGATCGTGAGGGTGCCCTTTGTCTCTACAGGTGAAGCATTCAGTAACTAAGAGAAGTGCAGATTCCAAGGGAGACAGGCGGAGCCTGAACCAAGCACCAGAGTCAACCGGCGGCTAGTCAATCGGCAAGAACAAATTTGAATAGAAAAGTTACTGTGCACAAATTGTGTGAGGAGTGTGTGAGGCTTGAGTCCTTTAGCATTTAAGGTCTTATCTTGAGTGAGTTGAGAGCTCTCAAGTGGCGGCCCTCTACAATTATCTTGGAGAATCCACCATCCAAGTGGCGTGTTCATCCTCTCATTCCATCATCCATAAGCTTCCTTTTCCTTCAACTTTGTTTTTCCATCTTCCATTTCCATCTCTTCTCTTCAGTCATTATTTTTGTGTTGTTTCCTTTATGTTCTTTTTAATTTCTGCCTTGCATCATTATCACCCATATTCTTGTGTTTTTCTCTTTGCCCTTGTGAAGTGAACCTTCACACTTACTTATCTACTTGGTTAAGTTCGTGTCCAGTGGGGATCTTCTTAGGGTTCTCACCATTATTATGCTAAAATCTCAATCTTAAGTAAAGTGTCATCTAAAATGAAAACATCTAAAATAAGCTCACATCAGAAACTCTGTCAGACTGATTCCTTGTGTGGTTTCCAAATTCTCTTTAAGTCTTATCTTAAGAAAAGAATGCTTCAAGTGGTGACTCCCCTTCACTCATCTTGGAGCTCCCTCCCCCAAGTGGTGTTATTCATTCCCATCTTCCCCATATTCATAAGCTTCCTCTCATCTTAATCTTTCCTTTTTTTTCTTCCTTCCATTTTCGATATATGTCATTCCATTATTTGGTTATGTTTCTTTACATTCTGCCCATATGTTATCTTGTCTTTAATTCCTTGCTCATCATCATCATCATATTACTTATGTTTTTTCCTTTGCTCTTTTGAAGAGAACCTTAACACTTACTTAACCACTTGATTAAGTTCGTATCCAGTGGCAATCTTCACTGAGTTTCACCTATTATTATTATTAATCACAATCTTAATCCAAGTAAAAATCCTAAAAACATTGTCAAATCTAGAAATTTAAATTCCTTGTCATTAAGCAATTTAAATTTCGCTTTTGAATTCCTTGTCATTGTTTTTTGCTTGAGTCATTTTGTTGTTAGTGTTCTAAGAGTCTTAATTCCATTTTACTTATTTTGACTTTAATTGTGAACAACTAAAAACAAATTGAAAGTTGTTTGAGTAGTGGTTCATTTAATTCCAAACATAGAATGCAAGTGTTCAAATGAATTGAATCCTAATCCAAGATCATTTTCGAAAATTGAAAAGTGAATTGAAAATATGCATGAAAAAGAATATGGAAAATTTGTAATCCATAAAAACAAAGAAGAGTTAAGTGCATTCACATTTCAAATTCAAATTGCTAAAATAGGATTCTATTTGTATGGCAAATTGTTTTCATAACTATGAAATTTTTTCCTTCTTGGTTTGACAATTTCTAAAAACATAAACTTCATAGTTAAAGTCTAAGTTTCTTTAAGTTTTAAAAGTGCTTTTATTGTTTGTCTAGTTTAAAGTTTTGTCTTCATATTGATTCAACTTTGTGTGGAGTCCTTCTTGAGTGAGTGATAAGAGGTTTGACCTCTTTCAATTGAATTTTTCTCGCAAGTGTGGGCTCTTAGAATTTGGAACCTTTCTTTTTTAGTGAACATTAACCTTTTTCATCCTTTTTCTCAAAAGTCGAGTGATACACGTGAGTGAGTGAATTAATTGTTATTTTAAACTAATAGTTTGATTTTGTTTGTACACAATTATGGCTCACTTGTCATCAGGGTAATCTTCCAAGCCACTTTCTTTCAAAAGGGAAAAATTAATGGTGGAGCTTGAAGAGATCAAGAGGAGCTTGGTTCAAAGAGACGAGGATATGTGAAAAATGATGGAAAGGCTTTATATGCTAGAAGAATCACAAGAGAGGAAAACCCGACAAAGAAGATGGGAACCTAGAAGAGCCACAAGGTATAAAAGGCACTATGGAAATCAAGAGGAAAGATGATGAAGAATGGAGAGGGCACAATTTTGAAGATAGACGCCACCGTCATCAACAACACAAGAAGTCCATGTCTTTTATAAATTGCAATGACTTAGTGAAGAGGGGGAATTGATTATTAATAAACAAGTCCTCATATCTTTTTCCTTTGGAAAATATAAAGATGAGGTGTTATGTGATGTTGTGTCCTGGAAGCAGCCCATATTCTCTTAGGAAGGCCATGGAAATATGATAGGAAAATTTTACATGATGGCCTTGTTAGAAAAGATGGCTTTAAACTAGAGGGGGGGGGGGTGAATTGTTTAAAGGGGTTTTCGCAAACTTTTCACAGCTAGAATGAATTTATTTCAGAAACCAATTGATTCAACAATTCAGTTAGCCAAAACAGCAAGCAAAACTGTAATACTAGAAAAACAATCGGTTGTTTATACCAGCAAACAACAAACAAACTGAATTTAAAGAGTTAAGGATAGAAAGATTGTACATAGTTGTTTATACTGGTTCACTCCAATCCAGAGCTACATCCAGTCTTCTCAGAAACCCTGAGGAAATCCACTAAGCAATCACACCTTGATCACTTACATAACAACCAAGAGAATGACCTTGAAAACCTCAAGAAACACACTCTCCTTGGCCAACACTAAGATTGCTGATCTTGAACACCTCAAGAACACACAGCCAATCTCAGCAAAAACACACAAACGAATTGTTTCAGCAGTTTACAAAGATTACACTTGTTACAGATGAATATCTGAAATCAATACAAGTAGAATCCTATTCCAGCACCTTGATCAATCACAAAACTCTTAAGCAATCTCAACACTTTGAAAAACTCTCTTAGAAAAACTTTGTCAAAAGATTCTTCTTTCTTAAAATAGTTTTTCTGAATTTATACAAAGATATAGTTTGTTATCAAATCTTAACAAACTCTTAATTGCTTTAAAAAAAATTGGTCAAAGCATTTAATGACTGGAGCGTATTCAGTTTTAAAGCATTTAAAGCTCAGTCAAAGAAAATAATTTTTTCTCTTATGGTTACAAAACAAACAATCAATTGTTTCTTCGAATCAATCGGTTGTTTTGTTACTTAATAGATTTCACCATTCAAAAAAAATTTTCAAACTTTCTCAAAAACACCTAAGTGTAAACAATTGGTTGTTTCGACAAAACAATTAGTTGTTTCAACTTAGCTTGAAAAACATTTTGCTTTGTTAAAGATTGAGATGCTAATTGCTTTGAAATTCAATCTTAGGGTGGATTACAACATTAAACTACCCCAGAAAAAAAGCTTTAAACCAGCACAGCAGCATCAAGCAAAGCAGAGGCTTCAACATCCTTCAAAGGATTTGGATTCTTCAAAACATTGAACACCACTTGGTTCAACAGGCCTTACTAATAATATCTTTTCACTTCCAAGGACATAAGATCATGCTAAAATCTCTATCTCCAAAAGAGGTAAATAAAGACCAAATAAAAATGAAACAAAAAAGAGAATCTGGAAAAGGTGAGGAAAATAAAAAATTGGGTCTCCCCATCTCACCAAATGCAATGAAAATAGTAATGTTGTCCCGTTCGAAAATAAATATTGCCTGCCCTATTCGGTACTCCCTTCCATATATTTTTCCTTTACTCATGGTTCTAGTTACACACAAGATTTGTTAGAGAAATGTGGAGATGTTTTCATAATTCTTCTAAAGGTTTACACCTTATAAGAGGCTTTTCACATCAAATTCCCTTTGTCCCTACACATTCTCTACAAACACTACAATTATCTAGAACCATTACAAACTCCAAAAGCTCAATGGACATAAGTTTGCTTAACCACGCACATATAGAAACATTTCTATCTATCAAGTGAACAAACTAACTATGTTATCTACAGGAATTCTAAATTCGAGGTCAAATTCTATCCAACCTGGAGGGCATGATACAACACAACTGCACAAACCTATGACCAAGGTCTAAAACACACTTCACACCTAGGTCAGTCATCTTATAATAAAAGACAAAGTCTCACCATGCCTCAAAGGAGTCTCAGCAAAAGAAAACCTAAACATGGGTCAGAGCATCAATTGTTTTTCCTTCTAGTATTTTTAAGACAACATTAAATTGTAAAACAATGGTATCACATTGGCCAAGTATTAGAATAACCTAGCTTAAGGCTTCTAGAAAACCTAGTTTCTAGAAGACTTTCCCCCTCCCCTATGTGTAGCCCATGTGCATCACTCTTGAACTACCTACTAGAAACATCACCAATGGTGCGACATCACCTAGCTAGACCTAGATTCTAGAAGCTTTGTGTAAATTTCCGCCCCTACCCTTCTACTATTGTTCTCCAATGCACTCCCACCTATAAATAGAGTACCTTGCCTCATTGTAATGGACAATGAAATTGAAGATTAGAAACTCTGTTTGAGTGATTTCTTGTGTGGTTTCCCAGTTCTCTTTGATTCTTATCTTGATCAAAGAATGCTTCATGTGATGACTCCCCCTCACTCATCTTGGAGCTCTCTCCCCTAAGTGGTGTGATTAACTCCCACTTTCCCTATATCCATAAGCTTCCTTTCATCTTAATCTTTCCTTTCTTCTTCCTTCCATTTCTGCATGTCAATCCATTATTTGGTTTTGTTTCTTTAAATTCAGCTCTTATATTATCTTATCTTTAATTCCTTGGTCATCACCATCATCATATTACTTGTGTTTTTCCCTTCGCTCTTTTGAAGAGAACTTTCACACTTACTTAACCACTTAGTTAAGTTTGTGTCTAGTGGCAATCTTCACTGAATTTCACCTATTATTGTTGTACCGACCAGTCCTCGGACTTTGATGATCGCTAGCAGTAGTGGGCCACGTAAGTTGGGTCCCACAAGTGGCGTGAGACAGTGTAATTCAAGTGGCATGAGCCAGCGTGCCGATTAGTGGTCAGAGATCGATCATGACGGTATACCGATGTGACATCGGGCATTAGTGGTTCAAACAGCTAAATTGGGCCACGAGAGGTGGACCCCAAGAAACACACCAGTTATCAGTGAAACGCCTAGAGTTAGGGGGAAGGCTGAGTCACAAGGTGCTCATGCGTGTGGTGTGAATAGCGCATTTGGGCGCAACACCAGCAAAGGGCCTTGGGAACTCTAAGGCCCATTAGGGTTAGGGTTTCCCAGGGGCAGACTGCATGCATGGCACGTGAACGGTTAATGGCACCCCCAGAATGGATGGCCCCAGAGATTAGGTGCACAAGTGGGTACCCAGGTGGGCATACAATGAGAGGTTGCACTCCAGCAAGGGAAGCCTTATGCGCTAGATTACACTAACAGTGGGTAATAGCGATGCAACGGTATTCCTCCAGAAACCCTAAATACGGGTAACAGAGACAGGGAAAACCCTAGACTATATAAACAATAGTAAGAAACCTTAAAAAGGTACGCAGCTATTGAGACTAGAACTGTTACACACATACACACTGTTTCTTAGCCCAATATTGACTTGAGCGTCGGAGTGCAAACGACCTCTAGGGCGCCCCTTTGTCTTTGCAGGTACAGAGTGTTTCGATCCAGTGAAGCGGCAACCTGAGAAGGAAGAAGAGGGTGCGAGATTGTCGTTAGAGTTAACCGAAAGAAGAGTTAATTGGGAAGAACATTTGGTGCCCACCGTGGGGCCGAGATAAAACAAGGTCTCATTCACAAGCAGAGAGGAGAGATCCAGAAAAATGAGGAATCCCTGACAAGGACCCGCCACTGCCGCACCAAACGGAGGTGAAAACATCAGCATGTAGCAGATTATAGAGACAATGCGTGCCCTCTAGGAGAGGTGGCGGCATCCAAGGCAGATCAAGAATGAATCTAGATTGACTTGGCCACGTCGTAAGCCAGGAACGAAGAGTTGCACAAGACCAATGAGGAACTGTGCATGAATTTGCAGAATTTGCAGCAGGCAGGGGAATGCGTGGTGGGATGATCGAGCCCCCTACGTCGCCCAGGGCATTCCCAATGCCATTTTCGCAGGCTATCATGGACACCGTGGTACCACCCACCTTCATAGGTCCTAAGACCACCTTTACAGGGTTGGAGGACCCGGAGGTGCATCTCACGGCATTCCATACCCAGATGATGTTGTCAGGAGGCTCGGATGTTGTACATTGCAAGCTGTTCATGACCATGTTGACTAGCACAATGTTAGAGTGGTTCATTAGCCTTTTTGACGGACACGTGACGTCATTCGCACAGTTCTCTGCGCTGTTCAGGGAGCAGTACATCGTCAATCGGGCTCCCCTGCTGGTGTCTTACGATATTTTCGACGTAAGGCAGTACTAGGGAGAGTCCTTGAAGGATTACCTTAATAGGTTTGGAGCAATGGTGGTAAGGTTGCACACTAAGGATGAGGATATGGTGGTGCATGCCTTCAGGAAGGGGATTTTTCCAGGACCCTTCAGTGAGTCCCTCATCAAGAATCGCCCCAAAACCTTTTGTGAGATCAGGCGTAGAGCGGTAGCCCATATAGTCGTAGAAGGGGAACTCATAGAGAAGCGCGAGAGCATTGCCCCCGCATGATCACGAGGGCCAACCCGACCTCAGCCTGTGAAGGTACATGAGGCGACAACAGAGAAGAAGGCTCAAGGGAAACAACAACCCTACGCAGCCAGGAAGCCCCAGACCAGGGCGCACGCAAAGGAGGATGCGTGTAACATCCCGCCAAATTCTTTTCATATTTATAAAATGAAATAAAGGTAAAACAATAATATCGAAGTGAACATATGTATATATATATATATATATATAATGAAATTTCTCCTCACAGGGAGTTTAATACATATCCAGTCAGTTTTCCAAACTTAAACAAAATACAGCAAAATAAAAAAAAAAAAAGGCGATCTCCTAACAGAAAACAGGCGATCTCCTAACAGAAACAGAAACAGGCGATCTCCTTCCGGCGACCACTCACAGAGGAGCTCTACTACCTGCAACCTCGTCTACTCCCGTGCAAATATACACGATCATCACAGGTTTAAGAAAAACAACCACGATAGAAGATAAAAGGGTAAGCTAGATATTTTTAAAAACTTTAAATATGAAACTTTATATCAATAGAAAACATAAATCTTCACACCATTCATAATCTATATCAATTTCAACCATCAACATCCCCATATTCCACAAACTCGTCAAGTGTCTATTCACTACATTCAATATTCATGGTTCACACGTCAGACTTTCCACTGACTCATAACATATAGACACATGACTCTACTTCCGGAAGACTCGTGCGTTGACTCAGACTCAGAGATCTGCACCCGTCATACCACACCACTGTGAAATCCACACAGGGTCGCTGTGAAATCCACACAGCCATGCGCATACATAATCTCAATATCATCACTCTCCCGGTATGACAGGGTTAATTCATATAATAGGTCAAGTCAGTTATCTTTCAAACAACTTACCCATACATATGAACCTCCTTCGACTCTCAACAACTGAATAACTTCATCTATGTGATTCCATTATATCAGCAGAGTCAGGATATCTCCTTCTAGACAAGTCCCTAGTCAATGCACATTACACACGATCTTACACGGTATTTTCTTTCCTGAAAATACTATGCCTTGATCCCACATTCACAACATTCAACACATCATATAACACTTAAATGAACGATTCCAATCACAGCAACAATCATTCCAAGGTTCAGATTTTCGAATATCACATTTCAATCTCAAACAGTTTCAAACGACACTAAAACAGGGGAGTTCGAAATCAACATTTAAAACCGACTATCAGGTCGCCCCACACATAAAAACAGAGCATCGTGAAAAGGAATATGAAAACCGGCGACCACGTCGCCCTCACTGCAGAACCTACTCGCCTAACGTTTTTATAAACGAAAATGCTAGCTTCCCTTACCTGAACTTGCACGAAACACCAAGAGCTCCAAAACCCACCGAAGCTTAAATATGCCTTAACTCTGTTCTAGCGTCCTGACGGGAGAACTTGTAGAGCACAACGTCAGGAATCCAGGGTAGTCGCCGATCTCTAACTGGTTCGCTAGGACGTCTGAACGCAGGGAGAAGGAGAGGAAAGAAACAGGGAACCAAGGCTAACTCACTCAATCACTCTCAAACCACAGCAACGTTCACTGCCTCTCAGGAGTGAGTTTTTAAAACTAAGCCAACTTACCCAGAAATGCCGCTGCCCCCCGCCCACTCTGCAGGAAAGCTTGCGTGCACACTTCCTTGAACAGTATGACCACGTGGGTTTTCTACGCATACCAACTCTCTGATGCTAACTATTCTGAAACACCCTTTTTGTCTACGTGTCGCGCGTGCAGGACGTCTCATGCTGGGAGCCTGGGTCCCACCTTATCTGTGTGAAACATGACATCGCGCGATAACCTTCCACCGATGACTCATCCTGGCAGACGACCGATGTCTTTCTCTGGAAGACGACCGATGTCTCTCTCTGGAAGACGACCGATGTCTCGCCCTGGCGATGCCTGCATGTCTCGCGCCCTGGCAATGTCTGCATGTCTCGCGCCCTGGCGATGTCCGCATGTCTCGCGCCCTGGCGATGCCCGCATGCCTCACGCCCTGGCGATGTCCGCATGCCTTGCGCCCTGGCGATGCCCGACGACACATCGCCATGCCTTGCTGAAGGTTCTTCATCCCACTATGTTACGTCCAAGGTATCATCTCCACATGACTTGGTGACGTCGGTAGCTTCACATTTCCAAGAGTAGATCAGCACTACTCCTCGTGCGCCCATGCGTGCAACACTAAGGACGATTTCTTATGCTCAAGCATAGAGCTTCGCATGCACAGCGTATCTAAGGCTTAACCCACACCTCGATACGCGTGGTTTTTGGAACCCACTATGGTTGATCCAGTATCTTGACCACATACTGAGTGCACTTTCGACGATCATGTGCACCATAGGCGATTGGCGATCATGTACACTACAGGCGATTGGCGTTCATGTGTAGTCTAGGCGACAGGCGATTATGTACTAACCAGGAGATCTCATAGTCTTCTAAGCTACACTTTCCTTCCTTTTTATTTTTAAATAAAAACATACTTAGAATTCATTTAAAATATATTCCTTTTATTCCAATTAAATTTTACAGGTCCTTACAATGCGCCCCTCAGACATAGCTTCGTGGTAGAATTGAAGTAGTTGATCGCTATCCCCAAAATAGTAGAGAGGATGAAGATTCCCCCAAAGACTGACAAGAGATTGGGGCCTAGCAAGAATGCGTGATGCGAGTTCCACTAAGCGTTTGGTCACCCCATTCGCAACTGTTTGGCCCTAGGCCACCAGTTGGATGAGCTGGTGAAGAGCGGATTCTTGAATGACTGCTTGCGCCAGCCACAGGAGGATAAGGCATTAGCAGCCTTGAGGAGTGACCAGGGGCACGAGGTGCCCATTCATGGTGAAATCCACACCATCTCAGGAGGTTTTTCTGGAGGGGGCTGCAGCACTTCTCAGCGGAAGAAATATGCGCGCTCAGTGATGGCGGTATAGATGTACGAGGAAGACCACACTCCTGACATCGACCTCACCTTCACCAAGGCCGATCGCCAGGATGTCGTTCCCCATAACAATGACCCAGGGGTGATATCGGTAGTAACAGTGGGAAGAAAGGTGCACCGTGTGCTAGTGGATCAGGGGAGCTCGACTGATGTGATGTTCTGGTCGACCTTCAACAAACTACAGCTATCTCCTGACCAGTTGAGACCTTACACTGGTTGCTTGTATGGATTTGCGGGAGACCAGTTCGAAGTGCGTGGACACATAGAATTGAGGACCACTTTCACAGGTGGTGTGGCCTCACACATAGAGAACATCAGGTACCTTGTAGTTAATGCTCCCTCAGCTTACAACATCCTTTTAGGCAGACCTGCCCTGAACAGGTTGGGAGCGGTGCGTCGACAAGGCATATGAAGATGAAGCTGCCTTCCATGGAAAGGAAGGTGATCACCATCAAATCAGACCAGAAAGAGGCAAAGAAGTGTTATGAGAATAGCCTCAAGACAAGGAGGGGGGTGTGCACCGTTACCACTCAATCACCAGGTGGGGTGTGCACCATTACTGCCTAGTCCCATTGGTGCAGAAACGAAGAACAAATGGGGCTATTTCCATTTTATAAATGCGGCTATACAGCCGCATTTGATCAACACGCATTTGTAAATCAGAGATTTACAAATGCAGCTAAATAGCCGCATCTATAAATACTATTTACAGATGCGGCTTTTTGTTGGAGCTGCATCTGTAAATGCTTGAGAGGTGGTGCCCAGGCTTGGAATTGGAATGATTTATAGATGCGGCTATTTACTATAACCGCATCTGTAAATGTGATTTACAGATGCGGCTATTTACCTTAGCCGCATCTGTAAATGCTCCAGGTTTGGAATTGCAATGATTTACAGATGCGGCTAAGGTAAACAGCCGCATTTGTAAATCATTGCCTTGATTTACAAATGCGGTTAAGGTAAATAACTGCATCTGTAAATAAGGTTTTTTTTTTTAGAGCATTTGGTTAGTTGTTTATCCCATACAAATTAAGTTGTGCAGTTTCATTATACCCAGCCTGTAACGCCCCTCTTAATTTTTTTTGTTCATTTTTATATAATAAAATAAAGGTGAAACAGTAATATCAAAAATTTAACATAGATATATACATAATATAATTCATCCATTAATACAAACGTGCCTCAAAATAATATCCCTTTTTGAGGAAGTTTAATACATCTCCATACAGGAGTTTTCAAAATAAAACAAAACAACAGCATTCAAAACCGGCGATCTCCTCCTCCAGAAAATGCTCACTGGGGAGCTCTACTACCTGCAACCTCATCTGCTCCCGTGCAAATATACACGATCATCACAGGTTTAAGAAAAACAACCAAGATACAAAACAAAAGGGTAAGCTAGATATTTTTAAAAACTTTAAATATGAAACTTTATATCAATAGAAAACATAAATCTTCACACCATTCATAATCTATATCAATTTCAACCATCAACATCCCCATATTCCACAAACTCGTCAAGTGTCTATTCAATACATTCAATACTCATGGTTCACATGTCAGACTTTCCACTGACTCATAACATATAGACACATGACTCTACTTCCGGAAGACTC
Source organism: Phaseolus lunatus (assembly GCA_013389735.1). NCBI lineage: Eukaryota > Viridiplantae > Streptophyta > Magnoliopsida > Fabales > Fabaceae > Phaseolus > Phaseolus lunatus. The sequence goes on along the minus strand of CM023858.1, from coordinate 30,867,878 downwards.
ATGCATTGACTAGACTCAGAGATCTGCACCTGTCATACTACATTGCTGTAAAGTTCCCACAGCTATGCGCATAAACATAATCTCAATCTCAATCTCATCACTCTCCTAGTATGACAGGGTTAATCCATACAACAGGTCAAGTAGTTATCTTTCAAACCACTTACCCATACATATGAACCTCCATCGACTCTCAACGCCTGAATAACTTCATCTATATGATTCCATTATATCAGGAGAGTCAGGATATCTCATTATAGAAATCACCGATCAATGCACATTCTACACGATCTTACACGGTATTTTCTTTCCTGAAAATACTATGCCTTGATCCCACATTCACAACATTCAACACATCATATAACACTTAAATGAACGATTCCAATCACAGCAACAATCATACCAAAGTTCAGGTTTTCGAATATCATATGCATTTCACCTTTCAATCTCAAACAATTTCAAAATGACACTAAAACAGGGGATTTCGAAATTTGCATTAAAACCAGCGATCACGTCACTTCGAAATTTGCATTAAAATCGGCGATCACGTCACTTCGAAAATTTGCATTAAAACCGGCGATCACGTCACCCAAACATCATAATCTTCTAGCTTAAGGTTTTATTGAAAATAAAACTAGCTTCCCTTACCTGGACTTGCGCAAAAACACTAAGAGCTCCAAAACCCATCGAAGCTTAAAGATATCCTAACTCTGTTTTAGGGCTTTGAGCAGAAACTTGCAGAGTAACTTCCCAGGAGGACAATGGCAGTCGCCGATCGTAGCACTGGTACGTGAGGATAGCCGCGTCTTCCAGTGGAGGAGAAAGGAGAACTAAATGAGCTGATTCCCTCAGCTCTTAAGGTCGAACGGCTCTTTAGCCTTCTCTGCCATTACCCACTCTCTGAGCAACCTTGTGTGCACACTTCCTTGAACAGTATGACCACGTGGGTTTTCTGCGCATAGCAACTCTCTGATGCTAACTATTCTGAAACACCCTTTTTGTCTACCTGTCGCGCCTGCAGAATGTTCATGCTGGGAGCCTGGGTCCCACCTTATCTGTGTGAAACACGACATCGGTCGATGACCATCCACCGATGACTGATGTGCCTCTCATCCCGACGATGACTGATGTGCCTCTCATCCCGGCGATGACTCATGTCCATCTCATCTCGGCGATGACTGGTTCCTCTTCCTGACGGACAACTGATTCCTCATCCTGGCAGACAACCGATGTCTCACCCTGGAGGACCACCGATGTCTCACCCTGGCAGACAACCGATGTCTCACCCTGGAGGACCACCAATGTCTCACCCTGGCAGACAACCGATGTCTCACCCTGGCAGACCACCGATGTCTCACCCTGGAGGACCACCGATGTCTCACCCTGGCAGACAACCGATGTCTCACCCTGGCAGACCACCGATGTCTCACCCTGGAGGACCACCGATGTCTCACCCTGGCAGACCACCGATGTGTCTCCCATCCTGGTTGATGACCGATGTTCCTCTCATCCTGTTGGCGATCTCTTATCGCCCTTGTGTGTGACGAGAACACATCGCCTTACTCTGGTCACCGATGTCACATCGTGACACCTTGTTGAAGGTTCATCCTCCCATTATGTTACATCCAAGGTATCACCTCCACATGGCTTGGTGACGTCGGTAGCTTCACATTTCCAAAAATAGATCAGCACTACTCCTCGTGCGCCCATGCATGCAACACTAAGGACGATTTCTTATGCTCAAGCATAGAGCTTCACATGCCCAGCGTATCTAAGGCTCAACCCACACCTTGATACGCGTGGTTTTTGGAACCCACTATGGTTGATCCAGCATCTTGACCACATGCTAAGTGCACTTTCGGCGATCATGTACACCATAGGCGATTGGCGATCATGTGTACTCTAAGCGATTGGCGATTATGTGAAATCTTCGCACACAGCGATCATGCGCAAAATAGGCGATCTCTGATTTCATACGGGGGAAGTCGGAGGACGCTGCCTTCTTCAACAAACGGCGATCTCATCGACTTCTAAGCTACACCTTCCTTTCTCTTACCCTTCTTGATTCACGTGCCTCCCTCCCTTGAAGCACACCCACTTGATTACCTCACGATAAAGTCATCGCACCTGACTACTTGGTTGGTACAATGGTCAACCGATCGCCCTCTACCAGCTGATCCCAGACCTTGGGCGATGTCTGAGGTCTGACCACTATGATATTTTCTATTTTTATGTCCTTTTTATTTTAAATAATAACATACTTAGAAATTATTTAAAATCTAACACTTCTATTCCAATTAATTTATAGGTCCTTACATTCTCCCCAACAAGAAAAATTTTCGTCCTCGAAAATGAACTTACCAGAAAGGAGATAGGGACAGGCTTCCCTCATTTCTCATACAAACATAGCTATTCATTAGTTAACCTTACAGGCGACTTAAAGCAGAACCACCTCCAAAAGGGGCCAACACTATACCACAAAATTGGTTGACCCTTGCCTAACCTGAGTGTTGCTTGCCTCCTCCATCATTAAAACACCTAATATATACCTGCAAACAGACTGATGACTCACGGGGAAACTCAGCTTCCCACTCCAGCTATATGCTCCTTCATGTACTTAACCACAACTAGCTCATAACTTGACATACCCAAGCAAAATTCAACAGAATCCAACGCTTGCTGCTCCCTCTTACTACTCCAATACTTCATCAAATTCCATTCTACATCCCTGCATATGGAATATGCTGCATTAATATCTTTCTAGAAATCAACCTCTGCGTCTCAATCAAAACCATCCATCGATTTCCCAACTGCAGATCTAATTCTCACTCTCCTTAAAGGAAAATACCCTTGGTTCACCACTAAACTACATAATTTTGCACCTTATAAAGACAAGGTACCCGCAAAACTTCCTATCCATATTAGTTAAAAAGTTGTTCTTGTTGCTGTTTACTTTCTAAATCATTATTATGACTTCTTTTACCAACCCGGCTTCTGCTCCCATTATTACCTCCTTTTTCAACGTATACATTGAATGCATTGATTTTGGGTTCAGGTGCCAATCCGGAAAAAAAAAAAAAAGCATACGAGAACGAACGCACCCTATATCTCAACCACAACCATACAAGTAGTGGAGCCGATTGGAAAATTTTCTCTGCATCCGGAATTTCTTGCTTAAAGACAACTCTATTCCTCTTCTCCCAGATACAACATGCCATTGCCACCCAGAATCCTCCCAAAAACCTACCTCTCCCACCGTCTTGCCTTGGTCCACAGAAATGGAGTAAAGTCTAGGAAACAAGGATTTAAGGTTAGAGTTAGTGGCCCACGCATCCTCCTGAAATCTAACATTCTCTCCATCTCCAACTTTCCAAACGATAACTTTTTGGAACCAACCATCATCTTTACCCTCCTCGCACACTTTACATACATCTCTCCACCACCACGATTGATATTTCAAATGAGCTTGGCTTCTTCCAAGTTCCGAGCCATATTTGGATACAAGAATATCTTTCCATTTCCCTTTTTCATCACTCATCATCCACCATTTCCATTTTGCCAGAAGAGCAAAGTTAAAATTTTTGATATCTCTTAAATTCTTCATTTGCTGGTATGCAAATCCTGCCATTAATCTCAAGATCCCATCATCTCCCATTACAAAGTCCTTAGCCTGATCGGTGCCTAGCAATTCCACAATACGTTTCAGACTAGGGTCCTTTAATTGCTTATCCTTTATCATTTCAATGAAATCATTAGTTATAGTTAACTTACTACAACTAATATGGTTAACATGAAATTCCACTCACAAGTTTAAATCTCTGAACTGCTCGATCAGCTTCTGCTCTTCAATCATCATGATTGATACTTGCATTGATTTTCTACTCAAACATCTGCCACTACATTGGCCTTCCCTGGATGATACATAAGTTGGAAATCATAATCTTTCATAAACTCCACCCCTTTTCTCTACCTCATGTTCAACTCTTTCTAATCAAACAAGTATTCCTTGAACATCTGAAATTGAGTTTCATACAATTATGGTTAGAGGATAGTTGTCCTTGATGGTCAACTTATTCAACTTCCTGTAGTCCATACACAATTGAGACCCTTCATCTTCCTTTTTAACCAACAACACTGGAAACCCCATGGAGATATATTGGGCTTGACTAACTGCGTCTCTAACAACTCTTCCACTTGTTTTCTTTAGTTCTACCAACTCAGCTGGAGCCATTCTGTATGGCGCCATTGACACTGGTCCAGCTCCATGTACCAAATCAATAGAGAATTCCACTTCTCTCTTAGGCGGTAGTCCAGGTATTTCTTCTGGAAACACATCCGTGAAATCCTTCACCACACGTATACTGCCCATATCCTCTTCATTCTTCACTCCCCCTCGAGCTAGGATCACAAAGCACGTCGCCCCTTCTTTCAACTCCGACCGTACCTGCTGAGCAGATATCACATCTGGCTCTCGGAGATCGGGAAACACCACTTTCTGCCTACCGTAGTCTATGAGAACGTGATTGGCAGATAGCCAATCCATTCCTAGGATAACATCCAGTCCTGCAGAGGTAGATAGATCAAATTTACTTTGAACCTGCATCCCTCTACTATCACTGGACATTCTGGGCAAACTGTGGAGGTCATAACCTGTCCTGATGCAGGTGTAGAGACCAACAGTTCAAAAGGTAGCTCCTTCACTAGAAGGCCCAGCTCGGCCATACTCCGACTTGACACAAAGGAGTGTGTCGCTCCAGAATCATACCAGACTTTTACACTTCTACCAGCTATAAAACAAGCATCTTGCACCAAGTTACCTGACTGGGACGCCTCCGCTCCTGTCATGGCAAACACTCTCCCTGTTGCCTGAGGTCTGCTGCCTTCATTCCTCAACTGTTGGGAACCACTGGGTTGAGTCATCCTATTCTGGGTAGGACAATCTCTAGCAACGTGTCCCGTCTTTTGGCATGCAAAACACCTTCTCTCCGAAGCCTTCTTGGGGCACACATTGGGCGTGTGTGGTCCACCACAATGGAAACATTTGGGTTTCCATGGTTGCTGCTGCTGAAACTAGGGTGTCGCTGCCCCTGCCCTATGCTGTGGAGGTCTCGCATAAGGCTTATTCTGCTGCTGCTGCACCTTGGCCTTCCCACTGGAAGAACCCCCTGGGTGTGGCCTGATCACCCGAGACTCACCCTTCTCCAGAGTCTCCACCATCTTCGCCTTCTCCACCAAGGCGTGAAACTCCCTGATGCACATAGGGGCTATGGTCCTCTTCAGCCCATGCTTCAGTCCTTCTTCAAATTTCCTACACCTCCAAGCCTCAGAGGTAGCTTGGGTATAAAACCGGGCGAGGTACTCAAACCGAGCAACATAAGCATTCACTGACATCTCCCCCTGCTCCAACCTGAGGAATTCAGCTTCCTTGGCAAACCTTGCACTATCTGGGAAGTATTTCTCCAGAAACTTCACCCTGAAGCTCTCCCAGTCTGATACTTCTTCTCGGGCTTCCATCATTTGTTGAGTTCCCATCTACCAGAACTCGGCTTCTCCAGATAGCAGGTATGTGGCAAACACCAACTTCTTATCTTCAGGGCAGGAGGTCGCCTTGAAGATTTTCTCTAACCCCCTGACCCATCGATCTGCTTGGTTAGGAGTAGCATTCCCACTGAACTTAGGTGGGTTGTGCCTGAGGAACTCGGTCAGTCCCATCTGCTCCTGAGGCTGACCGATGTGGGAAGCTGTTGCAGCCGATCTGGCGGTCTCCCAATGCTGCATTGCAGCTTGATGATTCTGAGCCATTGCCGCATTCTGCTGCTGGATAGCACTCGCCATCATCTCAATGGCCCTGGCGATCTGGCCCATTTCTGCAGAAGGTTGGGGAGGGGTAAGCGGTCTAGGAGCCATTTTCTGCCTAAGATTAGGAAACTATTTTTCTCTAATCATACTCCTATAAAATGAACTTGATAATGAATCAATTCATTTAGAAGACCACACTAGGTCTTACAAGGGTCAGCATCTCAAAATCATCTAGAATTTTGAGTTTATCAGCAAGATCATGATACTTATAACCTCAAGCAAAACACCAGAACAGCTACTGGTATAAAACCATCAATCCAAACAACCACTTTCAATCAATTACAAAAACACTCAATAAAATGAAATAAATCACACCAGAATTCATTGTATGCTAAACATCAAACCTTTGGAATTAAGATTGAGAATCATCTCGATCCAGTTATGAGTGTGCACCCTCACTACTTTATCAAGATCCTCTCATTCTTAATACTAAAATTTTCAGTTAGAGCATATATTTACTCAAGCACACACAAAATTTCAATAAGAAAAACATTTAAAAACCTTTCACTATAGCTTTAATTCAAAAACTCCAATAAATTTTTGTAAGCAGAAGAAACACAATGAACCCATTACCCTCAGGTCATCCTAAGGACGAACTGCTTTGATACCATTAATGTAACGCCCCTCAGAATTTTTTTTGTTCATTTTTATATAATAAAATAAAGGTGAAACAGTAATATCAAAAATATAACATAGATATATACATAATATAATTCATCCATTAATACAAATGTGCCTCAAAATAATATCCCTTTTTGAAGAGGTTTAATACATCTCCATACAGGAGTTTTCAAAATAAAACAAAACAACAGCATTCAAAACCGACGATCTCCTCCTCTAGAAAATACTCACTGGGGAGCTCTACTACCTGCAACCTCATCTGCTCCCGTGCAAATATACACGATCATCACAGGTTTAAGAAAAACAACCACGATACAAAACAAAAGGGTAAGCTAGATATTTTTAAAAACTTTAAATATGAAACTTTATATCAATAGAAAGCATAAATCTTCACACCATTCATAATCTATATCAATTTCAACCATCAACATCCCCATATTCCACAAACTCGTCAAGTGTCTATTCAATACATTCAATAATCATGGTTCACACGTCAGACTTTCCACTGACTCATAACATATAGACACATGACTCTACTTCCGGAAGACTCGTGCATTGACTAGACTCAGAGATCTGCACCTGTCATACTACATTGCTGTAAAGTTCCCACAGCTATGCGCATAAACATAATCTCAATCTCAATCTCATCACTCTCCTAGTATGACAGGGTTAATCCATACAACAGGTCAAGTAGTTATCTTTCAAACCACTTACCCATACATATGAACCTCCATCGACTCTCAACGCCTGAATAACTTCATCTATATGATTCCATTATATCAGGAGAGTCAGGATATCTCATTATAGAAATCACCGATCAATGCACATTCTACACGATCTTACACGGTATTTTCTTTCCTGAAAATACTATGCCTTGATCCCACATTCACAACATTCAACACATCATATAACACTTAAATGAACGATTCCAATCACAGCAACAATCATACCAAAGTTCAGGTTTTCGAATATCATATGCATTTCACCTTTCAATCTCAAACAATTTCAAAACGACACTAAAACAGGGGATTTCGAAATTTGCATTAAAACCAGCGATCACGTCACTTCGAAATTTGCATTAAAACCGGCGATCACGTCACTTCAAAAATTTGCATTAAAACCGGCGATCACGTCACTTCGAAATTTGCATTAAAACCGGCGATCACGTCACCCAAACATCAGAATCTTCTAGCTTAAGGTTTTATTGAAAATAAAACTAGCTTCCCTTACCTGGACTTGCGCAAAAACACTAAGAGCTCCAAAACCCATCGAAGCTTAAAGATGTCCTAACTCTGTTTTAGGGCTTTGAGCAGAAACTTGCAGAGTAACTTCCCAGGAGGACAATGGCAGTCGCCGATCGTAGCACTGGTACGTGAGGATAGCCGCGTCTTCCAGTGGAGGAGAAAGGAGGAAGGGGAACTAAATGAGCTGATTCCCTCAGCTCTTAAGGTCGAACGACTCTTTAGCCTTCTCTGCCATTACCCACTCTCTGAGCAACCTTGCGTGCACACTTCCTTGAACAGTATGACCACGTGGGTTTTCTGCGCATACCAACTCTCTGATGCTAACTATTCTGAAACACCCTTTTTGTCTACCTGTCGCGCCTGCAGAACGTTCATGCTGGGAGCCTGGGTCCCACCTTATCTGTGTGAAACACGACATCGCTCGATGACCATCCACCGATGACTGATGTGCCTCTCATCCCGGCGATGACTGATGTGCCTCTCATCCCGGCGATGACTCATGTCCTTCTCATCCCGGCGATGAGTGGTTCCTCTTCCTGATGAACGACTGATTCCTCATCGTGGCAGACAACCGATGTCTCACCCTGGAGGACCACCGATGTCTCACCCTGGCAGACAACCGATGTCTCACCTTGGCAGACCACCGATGTCTCACCCTCGCATACAACCGATGTCTCACCTTGGCAGACCACCGATGTCCTCGCCCTGGCAGACCACTGATGTCTCACCCTGGCAGACCACCAATGTCTCACCCTGGCAGACCACCGATGTGTCTCCCATCCTGGTTGATGATCGATGTTCCTCTCATCCTGTTGGAAATCTCTTATCGCCCTTGTGTGTGATGAGAACACATCGCCTTACTCTGTTCATCGATGTCACATCGTCACACCTTGTTGAAGGTTCATCCTCCCATTATGTTACGTCCAAGGTATCACCTCCACATGGCTTGGTGACGTCGGTAGCTTCACATTTCCAAGAAGAGATCAGCACTACTCCTCGTGCGCCCATGCATGCATCACTAAGGACGATTTCTTATGCTCAAGCACAGAGCTTCGCATGCCCAGCGTATCTAAGGCTCAACCCAAACCTTGATACGCGTGGTTTTTGGAACCCACTATGGTTGATCCAGCATCTTGACCACATGCTAAGTGCACTTTCGGCGATCATGTACATCATAGGCGATTGGCGATCATGTGTACTCTAAGCGATTGGCGATTATGTGAAATCTTCGCACACGGCGATCATGCACAAAATAGGCGATCTCTGATTTCATACGGGGGAAGTCGGAGGACGCCGCCTTCTTCAACAAACGACGATCTCATCGACTTCTAAGCTAAACCTTCCTTTCTCTTATCCTTCTTGATTCACGTGCCTCCCTCCCTTGAAGCACGCCCACTTGATTACCTCACGATAAAGTCATCGCACCTGACTACTTGGTTGGTACAATGGTCAACCGATCGCCCTCTACCAGCTGATCCCAGACCTTGGGCGACGTCCGAGGTCTGACCACTATGATATTTTCTATTTTTGTGTCCTTTTTATTTTAAGTAATAACATACTCAAAAATTATTTAAAATCTAACACTTCTATTCCAATTAATTTATAGGTCCTTACACAGCCAGCCAGCCAGACAGATAAACAGATTCAGATAAACTAAAAGTCAATTTATAGTTATTGATGAAAATGTATACAAAAGTAGTAATAATATATCTCTATCTATCTTCTTACACTATTGATCAAATCGTAGAGTTATAAAAGTTTAGGAAATATGTGGATCAAGATTGTCTCATATATGTCATGGCTTCCGAACTCATGGGTTCCTCATCCGTGAAGAACTGCATTTCAAAATGGTTGACACATAAATTAGTTTTAAGATAGATAAATTAGTTTGAAGTTATAAAAATAATTTAAGAAATCTGACCTCTTGCCAATTACTTGTAAGACCTAGTCTTACAATGGTACTCATCCATTGCATGACGTAATAGCCACACTCATAACTTCCTAGTTGTTTATTACACTATAATTCAATAAATTGTATAAATTTATTCGCGTTATGCTGCACAAATTGTATAAATTCTTCTACTCCTCTTTCGTACTCATCACTAATCCAACTTCGATCCATTATATATTCTGCAATATAGTTACCTAGGATTTTCTAATAAGTGTTCTATCTCATGCATTTGCCGAGGGTCGTACACCCCCGGACTCAATACCAGCACGTATTATTGTCGAAGGTCCAAATACAAACACGATATTCTATTCTAATGTAACAACTAACATTACATAAATTCTACTATAAACTAACAAATAATTACTAAATAATATAAATTTTAGAAAATAGAAATTATATAATACAAATTATATAAATTAATACAAATTTATATTAAATAATATACAAATTATAATACATAAAAAAAATATTCAAAATATAGCAAAAACAAATTCACAAAATCTAAAACAAAACTAACATAAAAACTACCTACTAAATAATATAAATTTAAAAAAATAAAAATTATATAATACAAATTATATTAAATAATATACAAATTATAATACATAAAGTCAAATATTCAAAATAAACCAAGTAAAATTCAAAAAATCTAAAAATGAACCAACCTTGTGTGCAAAATGCTGATTCAAGTGGTAGAAAACCAACGGTGGAAGCGAAAGCGTGGCGCAATAGCGGCGGAGCAGCGATGGAGATGAGCAATGCAACAATAACTTCAACCAATGCAAGGAAAAAACCATATATAGGAACAACATTTCTAAAGTGAACTCAAGAGAATGAAATGGGTTTACGAAACTCACAATGGAAGCAATAGGACTGAAGATTCAGAGAAGCAAGGAACTCACAGAGCGCAGCGCAGCAGTAGTGACAAGCAAAAGCGAAGAAGAAAGAGTGAAAGTGCAGTGGCGCACTTCAAATTTTAGGTTAAAAACATTTTACAAATGCGACTATTGGTTAAAACCGCATCTGTAAATGAAAGCTTTTCATTTACAGATGCGGCTATGTGTATAACCGCATCTGTAAATGAAAAGCTTTCATTTACAGATGCGGTTTTAACCAATAGCCGCATTTGTAAAACAAACTAATTTCAAAAATGCCACCGCGTTTTTAATAAATGCGTTTTAGCGCGAAGCCGCACTTGGAAAGGAGTATTCCTTTCATCATTTTGCACTAGTGTCCCCACGTGAGGAAGGGGTCACCTGAGTAGAGGTCACCCGGGAAAGATGACCCGAACCAGCTGGGGAGTCTTAGAGAGGGAGATTACTGGAAAGAAGTTCAAGCTTGGCAAGTCTTAATGCCAAGAGACACAGGACCAGATCGCCGAGGTCATCACGCGGCACCTGGATGCCTTCGCATGGTCTACCTCAGACATGCCTGGCATAGACCCTGACTTCCTGTGTCATCGCCTTACCATTGATCCCCAGGTCAGACCTGCTCGCCAAAGAAGGAGGAAGTTCAATGAAGAGATGCGACAAGTCATCAAGGAGGAAACACAAAAGTTGCTTAGAGCTAGCCACATCAGGGAGATACCGTACCCAGAGTGGTTGGCAAATGTGGTGCTTGTAAAGAAGGACAACGGGATGTGGAGAATGTGCGTAGACTTCACTGACCTCAACAAGGCCTGCCCGAAGGACTCCTACCCCCTGCCAAGCATTGATGCTTTGGTAGACAGTGCCTCGGGTTGCAAGTTGCTCAGCTTCCTGAATGCCTTTTCTGGGTACAACCAGATCAAAATGCATCCTATGGACGAGTGCAAGACGGTGTTCATGAGAGAGCTATCTTGCTACTGTTACACAGTGATGCCCTTTGGGCTGAAGAACGCAGGTGCCACCTACCAGAGGCTGATGGACAGGGTACTCGTGCCTATGATAGGACAAAACGTGCAAGCCTACGTGGATGAGATGGTGGTGACCTCACAGGTGAAAGATCGGCATGTTGCTGATCTATAAGAGCTATTTACAACAATAGCTAAATACAGGCTGAAGCTGAACCCAGAGAAGTGCGTGTTTGGGGTTAAAGCAGGCAAGTTCTTAGGCTTCTTGCTCACTGAGCGTGGGATAGAAGCAAACCTTGACAAGTGCGCTGTAATCCTCTCTATGAGAAGCCCGACTTCAGTAAAGGAGGTGTAGCAGTTGACAGGGCAGATGACCACTTTGTCTAGATTTGTATTAGCTGGGGGAGATAAGGGTCACCCATACTTCTAGTGCCTGAGGAGGAACAACAGGTTCTTGTGGACCGCAAAATGTGCAGAGGCATTCCTCATGTTGAAGGAGTACCTGGCCAGTCCACCAGTGTTATGCAAACCACAGTTGGGCACTCTGCGGCGCCTGTATTTTGCAGTCACTGATCAGGCGGTCAGCTCAGTTCTTGTGCAAGAACAGGATCAGGTTCAAAAGCCAATCTACTTTGTCAACAAAGTATTACAAGGGCTTGAGGTGAGGTACCAGGCCCTAGAGAAGGCGACACTAGCAGTGCTGTTCTTAGCAAAAAGACTTCGCCACTACTTCCAGAGTTTCACAGTGGTGGTGATGACAGACCTTTCCATTCGTAAGGTCTTATAGAAGCCAGACGTTGTGGGAAGAATGGTGCGTTGGGCTGTAGAGCTCTCAAAGTTCGACGTACAGTATGAGCCCAGAGGTCCTATCAAAGGCCAGGTCTACGCTGATTTTGTAGCCGAGCTCTCATCGGCAGAAACACACAACGAAGAAGCCGACTTTCGATGGGTGCTATCAGTAGATGGGTCCTCTAACCAATAGGGCAGCGTAGCTGGCATCCTCTTGGAGGGGCCAAAGGGGCTATTGATTGAACAGGCCCTTCGGTTCGCTTTCAACGCTAGTAACAACCAGGTAGAGTATGAGGCCCTGATCGCTGGGATACTATTGGCCAAGGAGATGGGAGCACAAAGTTTGCTGGCAAAGAGTGACTCCCTACTACTTACGGGCCAAGTAACAGGAGAGTACCAGGCCAAAGACCCTCAGATGACCTCTTATCTAGAGTATGTACAGGCGTTGAGGCAGTCATTTGCAATGTTCAAATTGGTGCATGTCCCCAAAGAGTAGAATGCCCGAGCAGACTTGCTAGCAAAGCTCGCTAACTCGGGCAAGGGGGGCAAGCAGAGAACAGTCATCCTAGAGACCCTGAAGACACCTCGCACCTACACTACGGACAATTTGGTAGGGGTCTATCAGATTAGTACATCAGATGGGAGGAAGAGGAGTCATCAGTCATTGACTCAGGAGATATTGAAGATGCCCAGAATACGCATGTATCCAGCACCAGGGGAAGAGTCATTGCAGGTCTGCCTGGTTGTGAGAGGAGAAACCTGGATGACACCCTACAAGCGCTACCTGACCAATGGGATGCTCTCGCTGGAACCTATAGAGGCCAGAAAAATAAAGAAGAACTCGACCAAATATACCCTCATCGATGTAGAATTGTATAGACACGGGTTTACCCACCCCATCTTAGTGTGCGTGCATGGCGAGCAGTGCATGCGAATAATGGCAGAGCTCCACGAGGGAATATGCGGGAGTCATATTGGTGGTCGAGCTCTTGCATCAAAGGCCATTTGCGCAGGATACTATTGGCCAACCATGAGGGAAGATTGCACGAAGTACGCACAGCAATGCAAGCAGTGTCAACAACACGCTGACTGGTACAAGGCGCAACCAGAAGAGCTCAGGTCAATCTATAGCCCTTGGCTGTTCCACACTTGAGGAATCGACATTATAGGGCCTTTTCCCTTGGCTGTGCGATAGATGAAGTACCTCGTGGTTACTATAGAGTATTTCACGAAGTGGATAGAGGCTGAGCCAGTAGCACAAATCACAGCCCACAAGATCCAACACTTTGTATGGAAGCACATAGTATGCCACTTTGGAGTACCAAAGCGATTGGTGTCTAACAATGGCACTCAGTTTGCAAGACAACAGTTAGGCAAGTTGTGTATGGAGCTTGGGATAAAGCAGGTGTTCACGTCAGTTGAGCACCCCCAGACTAATGGGCAGGTCGAGTCAGCCAACCGAGTTCTACTGAGGGGGCTGAAGAGAAGGCTGGAAAAGGCCAAAAGGATTTGGGCAAAAGAAGTCTCCAGAATTGTGTGAGCTTACCACACTACTCCCCAGTCCACCACCAAGGAAACACCCTTCAACTTGGTGTATGGTTCAGACGCAATGATCCCTATGGAGGTCCAGGAGAACTCGCCACATTTTCAGAACTTCGTAGCTGAAGAATCCAACGAAGAGAGAAAGGTGAACCTGGACCTACTAGATGAAGTAAGGGAGGAAGCGGGAATCAAAGCTGAAGCCTTGAAGAGAAGGGTGGAGCACAAGCACAGTTCCAAACTGAGACCTCGGTAGTTCCAGGTCACTGACCTGGTGATGCGGAAAGCCCATTCATATCAGCTAGAGAACAAGTTGTCCCCCAAGTGGACTGGTTCCTTCAGAGTGACAGAGGCCCTTGGGAACGGGGCATACAGGCTTGAAACTTTAGAGGGTGGGCCGATTCCTCGTACCTAGAATGCGACTCACCTGAAGTTTTATTTCAGTTGAATTGTAACATTGTACACAGTTTCTAAGGGACACTCTTTTTTCCCTTATAAGGGTTTTTAATGAGGTCACCCAATAAAAATTTCGATTGAAGTATATTTTTCGAATATTTTGTGCAATGCAGTTAAGAACCATTCACCTGGGGTTAGAAGTCTCAAGAGTGGGAAGGAAGGTTCGCAGAGAACACCTCCCCCTCGAGTGAAAACGCCAAGGTTGAACAGTATGGTTCACCAGTTAAATCCTCCCTTGCCCTTGGGCGATGAGAGGTCAGTTAATAACCGTCTGCTTGGGTTAGAAGTCTCGAAAGCGGGAAAGAAAGATTTGCAGAGAACACCTCCCTTTTTTGAGTGAAAACGCCAAGAACGATTCGTACTAGTTAAATCCTCCCTTGCCCTTGGGCGATGAGAGGTCAGTTAAGAGTCGTTCCCTTGGGCTAGAAGTCTCGAAAGCGGGGAAGGAAGGTTCACAGAGAACACCTCCCCCTTTTGAGTGAAAATGCCAAGGTGGAACAGTATGGCTCACCAGTAAAATCCTCCCTTGCCTTGAGCAAGGAGAGGTCAGTTAAAAGCAATTCATGTGTTAGAGGTTTCGAGGTCGGGTAAGGAAGGTTTGCAGAAAACACCTCCCCCTTGAGTGAAAACACTAAGAATGATTTGTATAGTTCGAAGGTCCTCACCTAAGGCTTTGCATAAATAGGGAGTGATCAGAAAAATAGTTTCCCTTGATCGCAGGACAACGAAGAACAAACGACACGGTTCACCAGTATCAAGGAAGAGTCATCTAAGGTTAGCGTGTTTTCCTCTTAGAATCTGGAAGGATGAAGCGTGCTACCTAACGGGTGGACCTATGTTGAAGACGTTGTTAGCAAAGATTTCTAAGGTGATGATTCCTAAGGCGATCAAGTGAAGATCAAGTTAAAGAAATACAAAACATGAGAAAAGGCACAGTATAAGGTAGTAAATTATTTACAAGTCCAATGTTATAGATGAAAGAGAAAATTACAAAAAGTTGAAGGGTCCATCTATTACAAATCAAGAGACCTAGGCCCTAGGAGTGATCTGCCCGTTGACAACCTGCATTGACACAGAGAAGGGAGAGAGGTCCATCTCAGGGTGCACGCAGGCAACCTGAGCAAGGGCCTCATCAAACCCTGCTCCAAAGGCTTCAGCAGCGTCTTTAGTCAGCTCAGCCTCGGTCTTCTTGAGTAGTTCAACCTGTTGGGCGAGTTCTCCTTCCACCCTGCCCAGCTGGACCTCTTGATTGGTGGCCCTTTCCTCCATCCTGGCCACCTTAGCTTGTGCTCCCTTCAGCTGCTCCTCTAGATCAATTACTTTGTTGCACAGAGGGAGGATTTTGGCTTCAAGATGGAGGGCCTTCTGGCTCTTGTCAAAGAGGAGCTTCTTGGTTTCCTTTTCAGATTAGCGGAGGCTGCTCAGCTCTTGGTTCATAGCAGCCTCGCGCTTAGCAGATATTTGGACCTTGAGATCAAGCTCCTCCTTCAGCCTTGCCTCAGACCGGCTTACTAAGGTGAGTTCCCTCTTCATCCTCACCTCTGCCTGGCTCACCAAGGCGCTGGATATGGCAAGGAACTCATCGAGGCTTGGTCCCATGCAATCTCTCAGTAAGTCTCCGTCCAAGGCCTCCATCGCCTCATTATTCTAAAGGCACTTGAGGGTCTGTTGGAGTATGGAGGGAAGCTCTGGGGCAGGAGGCACACAACCTCCGGGGGTGCTCTCCCTACCGTCTTCTAATGCAGGATGTCCGTGAGGAGAAGAAGCACTAGGGGGGTTGTCCATGAAGGATGAAGGCTGGTCATCGGTAGCCGAAAGAGAGGTGGGCGCGACCCCCACCCTTGGCCTCTTGAAGACGAGGTCGTCCTCTGTGTCCTCGTCCTCAGAGTCAATCGCGACCACCCCTTTATCAGCAAGGGCTGGGTAGGACGATTCCTGAACAAGAGCCAGGGGACTAGCGGGGGCTGAGCCACTTGCACCAACAGTTGCCGCTCGGCGGCGGGCAACCAGCTCAGCCAATCTTTTCTTCTTCTCTGCATTGAGCACCATGTTTGCACCAAAACAATAAGCATGAGAGGACAATTCAACACAATACGTAACAACATCAAATACAGGAAATAGCTAAAAGATAGAGGAGCAGGTATCGATTTAGCCATTGAGGGACTCGGCATTGTACTCATGCTTAATCAGCTGGGTAGTGTTAAACACCACTCCTAGGCTTGAAAGAAGCTGGCACAATTCACGATCAAGGGGGGCCAGCTCCTCGAGACCCTTGGGTTTCTTGAACGTTAGCTTTTCAAACCAATACAGGGGAAACCCATCGAGCAGAGTGGGGTCGTAGGAGCTGCAGCACACCCTGAAGAACTTCCCTTTGAAACCCTTGTAGGATTGCTGGAAGAGAGTCAGGAGGACTCTCCCCGCCACCCCGTTGAGGCTTACCCAAAGCCTCTTCCCGAGGCTCTTCGCTTCGAAGAAGTGGAGGAAGATGTCCATAGAAGGAGGGTGCCCTAGGCGGTTGCACAGAATGGCGAAGGCCCTCACGAAAGCCCAGCTGTTTGGGTGCAGCTGGGCAGGGGCCACATTGAGCTCTGTGAGGAGCGCCCGCTCGAACCCAGTGAGGGGCAAGCGAAGCTTAATCCGTTTGAAGGTGGTGGCATGAAGGAAGAAGAAGGGCTCCCCATTGTTGGAGCGATTGTCAACACATACGGGTTCGCCCTCTGTACAAGGTCGAACCAAGACGTATGCGTCGCATTCCCTCCTAAACACGCGGCCCTTGGTTTCAGCCTCATCGTCTCTGTGCCTCCTCAAGTCCTCACAAGTGGTGAGTTTGGAGGTCTTAGCGAGGAGGTCATCGGAGGCCCAAGGGTAGAGGGCTCTATAGTGAACCGTGGGAGGAGGGTTGGAAATGGTTTTGGTTCTTGCCATCTCGAACAAAGCTAAAAAAGGAGAGGCAAAAGGAAGGAAAATGAGGGTTTAGAAGAAGTGATGGTGTAACTCAATGAAGCAGAAAAACAGAGCCTCAAAGACGAAGAACACAAACGGTGCAAAACAGAAACCCTAAGGTGCAGGAATTATAAATAGAGCCAGAGTAGTTATCGCATGTCATAAATGGAGAAATCATGAAATAAAGGCAAGCAAAGGAATAAAAATCATACCTTTAGAGCAGTTGAGGGTTGAAGGTCGAGACTGTTGAGAGGGAAGTGAGAGCCTTTGGGAGAAGGAAAATGATCGAAGGAAAGCTTAAACAAAAGTGATGAAACAGTGAGGAAGCGCGGGGATTTTAAAAGGTTTAACGTGGGCAAGGGAGCACAAGCGGAAATAAGCCCTAGCCGTTGATCAGGCCATGTGTACGCAGATTACAAAAGTGTGGTGAGACGTCTTTTCGGCGCACTGTTCATGTCCTTTCACCCAGTGCCACGTAGGTCGTCGAGGGCGACAACTTAGTCTCTTCGCTGAGTAAGTTAGCAGCTTGAGACTGGGGGGCTTGTGTACCGACCAGTCCTCAGACATTGACGATCGCTAGCAATACTGGACCACGTAAGCTGGGTCCTACAAGCGGCGCGAGATAGTGTCCTTCAAGCGGCATGAGCTAGCGTGTTGATTAGTGGTTGGAGATCGATCAGGGGGGTATGCCGATGTGTACTCGGCAACAGAGTGAAGTCGATGTGACATTGAACATCAGTGGTTCAAACAATTGGGCCATGAGAGGTAGACCCCAAGAAACACACCAGTTATCAGTGAAATGCCCAGAGTTAGGGGGAAGGCTGAGTCACAAGATGCTCATGCGTGTGGTGTGAATAGCACTTTTGGGACCAGCACCAGCTAAAGGCCAAGGGAACTTTAAGGCCCATTAGGGTTAGGTTTTCCCAGGGGCAGACTACATGCATGGCACGTGAACAATTAAGGGCACCCCCAAATAGGATGGCCCCAGAGATTAGGTGCACAAGTTGGTACCCAGGTGGCCATACAGTGAGATGTTGCACTCCAGCAAGGGAAGCCTTACGAGCTAAATTACACTAAGACTGGGTAATAGCGGCGCAACGATATTCCTCCAGAAACCCTAAATATGGGTAACAGAGACAGGGGAAATCCTAGACTATATAAACAACGGTAAGAAACCCTAAAAAGGTACGAAGCTCTTGAGACTAGAACTGTTACACACATACACATTGTTTCTTATTCCAGTATTGACTTGAGCGTCAGAGTGCAAACGGCCTCTAGGGCGCCCCCTTGTCTTTGCAGGTACAGAGTGTTTTGATCTAGTGAAGCGGCAGCTTGAGAAGGAAGAAGAGGGTGCGAGATTGTTGTTAGAGTCAACCGACAGGAGAGTCAATCGACAAGAACAATTGTTAATCACAATCTTAATCCAAGTAAAAATCCTAAAAACATATGCAAAGCTAAAAATCAACTTAGATCACAACCTTTCATTACATTCATAATTACAAGGAGAACATGCTTAACCAACATTTACAAGCAATAAGTAAGATATGGATATAAATATGATGTTCATAAAAATCCTTTTCAAAATTACTAAATAACAACAATCTTAATACTTCAAACATGAGAGAAACAATTTCTCTAAAATCAAAGTTTCTATGGGTAGGTCATATCATACAACCCAAGAATCATATTTCTTCACTTAAATCCCTTGAACAAGTAAAAGAAAAGGATTGAGTAGAAGAAGAACAATCATCATACAAGTGGCTTTCCTAAAATAGAGATGATTAAGAGAAAAGGAGGGAACAATTATTAGATGAGCTTATGGACATTATTTATAAATTTTTAAACCACTTAAATTCACTCAATGAATCCAAATTTTGTGAGCATATTTCAACCCAAGATTATTCATTATTAGAAGGCTCTCATTCATTGAGTGAATATGTTTTTGTTGGGTGAACTGATTATGCTAAGCAAAAGGAAATTAGTTGAGTGAATCATGCAGAAACATTAAATGTTTTCTTCTTTTTTTCTTTTTTGCATAATTACATTGCGAGAATTCTTCATTGTTAAATTAATACCATTCTACTTAATCAATACATAGAGCTCTTGTAGGAGTTACAACTAAGGCTACATATTCCATTATTTGATGATAAACTAAGTGTAAGAGGGGTTGAATTGAGTTATGAACATTTTCACAAAAGGATGATTAATTTTCACTAAATTAGATTAAACAAAGTTGTAAAACAAATTTTACAAAGATTTGAGATGCACTATTAAAGGTTCTCATATGTTATGAATAATATATCAAATGCGAGACACGGAAGAATAATGAAATACAAAATTTATATTGGTTTACTCTTATAAAAGAAATGCATTTAGTTTCTCAGTTACCTTGACCAAGTCAACCCATTAACTTTCAAGTTTCATGCCCAAAATAACAATAAAAAAACACTCAAAATGGATATCTCGAACCCTACAAGATCTTGATACGACACCTTATGAAACCATATCATAAGAAACACTTAGTCACCACGACAAAGCACATATTGATGCTTTCTCTCAACAAGTGAACCGATTCAACTAAAGTATAGTTAAGAAGTGGTTGTCGTATCCTTAAGGATTAAAAAGTATCTTAGTAGCTATAATTCCCTTCATAACTTATGTCAGAGAATACAAATCTAACAATACAAAATGTAATAAGCTAAATTAAAAAAATTTGCACAACTTAATTGAAGAATGAATGAATACAAATACAAGGGTTGTGATTTTCAAATATGATGAATTAGGATTGAATGGACTCTAAAACTGATATGCATTTCTTGATCATTTATGCAGTACATTATAAGTTCATTATTTTCTTAAAGTCAAACCAAGTTAATCCTTCAATCTTGGCTATCTAAAAATATAATCATAATAATCAATTCCTTGATTACAATTTATTTGATTTTTGCATTAAGAGTTGAACAACAATAGACAATTACAACAACTTGTTCCTAGCAGTTGGAGTATTTGGTTGGTTTGATTTAATTCAAAAAAGAAAGTATTTCCCAATAACATTTAAGTTCAAAAATCAAGTACAATTTATGGAGGACCATCTTCACTTCTAAGCCACCTTACACTCAACTAAGAGCAGAAGATCAACCTCAGAAATATACAAAAGAAATCTTTGCCTTAGCTTGTATAGATTTGTAAATAGTAGAATAGTCTTTCTTTTGGCTTTGTATTTCTAAGCCAGATTTAAGAATAGGTTAAAAATAACTCAAAGGCACTCTAGAAACCTCCACTTAACATTTAAACAAAGGTTTTTAGAGCACCTGATGAAGCCTTGAGAGATAGTGAACCCACTGAGCTAGCCCAACCTTCTAGAAGGATGACTAGGAGCATGACACAAGACACAGGGCTAGGTTAGGATCACTCCATAGCTAGTGCTTCATAGTCTATCATTCCTTAGAGGACCATCAGGAGTAGAGCCCACATGATGGGAGTTGAGCACCAACTAATCTCTTTATTTTTAATTTCAGTTGATTAGGGTGTATATAGCATAATATGGTGTACTTAGCATAAATTGGACTCACTTTGGGGGTTCCAAATAGAATAATAAACTAGAGTAGGGTGTACTTAGTAATTTGGGCTTGTGTCAAGCCCACCTTTCATGACATGTGCACCAAGGTTTAGGGTTTCTTTGATCTACCTTCTAGAAAGTTTCTCACAAATGACACCCCTACCCCTCTCACTCTTGCTCCCTAAGTCACTCTCTCCTATATAAAGGGTGTCTTCCCTCATGTATTTTTACACTTGAAATTGAAAATAAAATAAACTCTGCTTGAGTGTTTAGTGAACTTAGTTCTCCTAAAGTACTTGGGTCTTATCTTGAGTGTAGTGCACCTCAAGTGGCGACTCTTCACCACTCATCTTGGAGTCTTCCACCACTCCAAGTGGTGTGTTCTTCCTTTCATCATCCATAAGAATCTCTTATCTCTTCATATTTTACGCCATTGTCTCCCCTTTATGCTCTTTGATTCCTCTTTTTTCATTCAATCATCATCTTATCATTTCTATCTTATGTTGTTCTAAATTTCACAATTCATCATCTTCACCATATAATTGGTTTTTCTTTTTTGTTCTTAGAAAAGAACCTTCACACTTACTTAACCACTTGGTTAAGTTCGTGTCCAGTGGCAATCTTCTTTGAGCCTATCACCATAATTGCCAAATCAAAAAACATAAACAAAGTGCAACCCATAAAAATGTACAATCCTAAAATTAACTCACATCAGCACCTAAGGGAGCTTGCACGATCATGGCTTGCCTTTAACCTTCACAATAGTTAAGTTTAACTTAACTAAGGTGAAGACATCCAAAAGGCACGATTTTGAGACTCTTAAGCCTATAAATAAGAGGCTCATATCTTGTAACTCTTAGACTTGGATGAAATGAAATGTATTTATGAATTTTCAGCACATTCTCTCCAATTCTTTCTTTACTATATGCTCTCAAGGCTAGTGAAAACTTAAAGAAGTTGGTCTAACCTCTTCCTTAGCCCTTACACCTAAAACACCACATTTATTCATCTCCTCTATCTCCATTTTTGGTGAAACCTTCATCAACCTTCAAAGACTTCCACTCCTTTCATCAATCTCCTCCAAAAGACAAGAACACAATTGCATCATGTGGATCAGAGCAAAAAAAAAAAAAAAAATCAGTTGAGTTCTCATGTTATTTTTGTGATGTTTTTCATTTTCCATTGTTAATCTTTGGTTTCAATAATTTATTTTGAGTTTTCACGATTTATTTTCAAGTCGCACTGTTTATTCATCATGTTCTTCAATGTTCTTGTTGTTCTTGAGTTGTTCTAGAACTTTTCTTCATTTTAATAGGTTTGTTTCCAAGTTTGTGTTGTTTTACCATTTAATCTTCCATATGAAAATTTTAATTGTTTTTTGTTGTGTTTTAATCGGTTAAAACTTTGTCAAACCAATCTATATGTGTTCCGCATGAAAACCCACTAAAAAACAATTTAGTTTTGCATTTTTTAATTGTTTGAGTTGATTCTTTGGTTTTAATTCATGTTTGATTCGATTAAAGTGTGCTAATAGGTTTTGTTTTGTGTTTTTAATCTTTGCATGCCATTAGTCACATCTCATTTTTGCTTAAACTTGTCAAACATCTCAATTTTTCTGCCATACACATATGTGTATGTTCAAATGCCTCTTAGAATGCACACCAACTACTTGTGAATTTGTTTGTGTCATAAAACAGTAGTATAAGCCTCTGAGCCTTTTTGTTTTGTGTTCTTTGAGTTCTTGTTATGCTATTTGTTCATTAATGCACTCTTAATACATCTATTTCCATTGTGTCTTGTTGTATTGTTCTCAATTCCTTTGTATTCCTAGGTTTCTTTTGTTTTCTATATTTGTCAAATTTTGCCCTAGTTTTTCCAATTTTATTATGAATTCATTTTACATAAAATAAATTATGAAAACATTTACAAGAGAGCTTTGATATATTGTTAGTATCCAGTTAAAAAGGCACGTCCAAAAACCAAATACAAAAAAAAAATATAAATAACAAAAGCCAACACATTCTGTGTGCTTCAAAAGAAACTTTCTAGTGTTGATTACTCTCGATTTGGGTTTTATTATGTCTTATTCATTTGGTATAAATTTTCACCAGAAATTGCTTATTGTGTTGTTTTGTTGTGGTTAAAGTTTGAGCCTCAAATTCAATCTACAAAATTCGCAATAAATTTTTGAATCATCACTACCAGCATTGAAAAATGGGTTAGTTTTGCAAACCTATCATCTTATTGTTTTTCAAACTGTTTGATTTTTTTTTCCACTGAATAATCATCCATTTGACCTAAATTTTGTTGTGATTTATCACAAATTGGGTTCAAGGTCTTGCATAAAATTTTCATCCATGTTGAAAGATTTTTCACAAATTTTTGACTAGTTAGTGCCATTTTTACTCTAGATTTTTATTTTTGTGATCTATTCTAGAGCCACTCTTAGGTTCCATTTGTTAGTGTTGGATTTTATTCTTAGCACTAATTTTTGTTTTTTTTACTTTTTGGCGTTCAATTTTTGTTGTCTCATTATATTCCATTTGGTTTAGCTTTTCAAAATTTAGCTTTTATTGGTTTTATTTCTTGGACTCTATGTTGGTGAAAGGTGTTGGTGTATCACTTGTGGTGTTGTGGAAAAGGAATCTTGAGTTAATTCTTTGAGGTGACCACTTTTCTTTGAGAAAATCTATCAAAAGAGTAAAGGATAGAGAATTCAATAAGCACTTAATTGATTATCCACACAAAGAAAGTTTTCCACCAAAGCTTTTCATCAAGATTGTTGCCCTAATTTTGTTGAATTTTTGTATCACAAAATTTTGTTTAATTTTTACTCTTTTGAGTTATTTGGGAATATGCTCCAAAGGCAATCCTAGTAAACTTTGTAATAGTGAAAACATGCATTAGTGTGGAAGTGTGCTAATGGGCTCTTAGTGTCAACTGCACTTTCACTTTAGAACTCGTTTAGTCTACTTTCACTTGCATTTTATTTCTTGCTTTATTTTTTATATTCCTTTGTTGTTTTTTTTTTTTTAAGTCCTTGTGATACGTAGGATTTTTTTTCTTTCTATTAGTATATCTTTATTTGATCTTAGGTTCCTTTTTCTGCATTAACACACTCACCTTTTTAGGTTTTAAAATTGTTTTGAAGTTCTTTGAGGGAACTTTTCTGAGGACTATCTGGGGTAAGATCTGTCTAGGAAAGACTTGGTACTTAAGTAGTCCTTTGTGACTCTCCTCACTTAGGAATGAACTTGCAGAAAAATCATTTAGATTTTACTTCACCAAAATTAAAAATAATTGTTTGAAAATCTTTATCACTCGTTGAATTGAAATTGTTTTGTGAAAACAATTTCTATTTAATTCAACAATGGGTGATCATAACATACTACATAACACAAGTCATGACATTTTAAAATCTAAAGAAAAACCTCAAAAGAAAATTTATTTTACTAATCCTATTGTGTCTTATTGATGTGAGTTGATTTTAGATTTGTCCATTTTAGAGGTGATACTTTACTTATGATTGAGATTTTTTAGCAAAAAATATGGTGAGAACCCAAAGAAGATCCCCACTGGACACGTACTTAACCAAGTGGTTAAGTAAGTGTGAAGGTTCACTTCTAGAGGGCAAAAGGAAAACACAAGTATATGGTGAGTATGATGAAGGTGCGGAAATTAAAAGATAATGGAAGGAAACATAAACACATGATGGAAACCGAATTGATAATGGTGGAAAAATAAGAACATAAAACAATAATTGATCCAGTCGATCATCGGTAGTCAGTGACGTCAGCAGCAGATGACCACGTGGACCAGTCACAGGGTGACACGTGGCATGAGATGGCAGGCGAATCAGGGAGGAGACCACTAAGAATGGTGATCGATGGTCAGTTACCAAGTGGCCACCACCCCCAGAGTGGTGCCTGGATAAGCGCCTGGAGGCACCGCACGGACGTCGGTGGAAGGCCATGAGGCACCGCACGGACGTCGGTGGAAAGTAATGAGGTACCGCACAGACGACGGTGGAAGGTCATGAGGCACCGCACGGTCATCGGTGGAAGGTCATGAGGTGCCGCTCGGTCGTTAGTGCATGCAGAGCGCGATCGGTCATCGGGGTTCTTGCCAACACGCGTTAAGCTGGGACCCAGGTTCCCAGCGAGAGCGTTACGCATGCACCTCGCATGATGCCCACTCAGAGGACGTGTGGTGAGACCATGTAGGTAGGATGCGCCTGGTGAGCGTGCTCAGAACAGCCACACCCGGTGCTCTCCTGGGAGCATGCATCCACTCAGAGGACGTGCGGCGAGGCCATGCAGGCAGGATGCGTCTGGTGAGTGTGCTCAGACCAGCCACACCTAGTGCTCTCCTGGGAGCATGCGACTCACTCAGAGAGAAGAAACGCGCTAAGTTACTCCGCAAGAGGATAACTTAGCCGCACAGAGAAAAGCGCAGAAGCCCTCCAGGTGTGACACGTGTACGGTAGATGCCAGTTGCATGCCTCCACGTGTTGTAAGGACCTGTAAAATTAAATTGGAATAAAAGAGATATATTTTAAATGAATTCTAAGTATGTCTTTATTTAAAATGAAAAGGAAGGAAAGTGTAGTTTGGAAGACTATGAGATCGCCTAGTAGTACATGATCGCCGGTCGCCTGCTACACATGAGCGCCAGGGCGCGAGGCATGCAGGCATCGCGCGGGCGCGAGGCATGTGAACGTCGCCAGGGCGCGAGGCATGCAGTCATCGCGCGGGCGCGAGGCATGTGGACGTCGCCAGGGCGCGAGGCATGCAGGCATCGCGCGGGCGAGAGGCATGCGGGCATTGCCAGGGCGCGAGAGGCATGCGGGCATCGCCAGGGCGCGAGGCATGCGGGGATTGTCTTCGCGCGAGAGGTCCTCAGTGGATAGTCTTCGCGCGAGAGGTCATCGGTGGATTGTCCTCGCGCGAGAGGTCATCGGTGGATAGCCTTCGCGCGATAGGTCATTGGTGGATGGCCTTCGCGCCTGTGGTCATCGGTGAAAGGTCATCGCGCGACGTCGAGTTACACACAGAGAAGGTGGGACCCAGACTTCCAGCATGGAACGTCCTGCACGCGCGCCACGTAGACAAGAAGAGTGGTTCAGAATTGTGACCTCAGAGTGTTAGCCTGCGCAGAGGCACGCTCAGTAGTACTGTTCAGGGAGTGGTTGGCCTGCGCAAGAGACAACTGTAGTCGTACTGTTCAGGGAAACGTACACTCAGACTTCTCTGCAGAGTGGGTGGTGGCAGCTGCTTTTGGTGGATAAGTTGGTTTAAGATGCAGAAACCCACTACTGAGAGAAAGAAACGTTGCAGCCTTCAAAGAGAGAAAGAGTGAGTTACCTCCCTTCTCCTCCAGTTGTCTCCTTCGCGCTGCGATTCTAGCACCTTCACACGAGAGTACGACGAGCGACAGCCACCATTAGAGCACCCGGGCAGTTCTCTGCAAGTCCTTCAACCAGACGCAAAAACAGAGCCAAGGCGTTCTTCAAGCTTCGTTGGGTTTTGGAACTCTAGGTGTTTGCGCAAGTCCAGGTAAGGGAAGCTAGACTTCATTTTCATTACAAGCTATAGTTTAGTTATTTCTGAAATGAGGGCGACGTGGTCGCCGGTTTCGTTTTCATCTGCGTGAATGCTCTGTTCCATGTGTTTGGGCGACGTGGTCGCCGGTTTTTAAATACAGACTTCGAAATACCCTGTTTTTTGAACCAGGTCGCCGGTTTGGGCGATGTTTGCGAACTCCCTGTTTTTGGTGTTACTTTGAACTGTTGAAGCTTAAATGTGATCTTCGAAAATCTGAATCTTTGAAACGATCGTTGCTGTGACTTGAATCATTTATTTAAGGGCAGTATGATGTGTTGAATGTTGTGAATGTGGATCGAGGCATAGTATTTTCAGGAAAGAAAATACCGTGTAAGATCGTGTAGGATGTGCATTGATCGGTGATTCCTAAGGGGATATCCTGACTCTGCTGAGATAATGGAATCACATAGAGGAAGTTACTCAGTTGGTGAGAGTCGAAGGAGGTTCATATGAATGGGCGTCTCGTGTGAAAAAGAACGAGCTCGGCCTGTTCTATGGATTAACCCTGTCATACCGGGAGAACTATTGACATTGAGATTATATATGCGCATGCTGTGTGGATTCACAGCGACCCTGTGTGGATTTCACAGTGGTATGGTATGACAGGTGCAGATCTCTGAGTCTAATCAATGCATGAGTCTTCCGGAAGTAGTGTCAAGTGTCTTGTGTGCTAAGTCAGTGGTGGTCTGACATGTGAAATGAGGAACTTGAAATTGATAGACACTTGATATAGTTGTGAAATAGAATGACTCTGGAAAATATTGCGAAATGTGTGATTTCTGGGCGATCAGGTGAAGAGTATGAGAAACTTGATAACTTTACGTGAATATCTTGAAATTGTTTACCTTGATTTTACTTTAATTATCCTTATTTAAACTCTCTTTAAAATATCTAGCTTACCCTGCGTGTTTTGGTGCTGTGGCTGTTCTCTTAAAACTGTGATGATCGTGTAATTGTTACACGGGAGCAGATGATCTTCCAGGATGTAGAGCTCCTTAGGGAGTGGTCGCCGAGGAAGAGATCGCCGGTTTTCTATCTCTTGGTGGTGATCGCCGGATTTATGTCCTGCTGCAGATCGCCTGTTTTGGGCCTTCTGTTACCAGATCGCCGGTTCATGTATGGAGACCGCCGGTCTTGTTGTATTTGGTTGAATTTCGTTTAAATTTTGAAAACATTTGACCTGGTTATGTATTTAACTCCCTAAGAGGAGCAACTTCATTACTTATATATATATTATCATGTACTCTTCAATATTATTTGTTTACCTTTATTTTCATTATACATGTATGTATGGTTTTATTTTGGCGGGATGTTACACGTGTCACCATCTGAGAGAGAGGCGTGGCCCAGGTATAAATGCACTCCACGGCATGTAAGGTACATAGGTTTTTTCAGATTACAAGTTTACGCAGAATTACACTTCTTACAGTGGACACTACACAGAGTTTCTGAGTCATTGTGGGGACGTTTATACACGTGGCACAGTGATAACAGAATTGAGTCATAGATGAGAGCACACACGAGTCTCACAGAGAGATTCAGTGAGAGTTTTTGGAGTTCCTGTTGCCTGACTTGAGCGTCGGAGCTACAACGGCCGCTAGAGGCGCTGTCTATGTGTTTTGCAGGCATCGTTTGGAGTTCCGGCGATGGTTCTTGGAGCGTTCTTGCAGAACACGCAGTTGCAGAAGGCTAGACGAAGGAGTGACGAGGCACATCCTCCACGTTCAAGTTCGCGGCAGGATCAATAATAAAGTGGCATAATGGAAAATGAAGGAGAAGGATGGAAGAAGAAAGCTTATGGTGTGAATTGAGAAGGGACACGCCACTTGGAGTATGGTTTCCTCCAAGATGAGTGTAGAGGCCGCCACTTGAGAGCTCTCAACTCACTCAAGATAAGACCTAATGCTGATAGGACACAAGCCTCACACAATTTGTGCCCATACAAAATGTTAGAGAGGGACAAGATGTTAGGTCCCAAACGAAAATCTCATAACTACTCAAATGACTTTACAACATTCTTCTTTGCAAACTTTCCAAATGGGTATGGAGAACTGTATATGATCAATATTTTCAGAAGATGGGCTAGAGTTAAAGAAGTGTTTATTTCAAGAAGGCTTAACAAATGGGGTAGAAGATTTGGGTTCGTTAGATATTTTGAAGTGAGGAATGTGGGGCGGTTAGAGAGGGATCTAGATCAGATATACATTGGTAACAAGAAGCTGCATGTAAACATGATGTGAGTTGATTTTAGATTCATTATATTTGTGACACTTTTAAGAATTAGGATCAAAATTCTTAGCAATTTATAGGTGAGTCACCTAAGGAAAATCCCCACTGGACATTAGCTTAACAAGTGTTAAGTAAATGTGAAGGTTCATTTCCAAAGGTCCAAGGTAAAAACACAATTAGAGATATGAATGGATGACAATTAAGGTGCAAAAAACAGAATTGAATGGCACAAAACAGAGCTGGAACATAATTGAAACAACACACAAATTCAAGGAAGCTTAAGGAAGCATCAATGGAGACAATTCCTTCCAAATGATGAACCAAAGTCAAATATGAGTTCTATATACTTTTACACAACAATTAACCGAATAGAATTGAATAAGAACACAAACTACCGAATAAAAACACAAACTAACATAGCTGCACCGATTGGAAGTGAAGAATAAGGCAAAACAAAACAACTGATTGAAATTTAAAGACTAAGAAGAACAACTGATTAAATGAACAAAAAAAGATGAAAGAAGATGAAACTTATGTGGTTGTAGCCATGGATCGGGAATGGACATGCCACTTGGAGGTGAAGATCCAAGATAAGTGTTGGATTGCCACCACTTGAGAGTTCCCAAAGCATCACAAGATGAGACAAGGAAGAGGAGAACAAGTCTCACACAATTCACTTACAATTTGAGTATAGTAACTTTACTTCTATTTCAATCTTATTTTACATGAGCATAGCACCTCTATTTATAGTGTGAGAGAGCTGAAATTAAAGTGGGAAAATTCAAATGAGAAGAATTTGAATTTGGAGCCAAAACACATGTCACAAGGGAGGTGTGACTTGATTTCTACTTAGGCACCGCCTAAAACTACACCTACACCTACTCTTTATGTCACATAGAAGGTGTGACTTGTTTTTGTACATTAGCACCCCTTATTTTAATATCTACACCTTCCTTTAATGTTCTACAAAAACTACACAAAAGAAATTACAAAAGAGATACATCCATTGATGCTTATTTCCCAAAGCTTTAGCCTTGCTTCTATTGATGCTCATGGATTGGGCTTGGGCTTCTTGGCTTGGGCTTCTTGGGCTTGGGCCCTCTTTATTTATACTAATATTTGGATTCTTCAAGAGAACCCAATTATTTACAAAAAGTCCTACTCTTTAAGAAGACTAGTAAGAAGAACTTTAAGTGCTCTGGAATATGGCCCTTTCTTCTTTTTGTGAAGTCTTCCTTTGTTTGTTGAGATGACCCTTTATATATATCATCTTTGGTCATCCTTAAGTGGTCTTGACTTTTATCATGCTAGGTGCTACTCCTTATGGAGGGACAATAAAATAGGTTGGATTCATAACAGAGGGGTTAATGGAAGTGGAGGACTTCTTTCTATGTGGCACAAAGAAGCTTTTAGCTATGAAAGCCACTCGATAGGGAAGGGTTATATAGTTATTGTGGGCCAACATGAAAAATCTTCGCATAGGTGTTGTGTGGTAAATGTGTATGCGACATGCACATTGAAAGAAAAGAAGCTTCTATGGGAGGATTTGTCTAATTGCAAAGAGGCATCTCAAATTGCAGTATGGTACTTTTGTGGGGACTTCAATGCAATAAGAAGTTGATGGAGATCAAGTAGAAGAGGAGCCTGAGGCCCAAGCCCAAGAAGCCCAAGCACAAAATAGCTCAACATTCTTCATGCCTCAAAGGATTACAAGGAGCAAGGCTAAAGTTTTGGGTAAAGAGCATCAAATGATATCTCTTTTTGTAATTAATCTTGTATAAATTTGTAAATAATATAGGAGTAGATTTAGGAGAGTGCCAAAAGAGGAAAACCAAAAGACACCTCTCATGTAAGGCATCATAGGCGCAAGTTTTAGGAAAGAACTAGAAGAAGTGACTCTTCCTACTCCTTTCTCTCTTAGGCACTAGTTTAGAGAAGGAACTAGAAGAGTGACTCTTCGAACTCCTTTCTCTTGTATAGAACCGGCCCTCCCTATTATAAATAGAGGTGCTTGGTACCTTGTATCATAAGTTGAATTTGAAGTAAAGAAACTATACCAAATTGGTGTGAGAGAGTTGTGTAAGACTAGTTCTCTTCTCTTCTTCCTTGTCTTATCTTGTGAGTCTTTGGGAAGCTCTCAAGTGGCGGCACTCCCTCACTTATCTTGGAACAACCACCCTCCAAGTGGCGTGAAGCTTTCCCTCCCATGGCTACAACCACATAAGTCCATTTTCTTTCATCTTCCATAATTACCCATTTGTTGTTTTCTTGTTAGTTTTCAATTTCAATCGGTTCATTTGATTCCTAGTGTTGTTTCCTTTCATTTGCTGCACTTATTCTTCATTTTAATCGGTGCATTCTTGTTTTTTGTTGCTGTTCTTGATTTGGTACCCATAAGATAGCACTTCTATGTTGAATTCTTGAGTTTCAATTAGTGGGTTTTTTTCCTTGTTGCATTTCAATCGGTAGTTTCAATTCTTGTTGTGTTCTTGTTTCAAATCTTGTGTTCTTGTGTTCTCCTTGTGTTTAGGTTGCTGTTCTTGAATTGTCTTTTCATTTTCCAGCCCTTGTTCATCATATAATTCACCTATTCATGTGTTTTTCTCTTGGACCCTTGGAAATGAACCTTCACATCTACTTAGCACTTGCTAAGTTAATGTCCAGTGAGGATTTTCCTTAGGTGACTCACCTTAATTGCTCTAAGAATCTTGATCCAATTCTTAATAAAGTGTTACAAATCAAATTAATATAAAAATCAACTCACATCATGTGGTATCATGAGCTATGGTGTGTTCTTGTGTTGTTGAGTTGAAGTAACACTTTACTTTTGGGCAAAATTTTTATTCCAGCACTTTAATTTCGTGCCAATTTATTTTTTTAGCACCTATATTCATACTTTGTTTTGTTTGAATATGTTCTAGTTTGTGCCTTTTCATTGATCTTCCCTTTTGCTTTGAGTTTTATGTTCATAGTATTCTAGGTATTCTAATCTTGCCTATACTTGCTTGCTTTTGATTTTGGAAGTTTGTTCTTCTCTTGAATTTGTTTTAGTACTTGTTTATTTGAGGTTCCAAACATTTGATTTCAAGTGTTCAATTGTCTTGAATCCATCATAAAAAATTTTGTGCAAATTGATTGATGTTTCAACTTCATTATGATGCATATTATGGTTCTTTCATCCCATAAGTTCCATATTGTATAAAAAAAATATATAAAGCAGTACAGAAAACAGAGAAAAAAAAACAGAACCACCTCTGTTTTAAACGTTAAAAAAAAAAAACAGTTTGGGTACTTACATCTTTTCTTTCTTTTGCACATTAAATTCTATACAAAAGATTGGATTCATAGTGATTGGCAAATTGTTGTCTACATTGTGGAACTTTTGATCCATTTACTTTGACAAGTTTTTGAGTTTTACTTTCTTTCTTGATTACAAGTTTAGTGAGTATTCTTTGAGTCTTCTTTTATGCCTTTTCTTGCTTGTCTTCTATTCTTTAAGTTTTGTCATATATCTTGTATTCCTTTCGGTATACCCTTTCTTGCTTTTTCCCTTTTCTTGCTTGTCTTTTATTGTTTCTTCAAGTTTTGTGGTGGTTGTTTTTGGGTAAGTGTTTGAGTGCTTTGGCATCTTTCACCTGAGGCTATTCCAATCCATAAGAGAAGCTTGGTTGATGTACCGACCAGTCCTCGTACACCGAGAACAGATAGTAATAGTGAGCCACGTCAGCTGGGTCCCACAGCATGGGTTAAAGCCACGTGGGATGGACCCCACAGGTAGTATGGACTAGCGGGATGCTTAGTCATCAGCGTGTCGATCACCAGAGTGGACTGATGTGTCCTCGTCACCCAGTAGGATGATGAGTCCTCGGCAACAGAGTGGGACGAGGTGGCATCGGTCTTGGGTGTTTTGAACAACAGAGCTAGAACATCTGATGGGGTCCTGAGAGAAGACCAGTTATTAGTAAAATGCCCAGAGGTAGGGAGAAGCCTAAGTCACGAAGCACCCATGCGTGTGGCAAGGAAAGCACAGCTAGGTGCAGAGTCCTGAAAGGTCGAGTACTAGTCAGGATTAGGGTTTCCCAATGAGGCTACATGCAGGGCACGTGAACAGTGAAGGCACTCCCAGGACAGGTGGCCCCAGAGAATAGGTGCACGAGGGGGTACCCAGGTGGCCATCCTGTTAGAGTTCTGCACTCCTGTTAAAGGAAACCTTATGTGCTAGATTACCCTAAGCCTGGGTGATAACGACACAAGGGTATTCCTGTAAACCCTAAATATGGGTAGCAGCGCAGAGGAAACCCTAGACTATATAAGGGGTAGTAAAATACTTCACAAAGGTACGCAGTTTCTAGACCTAACACCGATACTGAATACACTGGGTGTGCTTGCCCTAGTTTTTTGACTTGAGCGTCGGAGTGCAAACTGCCTCTAGAGGGCGCCCCTTTCAATCTTGCAGGTGCAGGTTGTTTCGAGACAGCAAAGCATAATCCAAGGTGTGGAAAGGAGACGCGTGATTGTCGTAGAGTCAACCGACAGGAGAGTCAACCGACAGGAGAGTCAACTAGCAAGAACAGTTGAGGACAGAGTTATTTCTTGGAGTGGTTTGAGTGCCTTTATTTTTCCATTACCGCAACACTACTAGTTCTTTTTCTAACCTTGTTTTCTTAATTGTTTGTTCATTGTGTTTGCTGTCTTGTTTTTGCAATGGCTAACTTTTCAAGTGGTGAATCTTCCAAACCACATTCTCCACAAAAAGCTTTTATTCTTGGTGAATTAAAAGAGGCAAAACGCTCCCTTGCACAAAAAGATGAAGCTATAAGACAATTGGAGGAAATATTACAAAGACTTAAAGTAAATCATGATCGGTCCAACCATTCTACACATGGAAGGCGCCATTATCATAGACATTCTTCAAGAATTTCTTCAAACTATCATGGCCATGAAGAGGAAACCGCATGGAGGAGGCATCATCATCATCATCATCATCATGGAGATAGGCGGCACCATGAAGCAAAACCTTATTTGCCTTTTGTAAAATTACCTAGCTTTAGTGGTGAGGGTGATCCTAATGTATATTTGGGGTGGGAAGCAAAGGTTGAACAAATCTTTCATGTACTTGAGGTCCAAGAAGACCAAAGGGTTAGACTAGCTTCTTTAGAATTTTTGGACTATGCCATGCAATGGTGGCATAAAACTCTTATGAACATTGGGCTAAACAAGAGACCTCCCGTGGTTTCTTGGAACGATTTGAAAGAGTGTATGCGCGCTAGATTTGTTCCACCACACTTTAGGAAAGACCTTTTTTTGAATCTCCAAAGGCTTCACCAAGGCACGCTAAGTGTGGATGCTTATTTTAAGGAGTTAGAAACGCTTTTAATCAAAGTAGATATGCATAAAAGTGAGGAAGCTAAAATGGCTAGATTTGTGAGTGGTCTTAGAAGGGATATTCAAGATGTTGTAGAACTTTATGAGTACTCATCTTTAGAAAATTTGGTTCACCTTGCCATCAAGGTTGAATCTCAAATCGCAAAGAAAAATGCTTTAAAAAACACTCATAATGATGGCTACTACAACAACTCTTGGAAAAACAAAAACAAATCTTTTTCAAAGTTTCCTTCTCAAGACTCATCTTTCAAACCTAAGGATTCTAAGCCTTCCACTTCTAATCATAAATCACCTACCAAATCATCTAGTAAAAAGTGTTTTAAATGCTTAGGATATGGTCATATAGCATCTAATTGCCCTTCAAAAAGAAATATGATGATGCATGATGGGGTAGTAATTAGTGAGATGATTTCGATTCCTCTAGACATTCCACACCTCCTAGATCCTCAAGTGAGAATGAGAGTGAAAGTCCACTTGAAGGTGACATGTTAGTAGTGAGACGTATGCTTGGTCAAGTTTTAAAACCTTTTTATGAAAGCCAAAGAGAAAATATTTTCCATACAAGATGTCTCATTAATGACAAGTTGTGTTCTTTGATTGTGGATGGTGGGAATTGCGCTAATGTGGCTAGCACAAGAGTGGTAGATAAGCTAGGATTGTATACTATCTCTCATGCAAAGCCCTACAAATTACAATGGTTAAGTGAGGTTGGGGAAATCATAGTTAACAAACAAGTCCTCATTGCATTTTCTATTGGTAAATATAAAGATGAGGTCTTGTGTGATGTTGTACCTATGCAAGCTACACATGTTCTTTTGGGTAGGCCATGGCAATATGATAGAAACTTTTTTCATGATGGCTTTACCAACAAAATTTCTTTTGACTTCCATGGGCACAAGGTCATATTAAAGTCTCTCTCTCCAAAAGAAGTCCATGAGGACCAAGTTAAAATGAAGCAAAATAGAGAGAATGAAAAAGATACAAAAAGTTCAAAGAGAAGCCTTCTTATTTCTAGCCAAGAGGTCAACAAGGTAATAGTTTCTCAAAAGCCTATATTTTTAGCTATTCCTAGGACCCTTTAGTATGAAACAGCTAAGGTTAGTCCAACATGTTTGGATAATTTGGTAAAGGAATTTGAAAATGTGTTTCAAGATCCTCCTAAAGGCTTACCACCTCTAAGAGGGATTGAACACCAAATAGACTTTATTCTCGGGGCTTCCTTACCAAATCGTTGACCAACCCAACCGAGACAAAAGAGATCCAACAACAAGTTGAGGATTTAATTGCTAAGGGGTGGGTCCAAGATAGTATGAGCCCATGTGTTATGCCTGTGATACTTGTCCCTAAAAAGGATGGGTCGTGGAGGATGTGTACGGATTTTAGGGCCATAAGCAACATTACCCTCAAATATAGGCATCCCATTCCTAGGTTAGACGACTTGTTGGATGAATTGTATGGGTCTAAAATATTTACTAAAATTGATCTTAAAAGTGGGTATAACCAAATCCGGATTAAACCGGGAGATGAATGGAAAACCGCTTTTAAGACCAAATTTGGTTTATATGAGTGGTTAGTTATGCCATTTGGCTAGACTAATGCTTCTAGTACCTTCATGTGACTCATGCATCATGTTTTAAGAGCATTCATTGGCAAGTTTGTTGTAGTTTATTTTGATGATATTCTCATATATAGCTTGTCTTTAGAACAACATGTTGCATGTTAGGGAAGTTCTTGAAACCCTTAGGAAGGAACATTTGTATGCTAACCTTGCTAAATGTATGCTTGCACTTGATCATATAGAATTCCTAGGGTTTGTTGTAAGTTATAAAGGGGTGAATGTAGATCAAACAAAAGTTGCAGCAATTCAACATTGGCCTACACCCACCAATGTAAATGAAGTACGAAGCTTTCATGGACTTGCTTCTTTTTATAGAAGGTTTGTGAAAGACTTTAGTACAATTGTCGCACCTCTCAATGCTATAGTAAAGAAGGATGTGGTTTTTAAGTAGGGAGAAGAGCAACAAAAAGCTTTTGAGACTTTGAAAGAAAAATTAACTAAAGCTCCCATCTTAGACCTTCCTAACTTTGCTAAAACATTTGAGATAGAATGTGATGCCTCTAATATAGGCATTGGGGTTGTTCTCCTTCAAGAGGGCCACCTGATGGAGATCAAGTAGAAGAGGATTTCACTAATGGAGGAAGAGGCCATCCACCCAAACATTTAAAATTCTTCTTACTAGTCTTCTTAAAAAGTAGAACATTTTGGGTTCTCTTGAAAATTCAAAAGATAGTAGTATAAATAAATATTTTTAAATACTCTTGTATAAACCTATAAATAATATAGAAATAGCCTTAGGAGTATGCCAAAGAGTAAAACCACAAGAAACCTCTAAATGTAAGGCATTTTAGGCACTTTCTTTAGGAAAAAGTGGAAAAAATGACTCTTCTACTCCTTTCTCTCTTAGGCACTAGAAGGAGCTAGAAGAGTGACTCTTCCCACTCCTTCCCCTTTGTAACATGTCCAGCCCTCCTTATTATAAATAGGAGTGCTTGGTTCTTAATAAAAAAAGTTGAAAGTTAGAAGTAAAGAAACTATCTTGAAATTGAGAGAGAGTGAGTTTGTGAGACTTGTCTCTTCTTCTCCTCCATGTCTTATCTTGTGAGCTTTGGAGACTCTCAAGTGGCGGCACCACCCACTCATCTTGGAAGAGCCATCCTCCAAGTGACGTGAATCACATCTCCAAAAGGCTACAACCACATAAGTCATTTCTATTCATCTTCTAAAAATACCCATTTTTATTCTACTTGTTTGTTTTCAATTCTAATCGGTTCATTCTCTTCCTTGTGATGTCCTCTATCATTTGATGTGTTGTTCTTCCATTTTAATCGGTTCAAACTTGTTATAGCAACCGGTTTTTGGTTCGGTTTCCATGGGTATTATTGTTCATGTTGTTTTCTTGAATTTCCAATAGTAGGTTGTGTTCTTGTTGTGTTTCTATTACTAGTTTCAATTCTTGTAGTGTTCTTGTTTTAATTCTTGTTTCTTTGTACTGTTTTTGTGTTGTTACTACACTTTGGTTGTTGTTCTTGAATTACCCATTCATATTCCATTGTTATCTTACACTACAAGTTACCTATTCATGTGTTTTTAGTATGAACCTTTGTGTTCTTGAGTAGAAACTCTATTAATTGCTCTTTAGAATTTTGATCCTAATTCTTGAAAGTTTCATGAATACAATGAAACCTATATCAACTCAACCCAAACCAAGAAAGGTTCATAATGAACCCATATCACCACCCCATAGCTTATTTTAGTGAGAAATTGAAAGGAAGTCATCTCAATTATTCCATTTATGACAAAGAACTTTATGCACTTGTTAGAGCTTTGCACAATTTACAACATTATCTTTTTCCTAAAGTGATCCTGCCGCTGACTCGAATGTTGAGGATATGCCTCGTCACTCCTTCGTCTAGCCTTCTACAACCGCGTGTTCTACAAGAACGCTCCAAGAACCTTCTCTGGGACTCCAAACGATGCCTGCAAAACAACACAGACGGTGCCTCTAGCGGACGTTTGCACTCCGACGCTCAAGTTAGGTAACAGAACCACCAAAAACTCTCTCTGAATCTCTCTGTGAGACTCGTGTGTCCTCTCAGATCCACTTTCTCTCTCTCTAACTGAATTCTGTTATCACTGTGCAACATGTGTAAGACGTGCTCACAATGAGTCAGAAATTTGTGTAATGCGTAAATCTGTAAATCTGTAAAACTGTAAACCTGTCAATCTTACATGATGTAGAGTGCTTTTTTACCTGGGTCGCGCCTCTCTCTCAGATGGTGACATGTGGAGGCATGCAACTTACATCTAACCGTACGCGTGTCACACCTGAAGGGCCTTTGCGCTTTTCTCTGTGCACCTAAGTTATTCCCTTGCGGAGTAACTTAGGGCGTTTCTTCCCTCTGAGTGAGTCGCATGCTCCCAGGAGAGCACCAGGGGTGGCTGGTCTAAACACACTCGCCAGGCGCTGCATCCTGCATGCATGATCTCACCGCACAGTGCCATGCACGTAATGGGTTAAGAGAGTCACTGATCACTGACCAGTTTACTAGCTCTCTTATACCATCCTCATGCACAACCCTACTGGCGAGCAGCTCTTCTTCTTCTGGTTTGGAATCATGCGAGGTGCATGCGTAACGCTCTCGCTGGGAGCCTGGGTCCCAGTTTAACTGCGTGTAGCAAGAAACCCCGATGACTATGCCGATGACTGATCGGTGCTTCATTACTTCTCGCGCTCTGCTTCCAGGCGCTCATCTAGGCACTGATCTACGGGTGGTGGTCACTTAGTAACTGACCACCGATCACCGTTCTGAGTGATCTCCTCCCTGATTCACCTGTTATCTTATTCCACGTGCCACGCTGTGAATGGTCCACGTGGTCATTTGCTGCTGATGTCATCGACTACCGATGACCGACCGGATCACAAGCCCCCCAGTCTCGAGCTGTGAACTCGTTCTCAGCGAAGAGACTAAGTGGTCGCGCCCTCGGTCCATGTGGCAGGTGGGGCCACGCCACGTGCTGCTCATGCGTCTGCTTTTTAACGTTATGACTTCCACTCTTTATCTCTCGACACGTGGACGCATCAATGGCCCACATTGAGTGTCACTAACGTTTCGTTCATTCAAAAGAGGCGCGCGCATTCTCCTTGATCTTTCGACCTTCAACCCTTCTCTGATCATCTAAAAGTTCATCTTTTCTTCGCGCGCATTCTCCTCGATCTTTCGACCTTCAACCCTTCTCCGATCATCTAAAGGTTCGTCTTTTCTTCTCCCTTGGTGCATTTAGAGCATTTCTACCATTTGCATTCATGTTTTTCATCACTGTTCATTCATCTTCTCTGTTTGCATTCATGTTTTTCATCACTGTTCATTCATCTTCTCTGTTTTCTTCTTCTCAACCCGCGCTAGGGTTCGCTGTACTTCTCTCTCACTCTCTGCTTCTCCTTCTTCCTCTTCTTCACCTGAACCTTCCTTCTTGCTTTCTCCCTCTGTTTTTCACTGAACCATTCATCATTTCCCTCTTTTTTCATTCATCTGATCTTGCTCCTTCCTTTCCTCCATTGCAGCTTTTGGCAATGGCTCGTGTAAAGCAAACGGCACGCCTCGTTGCCTCTTCTTCTGGTGCCCAGCCCCCAAGGCCTGCACCATCGCCACCCTCTGCCCCAACTCCACTCCAACCTACCACAACGTCCTTCGGAGACCAAGCCAGGGTGTATTAGTGGGCTTCTTTGGCGCTCCTAGCCGAAACCTCCACGCAACTCCCTCCACATCACCTAAAAACCATACTCAGCAACGACCCAAATGAACCCTCATGTGCCATTCATAAGGAGAATGACTTCCGAGTAGGCCTACGTATTCCTCCACGAGGGATACCCATCTGCGCCAATGACAGGGCTACCAATGGGGTACCCTTCACCTTTATGTACTCCGCCATCTTCAAGAGATTGAAGCTGCATCTGCCCTTCAGCTTCTTTGAGAAAGAACTGATGATGGAGCTGAATGTCGCACCATGCCAGCTTCATCCAAATGCTTGGGCCTTCATCCAAGCATTTGAAATTTTGTGTGATTACTTCGGTCACCCTGCCTCCATCGACGTCTTCCTACACTTTTTTGAGGCGAAGAACCCAGGGGATAGGTCTTGGGTGAGCTTAAATGGGGTTGCTGGTAGAGTCATCTTAGGCTTATACCAGCAATCCTTCAAGGACTAGAAAGGCAGGTTTTACATGATCTCTGCCACCCCTCAAGACCCCACACTGCTCGAAGGATTCCCACTTTACTGGGTCCCAGGGGTAGAGTTCAAGAAGCCCAGGGATTTGGAGGCCCTAACCCCCTATGAACGTGAACTGTGTAGACTTCTGCTAGGGGTAAAATACAATTCTGCTACACTCATCAAACATGAGTTTGATGTAGTATCCCTGAAGACATACATAGGTAGATACTCCTTCCACTTAACTCTTGCATCACTCCATGCATCTGCATGGCATTCTCATGCGCATTTGCTTTCAACTTACTGATTCAGTCTTGTTATCTGATTTTTCCTCTTAACCTTTGATGCAGATATGACTTCAGGGAAAGATAGGAAGAATGCCTTGCTAGCACTGGCTCAGTCCATGCTTGCTTCTGCACCAACCAGGATTGAGAATGCTCCTGTCTCCACCTCCTCCACCTCCGAGCCACTTGTGGCTCCTCCACTCTCGGTGGCACCTGCAAGAGGTCCTGAGGCTGGAAGGAAAAAGAGGAAGCTGGTTAAGGCATTCCCAACTCGTGCAGCCACTGCTGCTGCCGCTGCTGCTCCCTCGATCGAAGAGGAGAGTTCTGATGTTCCCCTCCTTCGCCGCAAGAGGACTCGGCAGGAGATTGGGGGGTCTTTAGCAGCTGAGGCTGGAGAAACTGAAGTGGTACAGGTTGAGGAAGAAGAAGAAGATGGAGCCTTAGCTCCTACCTCTCAACCTGCACCTGCGCCTACCCCACCATCATCTCCCGCACCTCCATCACCAACCCCTCAACAACCTTCTCCAAGCACCCTTCCTTCCCCTTCAGCTCCACCTGCACCACCACTCCCAGTGGGCCAAATGCCAAGCTCACTCAAACTACCTGCTGGGAGTGGACCTGCTCACTCAGGGGGTCCACCACGGCCTCATGCCTCTCCACCAATGCAAACCACTGCTGCAACCTCTCAAGGTGGTGGGGCCTCTTCTCAACCGAGCATTCCTGGGGCTAACAACGAGAACCTCAGCAAGGTAATCTCCCTGGCGAGGCGTTACATTCAAAACCAGGAATTGATCGCGTGGAGTGGGCAGGATGTGGATGCACATCTGGCCAAGAGCCTGGTACTCTCCCTGCAATTCTCCACCTAGCAGCACAAACAGGAGCTCTTAGAAAAGAAAATCCAAGAGCTTGAGCACAACAAAGACTCCTTGATGAGTGACTTTGAAGCTTCTCAAGGTATGGTGAACATGCTGAGTGGTATGGTGGAGAAGGCCAAGAAGGACTACTTTCTGCAGGTGCAGGAGACCATCAGGACCGAGCTCCTGATGGGTGAGGCTGTGACTGCTTTAGATGGTCAAGCCATGGAGCTGAAGGGGCAGAACATCCGTTTAGAGGCTGAGACTTCTTCCTTACGCCAACTGAACGACAAGCAGGTGGAGGATCTCAAGGCTTCTAGGGAGGAGATTGCTCTGAAGGAGAAGAAGCTCAAAGACGTCCAGGTCCAACTCCTCGAGGCACAGAACAAGCTGACAAATGCGCACAACGAGTTGACCAAGACACAGGAGGAGCTCAAAGGAGCCAAGGGAAAATTGGAAGAGGCTGAGTCTTCCTTTGCCAAAGAGAAGAAGGAGCTTGAAGCCGATGTAACCGAGACCATGGCTGCTGGTGCTGAGGCTTGGATAGATGGGTTCAAGATGGCCTTGGAGCAGGTTCACTGCGTCCTACCAGACTTGGACCTTACCCAATTCAGTCTCCACCATTCAGTAGTCGATGGCAAGCTCATTCCTCCTCCTTGAGCTTCTTTCCTTGCAACTTCTTCTTTTGTGTAATTTCTTTTTCTGCTACATAACTTGTGTATAAACCTTTTAGCTGTAAAGGTTCTCTGTATTGACTTCAATGTGAATGAAATCTATTTGCTTCAGCTGCTTGTCTCTCTCCATCTTTAACTCTCTGCATGTGACTAACTGTTAACTAGCTTAGGCTTTAGCGCGATCTCACTGTAACCCTTCAAACTT
This sequence comes from Phaseolus lunatus, assembly GCA_013389735.1. Taxonomy (NCBI): domain Eukaryota; kingdom Viridiplantae; phylum Streptophyta; class Magnoliopsida; order Fabales; family Fabaceae; genus Phaseolus; species Phaseolus lunatus. The sequence continues at coordinate 30,826,091 of CM023858.1, read as the reverse complement.
GGTTTCTGACTTGATCGCGACTAACTGTTACCTTAGCATTGTCTTTAACAGTTTTTATGCATAACTTCATGCTGGATGACTGACTTAACAGGGCCTAAATGCTTCGGCTTATCGCTTGCTTGGAAAAGCTTTCTTACTCAAAGCTTTTACCACCGACCATCGACTAGCATGTTAGTTCACCACTAATCAGTCATCGCGCTTCAGGCTTTGCTTTACTTCTCTGCCACTCCAGCGCTAAGTGCATAGAGGGTCTGAACGCTAAAGATGATGCCTTGTTTTGGGGAAGAAGACTGTTTCTCATTGACCCCTCTTGCTTACCCCAAGGCCATCGGCCTTAAGATCTGAACGCCGATCACCGTCGGTGACACCTTGTTCTGGGGAGGAAGAGTGTTTCTCGATGACCCCTCTTGCCTGCCTCAAGGTCATCGACCTTAAGATCTGAACGCCGATCACCGTCGATGACACCTTGTTTTGGGGAGAAAGAGTGTTTCTCGATGACCCCTCTTGCCTGCCTCAAGGTCATCGACCTCACGTGAATCGGGTTATTCTATCCCTTTCTCACTCCTAGGGTGAGAAGAGCCTTATCTAAGGGCTTTACTAAGCCAATATTGGTATACGCCAAGTGGGTAAGGACGTTTCTCGAAATCCTCCCTTTCCCTCTCTTGGTCTTACTAGTACCCCTGGCTTTTCAAACCTTAGCTGCCTGCACTCACGCCTGGGGTGAGGAGGATCTAGGTCGGTTGTCCGTACTCGCGCCTGGGGCGAGTAGGCTCCAACCGATCACTTGCACTTGCACCTGGGGCAAGGAGAATGTTAAACTGGGAAACACTTGCACACTTGATATACTGAAATCTTTTTTATTGGGTGGCCTCATTAAAAACCCTCCTTAGGGAAAAGAGTGCCCCCTGATCTGCTCAACTGTTTACAGTATATATACTGAGTGTGTGTACGGCGCGAGAACGCACCTACTTTACACCTTAACTAAAGTAGAATTTCAAGTGTGTGGCGTTCCACATCCTGGGAATAGCTGCTCCATCCAGAGTCTCCAGCCGATAAGCTCCATTCTCCAACGCCTCAATTAATCTGTATGGACCCGTCCACTTTGGAGATAACTTGTTCTCCATCTCATTCTGATGTGCTTTCCTCATCACCAGATCGCCCTCCTGGAAGCACCTGAGCCTCACCTTGGAGTTGTGCCTGCGTTCTACTCTTCTCTTGACAGCTTCGGCACTAACTCTGGCTTCTTCTCGCACTTCATCCAAGAGATCAAGATTCACCTTTCGCTCTTGATTGGACTCTTTGGCGATGAAGTTCAAAAATCTAGGGGAGCTCTCCTGTATCTCCACGGGGATCATAGCATCTGTCCCATAGACAAGACTAAAGGGTGTCTCATGGGTGCTAGACTGTGGAGTGGTATGGTAAGACCATACAATTCTGGGAACTTCTTCTGCCCAATTCCCCTTAGCTTTCTCTAGTCTTCGCTTCAGTCCCCTAAGTAGCACTCGGTTGGCTGACTCCACCTGCCCGTTGGTCTACGGGTGTTCTACCGAGGCGAACACTTGTTGTATCTTCAACTTTTCGCACATCTTTCTCAACTGATGACTGGTGAACTGAGTGCCATTGTCGGATACCAGCCTCTTGGGTACTCCGAAATGACAGACGATGTTCCTCCAGACAAAATGCTCGACCTTCTGAGCGGCGATGTGCGCCACTGGTTCTGCCTCCACCCACTTGGTGAAATACTCGATGGCCACTATGAGGAACTTCATCTGCCTGATCGCCAGAGGAAAAGGTCCCAGGATTTCGATTCCCCACGTGTGAAATGGCCACGGGCTATAGATGGACTTCAACTCTTCGGGGGGGTGCCTTATGCCAGTCTGCATGAAGTTGGCTCTATTTGCACCACTGAGCATACTTCACGCAGTCTTCCTTCAGCGTTGGCCAGTAGTACCCCGCGCGGAGGATCCTACTTGCCAAAGCGCGACCACCGACGTGGCTTCCGCACACCCCCTCGTGCAACTCCCCATGAACGCAGATTTGTACAGGATGGGAAAAGCCAAATCTAAACAAATTCCCATCAATTAGAGTAAACTTACTCGAGCTCTTCTTTATCTTCTTTGCCTCTGCCGGGTCCAGTGGAAGCACACCATCTTCTAGGTACAACTGGTACGGTGTTATCCACGTATCGGGCTCCTTGACAGCGCAGACTTTCATCACCTCATCGGTCCTTGCCGGTCGCGCCCTCACCCTCGACGCTTTCAGCGTTTCTTGAGTCAGGGACCGATGACTGATCGCCAGACGCTCCATCGACTTGGATACTTGAAGCACTTGGTTGTCTGACACGAACGCTCGTGGCACCTTCAGAGTCTCCTGAATGACGGTCCTCTACCTTCCCCCCTTGCCTGAGCTAGCCAGCTTGGCAAGCAGGTCTGCTCTGGCATTTTGCTCTCGGGGCACATGAACCAATTCAAACTCATCGAAGGACATCTTCAGGAGCTGTACGTACTCCAGGTAAGCTGCCATCTGAGGATCTTTCGCCTGGAACTCTCCTATAACTTGTCCAGTGACTAGCAACGAATCACTCTTAGCCACCAGACTTCTTGCTCCCATTTCTCTTGCCAGCAACATTCCTGCAATCAGGGCTTCGTACTCCGCCTGATTGTTGCTGGCCTTGAAGGCAAAGCGAAGGGGCTGCTCGATCAGTACCCCGTTCGGGCCTTCTAGAATGACTCCAGCACCGCTCCCCTGCTGATTGGAGGAGCCATCCACCGATAAGACCCATCGAAAATCTACGCTTTCTGCAAGTGTCGCGACCGACGACAGCTCGACCACGAAATCGGCGAACACCTGCCCTTTGATCGGTCCTTGGGGCTGGTACTGGATGTCGAATTCTGAAAGTTCCACAGCCCACTTGACCATCCTTCTTGCTACGTCTAGCTTCTTCAACACCTTCTGGATGGGCAAGTCTGTCATGACCACTACGGTAAAGCTGTGGAAGTAGTGTCTGAGCCTTCTAGCTGAAAAAATTACCGCCAGAGTGGCCTTCTCCAGAGCCTGATACCTTGTTTCAGGGCCCTGCAGCACCTTACTCACAAAATACACAGGCTTCTGGACCTGATCTTGCTCTTGTACCAGGACTAAGCTAACTGCCCTCTCCGTCACAGCAAAGTACAGACGAAGAGGGGTGCCCATTTGTGGTTTACACAATACTGGTGGGCTCGCCAGATACTCCTTCAGCTGTAGGAAGGCCTCTTCGCACTCCTGTGTCCAAAGGAATCTGCTGTTGCGCTTGAGACACTGGAAATATGGATGACCCTTCTCTCCTCCAGTAGACATAAACCGTGACAATGCAGCCAACCGACCGGTGAGCTGCTGCACCTCCTTCACCGTCGTTGGGCTCCTCATCGCCACGATTGCTGCACATTTCTCTGGATTCACCTCGATCCCTCGCTCTGTTAGGAGAAAACCCAAGAACTTCCCAGCCTCCAGACCGAAGATACACTTTTCAGGGTTGAGCTTCAACCTGTACTTGGCGATGGTGGTGAAAAGTTCCTCCAGATTAGCTACATGATGCGCCTTCTCTCGCGACGTGACCACCATGTCATCTACGTATGCATGCATGTTCCTTCCAAGCATGGGCGAGAGCACCCTATCCATAAGTCTCTGATAGGTAGCTCCCGCGTTCTTCAGCCCGAACGGCATTACCTTGTAGCAGTAGCAAGATCGTTCCGTCATGAAAGCGGTCTTGCACTCGTCCATGGGGTGTATCCTGATCTGGTTGTAGCCTGAGAACGCGTCCAGAAAGCTGAGGAGCTTCCCCCCTGACGCGCTGTCCACCAATGCATCTATACTAGGGAGAGGGTAGGAGTCCTTGGGGCAGGCCTTATTTAGGTCAGTGAAGTCCACGCACATCCTCCACTTGCCGTTTGACTTCTGCACCAGTACCACGTTCGCCAACCACTCGGGGTATTGGATTTCTCTGATATGTCCCGCGGCAAGGAGCTTTTGCGTCTCATCGTGGATCACCTTCCTCCTCTCTTCATTGAATTTCCTTCGCCTCTGGCGCACCGGCCGCACCTTGGGATCCATCGACAGATGGTGGCAAAGGAAATCGGGGTCGATCCCTGGCATGTCAGAAGCTGACCATGCAAAGGCGCCCATGTGCCTTTCGATCACACCGGTGATCTGTGCTCGTTCTTCTGCAGCGAGCGATCCCCCCAACTTAAACTTCTTCCCCCTTATTTCCACCTCCACCCATCCCTCGGCTGGATCGGGTCTCCTTTCATTGGCGATGACCGCCCTGGCGATGCCTGACTCACGAGGAGCGATCATGCCCTCTACTTCAGCTTCCACCTGAGCTACCTGGGAGCCCCCCAGCATAGCATCTTCCATCACCTAATCTGCCTGTGTACCACGAACCACCGATCGCTGCTCGAGCACGCCTGATGGTGGTGTCGTAGTGACATGGCAGATGCTTCTCTTCTGCTTGAGGTTGTTCTCATAACAGCACCTAGCCTCAGCCTGATTTGACTTGATGGTAATGACAACCCTTTCCATCGACGGCATCTTCAACTTCATGTGCCTTGTCGATGGCACTGCACCCAACCTGTTGAGCGTGGGTCTTCCCAGCAAGATATTATATGTCGATGGGGCATTCACCACCAAGTACTTTATCTTCTCTGTGCGGGACGCCACTCCATCGGTGAACGTCGTCCTCAGCTCTATGTAGCCCCGCACCTCGACCTGGTCCCCCGCGAAACCATAAAGACACCCAACATATGTCCTCAGCTGATCGAGGGACAACTGCAGCTTGTTGAACGTCGACCAGAACATGACGTCCGCTGAGCTTCCTTGGTCTACGAGCACCCTGTGCACTCGGTCTTCCTGCTGTCACAAGGGAGATGACCACAGGATCGTTGTCATGGGATACAACGTCCTGCAGATCAGCCCTTGTGAATGTGATATCCACCTCGGGGAAATGGCTTTCATTCACTGAGTCTACAGCCATCACTAAGCGTGCGTACCTTCTTCTTTGCGACGCGGAGCACCCTCCGCCAGAGAAGCCCCCCGCGATCATCCTCACTTCCCCGTGCACAGGGATTTCATGTTGCTGATCACCTGCCTGGGACCCCGAAGCACGATCACCTTGCGCCTCCCGCAGGTAATCGGTCAGGAATCCTATCTTCACCAATTCAGCAAGTTGATGCCCCAACTCCAGGCAGGTGTGGAGTGTGTGTCCATAAGCCTGATGGAATTCACACCACTCATCCTTCTTCCTTCCAAGTACCTTGTCAGTTTTCTCTGGTACTCAGAGTCTTGCAGCCACGGCAGGGATGGCGATCAGCTCCGCCAACTCTACCATGAAATCATACCTAGGGGGTGCGTTGTTCTCCCTTGCACGCCCCCTGGTCTGGTCCTTCCTGGGTGCATAGGGACGAGGCCTTCCCTGCGCCTTCTTCCCTTCCTTGGCCTCATGCACCCGTGCCTGTTGCTGCTGCTTCCCCTGACCTCCGCGTGGCTTCGACGGTGCAGCACTGCCTCTCTTCTCAAAGACCTCTATCTCTGCTACTATGTGCACCACCACGCGTCGCCGAATCTCAGCGAAGGTGGCAGGGTGGCTCCTGATGAGCGATTCACTGAAAGGACCAGGCAGTACGCCTTTCTTGAATGCATGCACCAGCATGTTCTCGTCCTTGCTGGGCAATCTCACCACCTGCGCACCAAAACGGTTGAGGTACTCCTTCAGCGACTCCCCCTGGTACTGGCGCACGTCGAACAGATCGTAGGATACCACCGGTGGCGCTCTGTTGACGATATACTGCTCCGTGAACAGCTTCGACAACTCATGGAAGGAGGTTATGTGGCCCTCTGGCAAGCTCACGAACCACTCCATAGCTATTCCGCTCAGTGTACTCATAAACATTTTGCAGTACACAGCGTCTGAACCTCTAGACAGCATCATCTGAGTGTGGAAGGCTGTCAGATGTGCTTTTGGATCTTCCACCCCCGTGAACGACGCCTTCACTCCCACCAGGTTAGGAGGCACCACTGTGTTCATGATCTCGGGGGAGAAAGGCATAGGGAATGCTCTAGGAGGCGATGGCGGCATCGACGTCCTATCTTCGACTGCGCGCTCCTTCTGCGCCTGCAATTCCCTACGCAATTCCTCATTTATACGGTTCAACTCTTCATTTTTGCTCTGCAATGCAGTCAACTCTACATGCATCTTCTCCTGCTCAACTCTCGATGCCGCGACATTATCCTGCAGCGCGCACATTATCTCCATGACCTGCGCCATGGTAACAGCTCCTTCTTCAGCAGATGGCGCAGGTGTGGTTTGTCTGGTTCTTCTACTCATCTTCTCAGCAAAACCTTCGACGAAAACTCCAAGAAACTTCAAGAACTGCGATGTCGATGGGAACAAGATTCACACGGGCCCCATGGTGGGCGCCAAATGATCCTGCCAGTGACTCGAATATGGAGGATACGCCTCGTCACTCCTTTGTCTAGCCTTCTGCAACCGCGTGTTCTACAAGAACGCTCCAAGAACCTTCTCTGGGACTCCAAACGATGCCTGCAAAACAACACAGACGGCGCCTCTAGCGGCCGTTTGCACTCCGACGCTCAAGTCAGGTAACAGAACCACCAAAAACTCTCTCTAAATCTCTCTGTGAGACTCGTGTGTCCTCTCAGATCCACTTTCTCTCTCTCTAACTGAATTCTGTTATCACTGTGCAACGTGTGTAAGACGTGCTCACAATGACTTAGAAATGTGTGTAATGCGTAAATCTGTAAAACTGTAAACCTGTCAATCTTACATGACGTGGAGTGCTTTTATACCTGGGCCGCGCCTCTCTCTCAAATGGTGACACGTGGAGGCATGCAACTTACATCTAACTGTATGCGTGTCACACCTAAAGGGCCTTTGCGCTTTTCTCTGTGCACCTAAGTTATTCCCTTGCGGAGTAACTTAGGGCGTTTCTTCCCTCTGAGTGAGTCGCATGCTCCTAGGAGAGCACCAGGGGTGGCTGGTCTAAACACACTCACCAGGCACTGCATCCTGCATGCATGATCTCACCGCACAGTGCCATGCACGTAATGGGTTAAGAGAGTCACTAATCACTGACCAGTTTACTAGCTCTCTTATACCATCCTCATGCACGACCCTACTGGCGAGCAGCTCTTCTTCTTCTGGTTTGGAATCATGCGAGGTGCATGCGTAACGCTCTCGCTGGGAGTGTAAGGACCTGTAAAATTGAATTGGAATAAAAAGAGTTATATTTTAAAAGAATTCTATGTATGTTTTATTTAAAATAAAAAGGGAGAAAAAGTTAAGTTTAGAAGGCTATGAGATCGCCGGTCGCATGCTACACATGAGCGCCAGGTGGACGTCGCCAGGGCGCGAGGCATGCAGTCATCGCGCGGGCGCGAGAGGCATGCAGGCATAGCGCGGGCGCGAGGCATGCGGGCATTGCCAGGGCGCGGGCGCGAGGCATGTGGACGTGGCCAAGGCGCGAGAGGCATGCGGGCATCGCCAGGGCGCGATGCATGTGGACGTGGCCAGGGCGCGAGAGTTATGAGGGCGTCGCCAGGGAAGACATCGGTCGTCTCCCAGAGGAAGACATCGGTCGTCTCCCAGAGGAAGACATCGGTCGTCTCCCAGAGGAAGACATCGGTCGTCTTCCAGGGCGAAGGAGACATCGGTCGTTCGCCAGGATGAGTCAGCAGTGGAAAGTTATCGCGCGACGTTGAGTTTCACACAGAGTAAAGTGGGACCCAGACTCCCAACATGAAATGTCCTGCACACGCGCCACGTAGACAAAAAGGGTGGTTTAGAGTGGTGACATCAGAATGTTGGCATGCGCAGGAGACACTCGCGGTCGTACTGTTCAGAGCAGTGGTTGGCATGCACAAGCGACAACAGCGGTAGTACTGTTCAGAGCAGTGGTTGGCATGCACCAGAGACAACAGTGGTCGTACTGTTCAGGGCAGTGGTTCTCAGGCTTTCCTGCAGAAGGGGTGGCAGCAGCAGCATGCGTGGACAGGTAAGTTGGGATTCAAAAGCCACTGCGGGAAGGCAAAGAACGTTACAGACTCAAGAGTGTTAGAGTGAGTGCAAACTTCCTCCTTCCCTTCTTCCCTTCCTTGCGTTGAGACTCAGGCAACCTCCAGCATCAGTGCGACAAGCGACGTTGCCCTTAGAGCACCTAAGAGGTTCTCTGCAAGTTCTACAGACCAGGCGCTGAAAACAGAGCTAAGGCATCCTTCAGACTCGGTGGGTTTTGAGCTCGCGGTATTTTACGCAAGTCCAGGTAAGGGAAGCTAGACTTCTTTTTCAATACAAGCCATAGTTTAGCTATTCCTGAAGTGAGGGCGACGTGGTCGCCGGTTTTCGTTTTCATCTTCGTGAATGCTCTGTTTCTATGTGTTTGGGCGACGTGGTCGCCGGTTTTAAATGCAGACTTCGAAATATCCTGTTTTTGAACTAGATCGCCGGTTTTGGCGTTGTTTGTGAACTCCCTGTTTTTGGTGTTGCTTTGAAAACGGTTTGAGATTTAAATGAGATATTCGAAAATAAGAACCTTGGAGTGAGTTTTGCTGTGATTGAAATCATTCCTTTAAGTGTTATGTGATGTGTTGGATGTGGTGAATGTGGGATCGAGGCATAGTATTTTCAGGAAAGAAAATACCGTGTAAGATCGTGTAGGATGTGCATTGATCGGTGATGTCTATAATGAGATTATCCTGACTCTCCTGAGATAATGGATTCATATAGATGAGGTTATTCAGGCGTTGAGAGTCGAAGGAGGTTCATATGTATGGGTGAGTCGTGTGAAACAGAACGAGCTCGGCCTGTCATATGGATTAACCCTGTCATACTGTGAGAATGGTGAACTTGAGATCGAGAATGTGTTGATGCGCATAGCTGTGGAAACATTACAACAGCTTTGTATGACAGGTGCAGAATCTCTGAGTCTAGTCAATGCACGAGTCTTCCGGAAGTAGTGTCAAGTGTCTGGTGTGCTGAGTCAGTGGTAGTCTGACGTGAGAAATGGAAAACATTGAATTGATAGACACTTGGTGCATTATGTGAATAGAACGACTCTTGAAAATATTGTGAAACATGTGATTTCTTGATGGCTGTGTGATATGAATGAGAAAGTCATGGACTCTTGCGAATGTTTAAAAAGGCTGATCTACGTAGGTTGTCCAGTTTAAAATTTAAAGTTTAAAAATATCTAGCTTACCCTTTGTATTGTTCTCTGGCTGTTTTTCTCTTAAAACTGTGATGATCGTGTATTTTACACGGGAGCAGATGATTTTCCAGGAAGTAGAGCTCCTTAGTGAGTGGTCGCCGGAAGGAGATTGCCTGATTTCTGTTCTGGTAGCAGATCGGCTGTTTTGGGTCCTCTGATAGGAGATCGGCCTCGTCCGATAGGAGATCGGTCTCTTCCGATACGAGATTGCCTGCTTTGTTTTTTTTACTGTATTTTGTTTATGTTTCTGGAAAAATTTGACCGGATTTGTATTAAACTCCCTGTGAGGAGAAACTACATTTCATATATATAATATTTTGTTCACTTCAATCTATTTGTTACCTTTATTTTCATTATATACATTTGTATAGTATTTTGGCGGGATGTTACATTAATGGTATCAGAGCAGTTCGTCCTTAGGATGACCTGAGGGCTGTGGATCCATTGTGTTTCTTCTGCTCATGAAAGTTATTTGAGTTTAAAATAACAACTATAGTGCAAGATTTTCAAACGTTTTTGTATTGAAGTTTGGTGTGTGCTTTGGTGAATATATGCTCTAACCGAAAATCTTAGTATTAAGAATGAGAAGGTCTTGATAAAGTAGTGAGGGTGCACACTCATAGCTGGATCGAGATAATTCTCAATCTTAATTCCAAAGGTTTGATGTTTAGCATACATTGAGTTCTGGTGTGATTTACTTCATTTTATTGAGTGTTTTTGTATTGATTGAAAGTGGTTGTTTGGATTGATGAATTGTATACCAGTAGCTGTTCTTGTGTTTTGCTTAAGTTTATAAGCACTATGATTCTGTTGTTGAGCTCAAATTCTTAATGACTTTGAGATGCTGACCTTTGTAAGGTCAAGATGTTACCTCCTGAATGAATTGATTTCTTATCGATCTCATTCTTGTAGTTGTAGGGAATATAGGAACCTGTAGTTTCAAATCTGAAACGAAGAGAGATGGCACGTAGACCTTCTACCCCTCCCCAATCTTCTTCGGAGATGAGCCAGATTGCTAAAGCTATCGAGATGATGGCAACTGCCATCCAACAGCAGAATGCAGCGATGGCTCAGAACCATCAAGCTACAATGCACCACTGGGAAACTGCTCGGTCGGCTGAGACAAACTCCCACGGCGGTCAGCCTCAAGAACAGATGGGACTGACTGAGTTCATGAGGCACAACCCACCCAAGTTTAGTGGGAATGCTACCCCTGATCAGGCAGATCAGTGGGTCAGAGAGTTGGAGAAAATCTTTAGGGCGACCTCCTGCCCTGAAGAGAAGAAATTGCTGTTCGCCACTTATCTGTTATCAGGAGAAGCTGAGTTCTGGTGGATGGGAGCTCAGCAGATGATGGATGCCCGAGGGGATGTATTGGATTGGGAGAGCTTCAGGGTGAAGTTCTTGGAGAAATACTTCCCTGACAGCGCCAAGTTTGCGAGGGAAGCTGAGTTCCTGAAGCTGGAGCAGGGGGATATGTCAGTGAATGCCTATGCTGCTCGTTTTGAGTACCTCGCCCGGTTCTATACTCAGGCGACCTCCGAGGCCTGGAGGTGTAGGAAATTCGAAGAGGGGCTGAAGCATGGACTGAAGAGGACCATAGCCCTGATGTGCATCAGGGAATTTCACGCCTTAGTGGAAAAGGCGAAGATGGTGGAGACCCTGGAAAAGGGTGATTCTCGGGTGATCAGGTCACACCCAGGAGGTTCTTCCAGTGGGAAAGCTAAGGCACAGCACCCACAAAGCAAGCCCTATGCGAAACCTCCACCACATCGGGCGGGAACAGCGTCATCCCAGTTTCACCAACAACAACCTTGGAGACCCAAGTGTTTCCATTGTGGTGGGTCACACACGCCCAATGTGTGCCCCAAGAAGACTTCAGAGAGAAGATGTTTTACCTGCCAAAAGACAGGACACGTTGCTAGAGAGTGCCCTAGCAGGAATGGGGCGACCCAACCCAGTGGCTCTCAGCAGATGAGGAACGAAGGGGGCAGACCTCAGGCAACAGGGAGAGTGTTTGCCATGTCAGGAGCAGAGGCGACTCAGTCAGGTAACCTCGTGAAGGGTATATGTTTTATAGCTGGTAGGGGTGTAAAAGCTTTGTTTGATTCTGGAGCGACACACTCCTTTGTGTCAAGCCTGTGTGTAGCTGAGTTGGGCCTTCTAGTGAAGGAGTTACCTTTCGAACTGTTGGTCTCTACACCTGCGTCAGGACAGGTGTCGACCTCTACAGTTTGCCCCGAATGTCCAGTGATTGTAGAGGGACACAGATTCAAGGTGAACTTGATCTGCCTACCTCTTCAGGACCTAGATGTTATCCTGGGAATGGATTGGTTAGCTGCCAATCACGTTCTCATTGACTGCGGTAGTCAGAGGATTGCGTTTCCAGACCTCCAAGGATCAGATGTAATATCTGCTCAGCAAGGGCGGTCAGAGTTGGAAGAAGGGGCGAGGTGCTTCGTGATACTCGCTCGGTCGGAGGTAGAGAATGAAGGGGACGTAAGCAGAATACCCGTGGTGCAAGATTTCACGGATGTATTCCCAGAAGAAGTACCTGGGTTACCCCCTAAGAGAGAAGTGGAATTCTCTATTGACTTGGTACCTGGAGCTGGACCAGTGTCAATGGCACCTTACAGGATGGCACCAGCCGAGTTAGTGGAGTTAAAGAAGCAAGTGGAAGAGTTGCTGGAGAAGCAATTCATCAGACCCAGTGTATCTCCATGGGGGGCTCCAGTGCTCCTAGTCAAGAAGAAGGATGGGGGGTCTCGGCTATGTATAGATTACAGGCAGTTGAACAAGTTGACCATCAAGAACAAGTACCCCCTACCTAGAATTGATGATTTGATGGATCAAATACATGGAGCCTCGGTGTTCTCCAAGATTGACCTGAGATCGGGGTACCACCAAATTTTGGTTAAAGCTGATGATGTGCAAAAGACAGCTTTTAGGTCTCGGTATGGGCATTATGAGTATGTGGTGATGCCGTTTGGGGTCACAAATGCTCCAGCCCTGTTCATGGACTACATGAATAGGATTTTTCGCCCTTTCTTGGATAAGTTTGTGGTGGTCTTCATAGACGACATACTCATTTACTCAAGGACCGAGGAAGAGCATGAAGAACACCTGAGGACAGTATTGGAGATACTGAGGGAGAAGCAGCTCTATGCCAAGTTCTCGAAGTGTGAGTTCTGGCTGAGGGAAGTCAACTTCTTCGGACATGTGATATCTACCCAAGGGATCTCGGTTGATCCAGCCAAAGTGGAGGCAGTGCTTCTATGGGAACGTCCTAAGACAGTTACTGAAATAAGGAGTTTTGTGGGCCTAGCTGGCTACTATCGGCGGTTTATTGAGGACTTTTCCAAGGTAGTGGCTCCTTTAACACAGCTGACCCGCAAGGATCAACCTTTTGCTTGGACCGACCGATGTGAGCAGAGCTTCAAGGAACTAAAGGAAAGGCTGACTAGTGCTCCAGTGCTGGTGATCCCCGAGGTAGGAAGATCTTTTGATGTCTACTGTGACGCTTCACATCAGGGTCTGGGATGTGTTTTAATGCAAGAGAGAAGAGTGGTTGCATATGCTTCAAGGCAACTCAAGGTTCATGAGAGAAACTACCCTACGCATGATTTGGAGTTGGCGGCGGTGGTATTTGCCTTGAAGATCTGGAGGCACTATTTATATGGAGCTCGGTTCCAGGTGTTCAGTGACCATAAGAGCCTGAAATACCTGTTCGATCAGAAGGAACTAAACATGAGACAAAGAAGGTGGATGGAGTTTCTAAAGGACTACGATTTTCAACTCATGTATCATCCAGGGAAGGCCAATGTAGTGGCAGATGCCTTGAGTAGAAAATCAGTACAAGTAGCCACCATGATGATGGAAGAGCAGAAACTGATCGAGCAATTCAGAGACTTAAACCTTGGGGTAGAGTTCCACGTAAATCACATTAGTTGTAGTAAGCTGGCTATAACTAATGACTTCCTTGGAATGATAAAGGACAAGCAGTTGGAGGACCCTAGTCTGAAGCGTACTGTGGAGTCACTAGGGACCGACCAGGCTAAAGGCTTTGTGATGGGCAATGATGGGATCTTGAGATTTGAGGGCAGGATTTGCATACCGGCAAATGAAGAGTTGAAGAAGATGGTCCTAGAGGAAGGTCACAAGAGTCGCCTTAGCCTACATCCAGGCATGACCAAGATGTACCATGACTTGAAGGAGTCATTTTGGTGGTCGGGCATGAAGAGAGACATCGCCCAGTATGTTGCTACCTGTTTGACGTGTCAGAAGGCAAAGGTAGAACATCAAAGGCCTGGCGGGTTGTTACAACCATTGGATATCCCTGAGTGGAAATGGGACAGCATTGCCATGGATTTTGTCACCCATTTACCCAGATCGGTAAAGGGCCATGATGCAGTTTGGGTCATCACTGATCGGCTGACGAAGAGTGCTCATTTTCTCCCAGTGAATATGAGGATGCCCATGGCCAAGTTGGCACAGTTGTACATCCAGGAAATAGTGAGGCTGCATGGAGTGCCTTCCAGCATTGTTTCAGATAGGGATCCCAGGTTCACCTCACGGTTTTGGCAGACCTTACAAGAGTGCTTGGGAACTAAGTTGAGGATGAGCTCTGCATATCATCCCCAAACAGATGGTCAGTCAGAGAGAACGATCCAGTCCTTGGAAGATCTGCTGAGGACGTGTGTCTTGGATCAATTGGGGAATTGGGACGAGGTGTTGCCACTGGTGGAGTTTACCTATAATAACAGTTATCACGCTAGTATTGGGATGGCACCATATGAAGCCCTGTATGGGAGGAAATGCAGAACTCCCTTATGTTGGTACCAGGAGGGCGAAGCAGTCTTGGTTGGGCCAGAGTTGATTCAACAGACGACCGAGAAGGTGCAACAGATACAAAGCAGAATGAAGGCTTCTCAAAGTAGGCAGAAGTCATATGCAGACCAGAGGAGGAAGCCTTTGGAGTTTGCTGCTGGAGACCATGTGTTCATGAAAGTGACACCAACCAAGGGTTTAGGAAGGGCGATCAGACCAAAGAAGTTGTCCCCTAAGTTCGTGGGACCATATCAGATCTTAAGGAGGATTGGCCCAGTAGCTTATGAGATCGCCCTGCCTCCTCATTTAGCGAATCTGCACAATGTCTTTCACGTTTCACAGCTGAGGAAGTACATGGCAGACCCTAGTCATGTGCTGGAAGTGGACAATGTGCAGATCAGGGATGACTTATCCTTTGAAGCGAAACCAGTCAGGATTGACGATCGTCAAAGTAAACAGCTCAGAGGCAAGACCATTAACATGGTGAAAGTGGTGTGGGATGAGCGATCGGGTGACTCAACTTGGGAGTTGGAAGAACCCATGAGAGAAGCCTATCCATATCTCTTTTCCTTGTAATTCAATTTTCGAGGACGAAAATTTTTCTTGTTGGGGAGAATGTAAGGACCTGTAAAATTGAATTGGAATAAAAAGAGTTATATTTTAAAAGAATTCTATGTATGTTTTATTTAAAATAAAAAGGGAGAAAAAGTTAAGTTTAGAAGGCTATGAGATCGCCGATCGCCTGCTACACATGAGCGCCAGGTGGACGTCGCCAGGGCGCGAGGCATGCAGTCATCGCGCGGGCGCGAGAGGCATGCGGGCATCGCGCGGGCGCGAGGCATGCGGGCATTGCCAGGGCGCGGGCGCGAGGCATGTGGACGTGGCCAAGGCGCGAGAGGCATGCGGGCATCGCCAGGGCGCGATGCATGTGGACGTGGCCAGGGCGCGAGAGTTATGAGGGCGTCGCCAGGGAAGACATCGGTCGTCTCCCAGAGGAAGACATCGGTCGTCTCCCAGAGGAAGACATCGGTCGTCTCCCAGAGGAAGACATCGGTCGTCTTCCAGGGCGAAGGAGACATCGGTCGTTCGCCAGGATGAGTCAGCAGTGGAAAGTTATCGCGCGACGTTGAGTTTCACACAGAGTAAAGTGGGACCCAGACTCCCAGCATGAAATGTCCTGCACACGCGCCACGTAGACAAAAAGGGTGGTTTAGAGTGGTGACATCAGAATGTTGGCATGCGCAGGAGACACTCGCGGTCGTACTGTTCAGAGCAGTGGTTGGCATGCACAAGCAACAACAGTGGTAGTACTGTTCAGAGCAGTGGTTGGCATGCACCAGAGACAACAGTGGTCGTACTGTTCAGGGCAGTGGTTCTCAGGCTTTCCTGCAGAAGGGGTGGCAGCAGCAGCATGCGTGGACAGGTAAGTTGGGATTCAAAAGCCACTGCGGGAAGGCAAAGAACGTTACAGACTCAAGAGTGTTAGAGTGAGTGCAAACTTCCTCCTTCCCTTCTTCCCTTCCTTGCGTTGAGACTCAGGCAACCTCCAGCATCAGTGCGACAAGCGACGTTGCCCTTAGAGCACCTAAGAGGTTCTCTGCAAGTTCTACAGACCAGGCGCTGAAAACAGAGCTAAGGCATCCTTCAGACTCGGTGGGTTTTGAGCTCGCGGTATTTTACGCAAGTCCAGGTAAGGGAAGCTAGACTTCTTTTTCAATACAAGCCATAGTTTAGCTATTCCTGAAGTGAGGGCGACGTGGTCGCCGGTTTTCGTTTTCATCTTCGTGAATGCTCTGTTTCTATGTGTTTGGGCGACGTGGTCGCCGGTTTTAAATGCAGACTTCGAAATATCCTGTTTTTGAACTAGATCGCCGGTTTTGGCGTTGTTTGTGAACTCCCTGTTTTTGGTGTTGCTTTGAAAACGGTTTGAGATTTAAATGAGATATTCGAAAATAAGAACCTTGGAGTGAGTTTTGCTGTGATTGAAATCATTCCTTTAAGTGTTATGTGATGTGTTGGATGTGGTGAATGTGGGATCGAGGCATAGTATTTTCAGGAAAGAAAATACCGTGTAAGATCGTGTAGGATGTGCATTGATCGGTGATGTCTATAATGAGATTATCCTGACTCTCCTGAGATAATGGATTCATATAGATGAGGTTATTCAGGCGTTGAGAGTCGAAGGAGGTTCATATGTATGGGTGAGTCGTGTGAAACAGAACGAGCTCGGCCTGTCATATGGATTAACCCTGTCATACTGTGAGAATGGTGAACTTGAGATCGAGAATGTGTTGATGCGCATAGCTGTGGAAACATTACAACAGCTTTGTATGACAGGTGCAGAATCTCTGAGTCTAGTCAATGCACGAGTCTTCCGGAAGTAGTGTCAAGTGTCTGGTGTGCTGAGTCAGTGGTAGTCTGACGTGAGAAATGGAAAACATTGAATTGATAGACACTTGGTGCATTATGTGAATAGAACGACTCTTGAAAATATTGTGAAACATGTGATTTCTTGATGGCTGTGTGATATGAATGAGAAAGTCATGGACTCTTGCGAATGTTTAAAAAGGCTGATCTACGTAGGTTGTCCAGTTTAAAATTTAAAGTTTAAAAATATCTAGCTTACCCTTTGTATTGTTCTCTGGCTGTTTTTCTCTTAAAACTGTGATGATCGTGTATTTTACACGGGAGCAGATGATTTTCCAGGAAGTAGAGCTCCTTAGTGAGTGGTCGCCGGAAGGAGATCGCCTGATTTCTGTTCTGGTAGCAGATCGGCTGTTTTGGGTCCTCTGATAGGAGATCGGCCTCGTCCGATAGGAGATCGGTCTCTTCCGATAGGAGATCGCCTGCTTTGTTTTTTTTACTGTATTTTGTTTATGTTTCTGGAAAAATTTGACCGGATTTGTATTAAACTCCCTGTGAGGAGAAACTACATTTCATATATATAATATTTTGTTCACTTCAATCTATTTGTTACCTTTATTTTCATTATATACATTTGTATAGTATTTTGGCGGGATGTTACAGGGAGCCTGGGTCCCAGTTTAACTGCGTGTAGCAAGAAACCCCGATGACCATGCACCGATGACTGATCGGTGCTTCATTACTTCTCGCGCTCTGCTTCCAGGCGCTCATCTGGGCACTGATCTGCGGGTGGTGGTCACTTAGTAACTGACCACCGATCACCATTCTGAGTGATCTCCTCCCTGATTCACCTGCTATCTTATTCCACGTGCCACGTTGTGAAATGTCCACGTGGTCATCTGCTGCTGACGTCATTGACTACCGATGACCGACCGGATCATAAAGAATTTGTGATACATAGTGATCATGAATATCTTAAATATTTGAAAGGCCAATGCAAGCTTAATAAGAGGCATGCCAAATGGGTGGAATTTATTGAGCAATTTCCTTATGTGATCAAACACAAGTAAGGTAAAATTAATGTGATTACGGATGCGCTTTCAAGAAGATATACCTTGTTAAATCTTTTAGATGTTTAATTTCTTGGTTTTGATCACATAAAGGAACTTTATCATGATGACCCTGATTTTTCTCCCATCTATCAAGAGTGTTCTAAAGGTGGACGCAAAGATTTTTTTCATACAAGATGGATTCCTTTTTAAAGGTAAACGACTTTGTGTTCCACAAGGCTCCATTAGACAATCTCTTGTTAGAGAGGCACATGAGGGTAGATTAATGGGACATTTTAGGGTAGCAAAAACTTTAGATACATTACATGAGCATTTCTTTTGGCCTCACATGCGAAAATCCGTACATAGCTTTTGTGATAAGTGCATAGCATGTAGAAAGGCTAAGTCTAAAGTGCAACCCCATGGCTTATATACCCCTCTCCCAATCCCAACAATGCCTTGGGTAGATATTTCTATGGATTTTATCTTAGGTCTTCCCAAGACATCGAAGGGAATGGATTCTATCTTTGTGGTTGTGTACCGTTTTTCTAAAATGGCTCATTTTATACCATGCCACAAAGTAGATGATGCTTGTTATATTGCAAATCTCTTCTTTAAGGAAGTTGTTAGATTACATGGGATTCCTAGAAGCATTGTTTCTGATAGAGATTCTAAGTTCTTAAGCCAGTTTTGGAGGACCTTATGGGGGAAACTTGGAACTAAACTCTTATTTTCTACTACTTGTCACCCTCAAACTGATGGACAAACTGAGGTGGTTAATAGAACTTTGGGTCAAATGTTAAGATGCTTTATTTTTTGGAACCCAAGGGCATGGGAGAATTTACTACCTCATATTGAGTCTCTAGATCTTCTTCCACTTCCTGTACTTGATGATGTTTTATGCAAAGATGATTTTGAAAAAGCTTCTTTTATTAAAGACTTTCATAATCACATCAAGCTATAAATTGAGAAGAAAGTTGGCAAGTATGCTGAAAATGCCAACAAGAGGCGAAAGACATTAATCTTTGAACTTGGTGATTGGGTTTGGCTCCATTTAAGAAAGGATAGATTCCCTACTCAAAGGAAGTCAAAGCTTATACCTCGTGGTGATGGTCCTTTTCAGGTCGTCAAGAGGATTAATGATAATGCCTATGAGTTAGATATGTTAGAATTGATGGCTAAAACAAGAGGGGGGTGAATTGTTTTTGAAAGTTTTTTGAAAATGTTTAGTTAAGAATGAATTCCTTTATCAATTCACAAAGACAAAGATTAGATAAGCCAAAAGAAATCAAGCTTTCAAAACAAGCAGCAGAAAATCAACCGGTTGATATTACGATATAACCAATTGATATTATTACAGAGTTAACAACACTGCTATATAACAGAATTATAACCGATTGCAAGAACGATATAACCGATTGTTTATATCAGATACAGAAACATTAAACAGATAAACCAAGGCAGAGAAAGAGGGAATCACACACAACAATTATACTGGTTCACTCAACCCCTGAGCTACATCCAGTTCTTCAGAAAAACCTTCTGAGTTCCACTATGTAAAACACAACAGTTTACATACACACAACAACAACAAGAGGGGATCTTTTAACCTAATATCACACACACTCTCTTCAACACACCACACACCTTTAAACCAGAACACCCTCTGATTTTAAAGGATTTCACACACTTACAAGAATTGAAAGAATACAATATCAGGAACAAAGAAAGGAATAGAAAACACCTCGCTTAGCAGTTCCTAAATTCATGTATTTATCAGAACATCAGCTATTTGAGCAATCTTTAAACTTCAGCAAAAACTCTTCTCAAAACTGATTTCTCAAAACTTTTTCAGATCTCTATAAAACTCTCTTTTGCAAACTCTTTCAGTATCTCAAAATGTATTTCGCTTTTTCTGTATTTTCAAAAGATAAGAGAGTCTCTATTTCTAAACCTCAAAAAATGCCCATTTGAACCTGTTAGAAAATCCAGTTGTTGTTGGCAAAACAGATTTTCAAAATTCAACCAATTGAAGTTTCAAAATAACCAATTGATTCGGTTAAAGCTGTTATAAAACAGTTAAAAAACTCACCAAACAGGCCAGTGAGGAACAATTGGTTAAAATGAGAAAATAATCGGTTGTTTATCACTTAGCTTTTGAAAAAAACATTTTCTCTTTTAAAATCAAGTTTGCTCAAGCTAAGGTTCTGAATTAAGGACGAATAAAACAAATTCTAAAACAGAAACAAAGCATCTAAACCTAACTTTATCACAACAACCAAGCTCTGGACAGATTCTTCACAGATTTGATTCATCAAAGCCTTTGGTTCCAACATTCTCCCCTTATTTGATGAAGACAAATCCCTAGTTGCTTTGGAAGAGATGTTTTAGAATTTTGATCATCTGCAATCACAGATAGAGCACACAATATTCTTTTCCAAAGGTTAGTGCACCACAAAACATTTTTCACATTCAAACAGAGAGAAAAACCAAACCATAGGTGCTTCAGCAAAAGAACAATCGGTTGAACCGCAGATATAACCGATTAAACCTATCAGAGTAGCAAAACCTTCTATCTAATGCAGAGTGATTTAAAACAGTTTAAAGCATAAAATATTACAAACCAAAGCACAAACTTAATACTCCCCCTATTTGTCTTATCAAATAGACAAAAGGAAGGATCAAGATAAAG
This sequence comes from Phaseolus lunatus, assembly GCA_013389735.1. NCBI lineage: Eukaryota > Viridiplantae > Streptophyta > Magnoliopsida > Fabales > Fabaceae > Phaseolus > Phaseolus lunatus. The sequence continues at coordinate 30,805,902 of CM023858.1, read as the reverse complement.
CATTGAAATCACCTATACCAAGTTCATGCCTTAGTGTATAAAACCTGTCTTTGGAAAGAGGTTTAGTAAAAATGTCAGCAAGTTGCCTCTCAGTAGCAATAAATTTGACTTCACTGTCACCATTCTCTACATGGTCGCGAATGAAATGGTGCCTTATTTCAATATGCTTTGTCCTTGAGTGTTGTACTTGATTTTTGGTAAGATTGATTGCACTTGTATTGTCATAGTAGAGTGGGATCTTGCTTATCTGTAGTCCAAAGTCTTCTAATTGTTGTTTGATCCATAAAATCTGAGCACAACAGCTTCCTGCAACTATATATCCTGCTTCAGCTATTGATAACGCAACACATGCTTGCTTTTTGTTGTACCATGATATTAAGCTTGATCCAAGTAAGTGGCATGTTCCACTGGTACTTTTTCTGTCTAATTTGCAACCTGCAAAGTCAGAATCAGAGAAACCAACAAGTTGTATAGAGGATTTTGAGGGATACCATAGTCCAACTTGAGGAGTGCCTCTGAGATACTTTAGTATTCTCTTGGCATCTTTGAGGTGTGACTCCTTGGGACATGATTGAAACCTTGCGCATAGGCAAACAACAAACATGATATCTGGTCTACTAGCTGTGAGATACAGTAGAGAGCCTATCAAGCCCTTGTACATGGTTTGATCTACTTCTGGTCCAGCTTCATCAACAGCTAAATAACAGTTGGTAGCCATTGGTGTTGATGCAGATTTGCAGCTGTCCATTTCAAACTTTTTGAGTATCTCATTGCAGTATTTGGTTTGGCACACAAAGATTCCTTCTGCTGATTGTTTGATTTGCAGTCCAAGGAAAAGGTGAGTTCCCCAATCATAGACATTTCAAATTCTCCCTGCATAGCTTGTACAAACTCCTCTCACAGTTTCTCATTAGATGAACCAAAAATAATATCATCTACATAAATTTGTACTAAAATGACAGCAGTTTTGGATTTCTTAATGAAAAGGATTTTGTCAACTTTTCCTCTTTCATATGAATGAGATAGGAGAAAGCAACTTAACCTCTCATACCATTGCCTTGGTGCTTTTTTTAAGGCCATACAATGTTTTCTTTAATTTGTACACATGATTAGGAAACTTGTGATCTTCAAATCCAAGAGGTTGTGAGACATAGATCTCTTCATTTACGAATCCATTCAAGAAGGCACTCTTCACATCCATCTGAAAAAGTTTAAAACCATTCATACAAGAAAAAGCTAATAACAATCTTACTGCCTCTAACCTTGCTACTGGAGCAAATGTTTCCTCATAATCCACTCCTTCTTCTTGATTGTAGCCTTTGGCAACCAGCCTTGCCTTGTTCCTTGTGATGACTCCAGAATCATCTGTCTTATTTTTGAATACCCACTTTGTGCCTATGATATTCATTTGAGCTGTTTGAGGGACAGGGCCACACATCATTCCTCACAAATTGGTTGAGCTCCTCATGCATAGTTGCTATCCATTGTTCATCTTTCAAAGCTTCCTTGATTGACTTTCGTTCAATCTTGGAGACAAATGTTGTATGATTGCAGTAGTTTGCAACACTCCTTCTGGTAGATACTCCTTTGTTGATCTGCCCAATGATGTTTCCAGTAGATAGATCTTTGGGAATTCTCCATTCTTTTTTAAAAGAACTCTACTACAGATTTTCAATCGGTTGTTTCGCAGGTTCAACTGGTTGAATTTCTGTACTGTTTTCCAGATTCTTTAGAAATGAGTTCTGTCCATCTTCTTCAATGCTGTCTTTTGTTGTACCTTGCTCAAATTTGTTAGTTTCATAAAAAACAACATGTGTAGATTCTTCAACAATCATAAGCCTTTTATTGTATACTCTATATGCATGACTAGAGAGGGAGTATCCTTTGAAAATACCTTTGTCAGCTTTAGCATCAAATTTGTCCAAATTTTCCTTACCATTGTTGAGAATGTAGCACTTGCAACCAAAGACTTTTAGGTGACCTATCTGTGGCTTCCTCCCATTTAGCAACTCATAAGGAGTTTTCTTCAAAATTAGCCTGATTAGAACACGGTTCAACACATAACATGTTGTACTTACTGCATTTGCCCAAAAACATTTAGGCAAAGAAGATTCATTCAGAATTGTCCTTGCTAATTCCTCAAGTGATCGGTTCTTTCTCTCTACCACACTATTTTGTTGTGGTGTTCTTGGTGCTGAAAAATTGTGGAAGATTCCTAGCTTGTTGCAGAACTTGCTAAACTTTTCATTCTGAAATTCACCACCATGATCACTCCTAATCGCTCCAATGTTGTTGCAGCAAGTATTTTGCAGCCTCTTGGCCAGTTTCTTGAATTCAAAGTAAGCCTCCTTCTTTGAGTGTAGGAACAATGTCCAAGTGTACCTGGAATAGTCATCTACTACCACAAGAGCATATAAATTTCCTCCAATACTCATAGTCCTAGAAGGACCGAAAAGATCCATGTGTAAGAGTTCAAAAGGTTTTGTAATTGAAACATAATTTTTCAGTTTGAAAGATTTTCTAGTTTGTTTTCCTCTTTGGCAAGCCTCAAACACATGTTCCTTTTCAAATTTGAGTTTGGGTAAGCCAAGAACAAGTTCATTTGAAACAAGTTTATTCAAGTGATGCATATGTATATGAGCAATTCTCCTATGCCAAAGTCATGATTCCTCATGCCTTGTTAGCAAACAACCGATTGATATTGAGCTGGAGATATCAAGTAAATAAACATTGTTTGATCTCTTACCAGCAAGGAGTACTTCCTTTGAATTAGGTAACCTAATTTAACATGAATTTGTTTTGAATGTGACTTGGTAGCCTCTGTCACAGAGCTAACTGATGCTCAGCAGATTATGCTTCAACCCTTCTACATACAGCACATCATGGATGAGAAAACTGTTTTCATTGCTTATGGTGCCTTTGCCAAGAATTTTTCCTTTGTTGTCACCTCCATAGGTAACATGCCCATCCTGTTTGAGAGTGATGCTCACAAATTTAGATGCATCTCCTATCATATGCTTGGAGCAGCCACTGTCTAGATACCATAGGTGTTATTTTTCCCCCAAGCAACCCTGCAAACATTAAATTCAGGTGGCAAGATCTAGTCCCCTTATAAATTTGGGTCCACGACAGTTAATTTGTTCCAAGGAACCTTAGAATCCTTAGGAATCCATTTTAGGATACCTCTTGGAACAAGAACCTTGCGAACTCTACAGAATTTCACAGAGTACCTCTTTTTCATACAGTAAAAACAGGTAACAACTGGTTGTTTCGAAATTTTAGTCGGTTGTTTTTCTGGAACATTTGAAAAAGGTTTTGCATAGTTACTATTGCTTTGTGGGTTAAAACCCAAACCAAATTTTCCAAAAACACAGTTTTGTGAAGCAAGAACAGTTTCGAAGTTGGACTTTCCTTTGGAGAGTTTATCCACAGTTTTCAAAAGATACAAAACTTTCTTTTGAAGATTTTCACAATTTTCACAAAACTTTATGTCACACTTGCAAGAAGAACTTAACTCAGGTTTTTCTAAAGCAGTTTTGGAGGTTTCTAATTTTTCTTCCAAGACTTTGATTCTTTCATTTAACCGATTGTTACCAAGTTTCAACTGGTTGTATAAAAGGGTTACTCTTTGAGCTTCTTCATAAGTCTCATGAAAGGCTTCAAGCAATTGAGAATAATTTTCACTGTTATTGGAAGAGGATGTACTTACTTGGCTTGATTCAGATTCTTCTTTTGCCATAAGACAGAACTCAATCTTGGTTTCTGCAAAAGATGATCTAGTGGAGGATTCTTCCTTGTCCAACAAGTCACCTTTTGTATTATTGTGACAATCTTCAAGGATGTTCCACATTTCTCTTGCTGATACACACTCTAAAACTTTAAGCAAATTATCAGAATCGAGTGCAGACACAATGATATTCATAGCAACACAGTCTAGATGTTTTCTTTCATTTTCAGATTCAAAAATAGATTTTTCAGATAAAGGCATGAAAATGACATTCCAGATTTTCTTATCTATGGATTCAACAAAGAATTTCATTCTTATACACCAAAGCTTATAATTTTCACCACAAAACAGAGGTGGTTTGTTTAAAGCAGCACCTTCCCCGAAAGACATCTTGTCAGCCATGTTTTCAAAAGATTTTTCAGAAAAACAGAAACTTGAGTATTTTTCAATAACCTAGCTCTTGATGCCAATTGTTAGAATTGATGGCTAAAACAAGAGGGGGTGAATTGTTTTTGAAAGCTTTTCACAAATGTTTAGTTAAGAATGAATTCCTTTATCAATTCACAAAGACAAAGATCAGAGAAGCCAAAAGAAATCAAGCTTTCAAAACAAGCAGTAGAAAATCAACCGGTTGATATTACGATATAACCGATTGATATTATTACAGAGTTAACAACAATGCTATATAATAGAATTATAACCGATTGCAAGAACAATATAATCAGTTGTTTATATCAGGTACAAAAACATTAAACAGATAAACCAAGGCAGAGAAAGAGAGAATCACACAAAGCAATTATATTGGTTCACTTAACCCCTGAGCTACATCCAGTTCTTCAGAAAAACCTTCTGAGTTCCACTATGTAAACCACAACAGTTTACATACACACAACAATAACAAGAGAGGATCTTTTAACCTAAGATCACACACACTCTCTTCAACACACCACACACCTTTAAACCAGAACACCCTCTGATTTTAAAGGATTACACACACTTACAAGAATTGAAAGAATACAATATCAGGAACAAAGAAAGGAATAGAAAACACTTCACTTAGCAGTTCCTAAATTTGTGTATTTATCAGAACATCAGCTATTTGAGCAATCTTTAAACTTCAGCAAAAGCTCTTCTCAAAACTAATTTCTCAAAACTTTTTCAGATCTCTGTAAAACTCTCTTTTGCAAAGTCTTTCTATATCTCAAAATATATTTCGCTTTTTCTGTATTTTTCAAAAGATAAGAGAGTCTCTATTTATAAACCTCACAAAATGCCCGTTTGAATCTGTTAGAAAATCTAGCTGTTGTTGGCAAAATAGATTTTTAAAATTCAACCAATTGAAGTTTTGAAATAACCGGTTGATTCGGTTAAAGCTGTTATAAAACAGTTAAAAAACCCACCAAATAGACCAGTGAGGAACAATCGGTTAAAATGAGAAAATAACCGGTCGTTTATCACTTAGCTTTTCAAAAAGATTTTCTCTTTTAAAATCAAGTTTGCTCAAGCTGAGGTTCTGAATCAAGGACGAATAAAACAAATTCTAAAACAGAAACAAAACCTCTAAACCTAACTTCATCACAGCAACCAAGCTCTGCACAGATTCTTCACAGATTTGATTCATCAAAGCTTTGGTTCGAACAAGATATGCCTGAACTTTTCTTGGTAGTCATACTTTTAATATCAGTGATCTAACTCCCTTTTCTACAGGTCTTCAAAATTCGTGGACGAATTCTCTCCAACCCGGGGAGTATGGTGGAGATCAAGAGGAGCCTGAGGCCCAAGCCCATGAAGCCCAAGCACAAAATAGCTCAATATCCTTGATGCCTCAAAGGATTACAAGGAGCAAGGCTAAAATTTTGGGTAAAGAGCATCAAATGATATCTCTTTTTGTAATTACTCTTGTATAAATTTGTAAATAGTATAGGAGTAGCTTTAGGAGAGTGCCAAAAGAGGAAAACCAAAAGACACCTCTCATATAAGGCATCATAGGCGCAAGTTTTAGGAAAGAACTAGGAGAAGTGACTCTTCCTACTCCTTTCTCTCTTAGGCACTAGTTTAGGGAAGAAACTAGAAGAGTGACTCTTCGAACTCCTTTCTCTTGTATAGAACCGGCCCTCCCTATTATAAATAGAGGTGCTTGGTACCTTGTATCATAAGTTGAATTTGAAGTAAAGAAACTATACCAAATTGGTGTGAGAGAGTTGTGTGAGACTAGTTCTCTTCTCTTCTTCCTATCTTATCTTGTGAGTCTTTGGGAAGCTCTCAAGTGGCAGCACTCCCTCACTTATCTTGGAACAACCACCCTCCAAGTGGCGTGAAGCTTTCCCTCCCATGGCTACAACCACATAACTCCATTTTCTTTCATCTTCCATAATTACCCATTTGTTGTTTTCTCGTTAGTTTTCAATTCCAATCGGTTCATTTGATTCCTAGTGTTGTTTCCTTTCATTCGCTGCACTTATTCTTCATTTTAATCGGTGCATTCTTATTGCTTGTTGTTGTTCTTGATTTGGTACCCATAAGATAGCACTTCTATGTTGAATTCTTGAGTTTCAATTAGTGAGTTTTGTTCCTTGTTGCATTTCAATTGGTAGTTTCAATTCTTGTTGTGTTCTTGTTTCAAATCTTGTGTTCTTGTGATGTTCTTGTGTTCTCCTTGTGTTTAGGTTGTTGTTCTTGAATTGTCTTTTCATTTTCTAGCCCTTGTTCATTATATAATTCACCTATTCATTTGTTTTTCTCTTGGACCTTTAGAAATGAACCTTCACATCTACTTAGCACTTGCTAAGTTGATGTCCAGTGGAGTTTTTCCTTAGGTGACTCACCTTAATTGCTCTGAGAATCTTGATCCAATTCTTAATAAAGTGTTACAAATCAAATGAATATAAAAATCAACTCACATCAGATTTAGAAGTGAAAGGCGAGGGGTAGATAGGTGCGATTTCAATAGTGAGATAAAAGGCTTCAACAGATTTATAGAATTAAACATGTTAATGGACCTGCCTATTGTAGGGAAAAAATATACGTGGTTCAAACCAAATGGCACGACAAAGAGTAGGATTGATAGAGTTCTTGTTACTGAAGAATGGTTGCAGTGTTGGCCTATGTGTAAACAATATGTCCAATGGAGGGAAGTCTCAGACCACTGTGCTTTGATGATTAAGTATTTGGACAAGGATTGGGGTCATAAACCATTCATATCTATTGATGCTTAGCATTTGGAAACAGGTATTGATGGGTTGGTGGAGGAAAAATGGAAATCCTATATGAGTCAAGGAAATGTCATAAAGGGGCTCAAGGAAAAGTTCAAACTGTTGAAGGCTGATTTAAAAAATTGGAATAGGGATGTTTTTGGGAATCTGAATTCAAAGAAGAAGTATATTTTGCAGGAAATTGAGAGCTTTGACTGCCAAGATAGTAATGGACTAGCGGTGGGAAGTGAAAGGTAGAACAGAACGGATCTGGTAAGGAGGCTTTGGGATATTGACTCAAAGTTAGAATCTCTGCTCCATCAAAAGGCTAGAACCAACTGGTACAAATATGGTGACTCTTGTTCTAGATTTTCCACTCCTCCTTAAGGTGGAGAAGACTAAGGAATGCAGTAAAGGGTGTCGAGGTTGGGAGCATTCGGTGTGAGGAGCCTAGCACTGTCCGGTCTGAAGCTAAGAAACTTTTTGAAACCAGATTTAAAGCAACAAGAGATTTCGAGGTTAGACTTGATGCGGTTGAATTTAAATCTATCACTTATGAAGAAAATCTGTGTTTGATAGAAGCCTTCACAAAGGAAGAAGTCAAGGAAGTTGTATGGCAATGTGAAGGGTCGAAAAGTCCTAGCCTGAATGGTTTCAACTTTAACTTTATTAAGAAAAGTTGGAACTATCTGAAAGTAGATTTTAAAGAAATTTTGGAGGAGTTCCACAAAGTAGGCTTTATTCCGAAAGGGTGCAATGCATCATTCATAGCACTAGTACCCAAAGGGATCCATGCAAGCTTGATCAGTTCAGACCCATTTCACTAGTGGATGCCATTTACAAAGTTATATCAAAAGTGTTGGCTGGAAGATTAAAGAAAGTGTTACCTGCTATTATAGATGGAAGTCAATCAACTTTCATTAAGGATAGAGGTCTGGTAGATAGTGTGCTTCTAGCAAATGAGGTGGTTGAGGATCTTAGGAGGAAGGGGAAGAATGGTTTATGTTTGAAGGTGGATTTTGAAAAAGCATATGATTTAGTTAGGTGGGATTTTTTGTAAGATATGCTCCATAGGTTGGGCTTCCACAGCATATGGATAAAATGGATTAGAGGATGCATGGAGTCAGCCACAGTATTGGTACTAGTAAATGGGAGTCTGATGGAGGAATTTAAGCCTACAAGAGGGTTGAGGCAGGGAGACCCCTTAGTACCTTTCCTTTTCATTATGGTGGCTGAAGGCTTAGCTGGACTACTAAGGCAAGCAAAAAAAGCCAACCTTCTGTCTGGGGTTAAGATTGGAAGCAAGGAGGTAGAGGTGAGTTTCCTCCAATTTGCGGATGACACTCTCTTCTTCTGTGGGGAGTCTTGGAGTAATGTGATCATAATGAAGACTTTCCTAAGGGGTTTTGAGATTGCTTCAGGCCTAAAAATCAACTTCCACAAATCAAAGTTAGTAGGAGTCAATGTTCAAAGCAATAATCTCCTCTGCTACTCAAAGATCTTGAATTGCGGCCAGATGGAAACTCCGTTTAAATACTTGGGTCTAGAAGTAGGAGGTAACCAAGGAAGAAATCATTTTGGGAACCTGTTCTAAACAAATTAAAAGCAAGACTAAGTGTGTGGAAGGGGCGGTTCTTATCCATGGCAGGTAGGATATGTGTAATTAAATTTGTATTCACTATAATACCTCTTTTCTATCTGTCTATTTTCAAAGAACCAGAATCGGTGTACAAAAGTATTATTAGAATCCAAAGGAGATTTCTGTGGGGGTGGAGTAAGGAGAAAAGCCTGATATCATGGGTAAGCTGGGGAGACTTGCGTAAAATGAAAGAAGAGGGAGGTTTGGGATTTAAAGACATTAGAAAGTTCAACTTTGCTCTCTTAGCTAAATGGAGATGGCGGTTGATTTCTCAAGAGAAAGGGAAGTGGAAGGAGGTACTACACTCGAAGTATGGAGTGGAGCTAGACTGTCCTCATATATCTGTGAAATATCAATCATGGTGGTGGAGAGACCTAGTAAAGGTGTGTAGGGAGGGAGGAGGAGATGGGTGGTTCAAAAAAGAGTTACGTTGGAAATTAGGAAGGGGTGATAAGGTTAGATTCTGGGAGGATGTGTGGGTTGGTGACTCAAATCTTAAAACAACGTTCCAGAGGTTGTTTTCCTTGTCGGTTAAACAGGAGCAAAAGGTGGAAGATGTAGGTGAGTGGGAGGGGTTGGTTTGGCAGTGGAGGTTAGAGTGGAGGCGAGACAGATCTCAGTGGGAATCTGAAATGGAAGCAAATCTAATCGAATGCATAGCAAGGGTTGTTTTGAAGAGAAACTTGAATGATATATCTGTCAGGGGACGAGGAATCTGAGAATTACACCGTGAGTTCAGCATATGAATGTCTATCTAGGCAATCCAAAGGTACCTATCATGTTGCTTTTGAGTACCTTTGGAAAGCTAAAGCATTCCCTAATGGGTTGACAACAGCTTAGAGGGCCCTCATAGATAGAATTCCAACAAGGGAGGGTCTATGTAGAAGAGGAGTGCAGATGAACTCAATAGTATGCATGCTATGTCAGACTAAGGAGGAAACATGTCGGCATTTGTTTATAGAATGCAAACATGCACAACATGTTTGGACGTTATGCCACAAATGGTTAGGAATCCTGTTTGTTCAACATTATGACATAAAGGATCATTTTGTGAGTTTTCATTTAGCTTAGGCTAGCTCTAAGCAAAATCTCGTTTGGAAAGGTATTTGGGCAGCTATTGTAAGGTGCGTTTTGGGACCAGAGGAATACTATACTGTTTAAACAAGGAGTAGTAGATGTGGAGGAGATTTTCCAAATGGCCCAGCTCAAGTCGTGGTTATGATTGAAGCATAGGTTATACTCCTTTAATCACTCCTTTACGGATTGGTTGCTTAATCCGTATATATGCATAAAAAGCATCAAGTAACAACTTGCGAGTGGTAGCAGGGCAGTTAGTGAATCTGTGGTCTATCTAATAAATCAGTGCATGGTTAAGAGGGGCCCTGGGTGCAGTCCTGGGAGCTTCTAAGGGCTGACATTTATGCTCTTAGAGGTTAGGCTGTGTGAAGGTTTTAGGAGGTCAGTACTAAGTCACATAAATTGCAATAGACCAACGAAGGAAGAGGTAGGAAAGGCTGTTTATGTGCCTCTGGGGCTCTGTAAACTATGGCAACAAAACAAATCTACTGGTGTTACTTTCTATTGTGTTGTTTGATTTTCTAGATGACAAGTGTGAAGAAAGGGGATCATAATACTATGCAAACACTATGCAAATTTGCTGGTGATGCTTTCGGTTGTTTTGCTTGGTTTTCTGGCTTGACTGGTGTGAAGAAAGGAGAGTATAAGCAAAGGAGTTGTACCTTAATGTAGGTTCTCAATGCTTAAACAGAGTTTGAATTTTGTCTCTAATTAAGATTGGACGGGTTTAAACAGGTGTTGAGCTGCTTAGCTGGATGATGGGTTTGGTACTTAAGTAGATGGTGTTGTGCGATTAGTTGAAGGTCTACTAGAAGCAGGGCTGAGCCTTATAAGTTAGGATGGTTGTTATGGATGTTTAAAGGGGTTTTTTCTGATGGTATGGTTAGGTAAAAAGTAGTGGAGGGATTGTTTATGTATGATATCCAAATGGAGACCATAAAGCTGCTGGAATGTTGTTAGAAAAGACTTGGTTTTGGTGAAAGAAATGATGGTTGCTGCCTGTAGATGATGCTCAATGGCTAGTAGTATGGGGCTATCAAGAGAAGCATCTGTTTTGGGCTTTATTGGTCTAGCTTTAGAGATGTTGAAAGTTTTGGTCCTGCTGATTTGTTGGGTTTGGGATTTGTCTTGCCATATTAAGGGATCTGAAGGTTTGCTTATTACAAGTAGAATTAAGTAGTGGTTCTAAAAAGATTGGTAATGAAGCTGAAGCACATCATGAAGGACATATTTGCATAAGTTCAAGTTGTTGTGGACAAGGTACAAAAGATTAAGAGGCTTCAAAGTTGTTGCTAAATGGTGCTTAGAAGCTATTTTTGTTTTTTAGGTGATATCTGGTGCCGCTTAAGGGAGTCTTGTTGCAAGTTTGCTACGGCTGCGCTTTACTGGCTTTGGGTGGATTTAGACCACCTTGCTTTCCTAGGGAGGAACCTCATCTACGAAGAATTGGAACTGGAGCAATGTTCCTCTAGCACAAAATTTTCATATGCCTTTACCAAGCGTAGGAAGCAATCTTGTTATGCTGCAGCCATGGTCTGTGTTAGAGGCTGATGTTATGGTTTTAATTGAGGCAATTGGTTAGAGCTGAGGCTTGGTACTTGGATGGTCAGTAGATGATTGAGTTTGTTTCAGTTGCATGCGTTGTAGCTTCTTGTCTTTTATAGGACTAACTCCTAGTTTTAGATACAAATGGTATGTTTATGCTTGAGCCAAAGATGGCTTGACCTTGAGTTTTTATTCTTTTGGTTTGTATCTGAGTATTTGAGTTTTGTACAAGGGTAAGGACACCCCTAAAGTGTCCCATTTATTTCATTAATTCATTATTGATAAAAAAAAAAAAAACACCTCACACAATTTGATGGAGGACGGCTAGTCACACCCCTTCTAGTGCCAAGACGTGAGCTTGAAAGGATAGATCAAGAGCTTCTAGACCAAGAGGAAGACCGTCTAGCATCTTGCATGGAGCATCTGTAAGGATCTATAAATTAATTGGAATAGAAGTGATAGATTTTAAATAATTTCTGAGTATGTTATTATTTAAAATAAAAAGGACATAAAAATAGAAAATATCATAGTGGTCAGACCTCGGACGTCGCCCAAGGTCTGGGATCAGCTGGTAGAGGGCGATCGGTTGACCATTGTACCAACCAAGTAGTCAGGTGCGATGACTTCATCGTGAGGTAATCAAGTGGGCATGCTTCAAGGGAGGGAGGCACGTGAATCAAGAAGGGTAAGAGAAAGGAAGGTGTAGCTTAGAAGTCGATGAGATCGCCGTTTGTTGAAGAAGGCGGCGTCCTCCGACTTCCCCCGTATGAAATCAGAGATCACCTACTTTGCGCATGATCGCCGTGTGCGAAGATTTCACATAATCGCCAATCGCTTAGAGTACACATGATCGCCAATCGCCTATGGTGTACATGATCGCCGAAAGTGCACTTAGCATGTGGTCAAGATGCTGGATCAACCATAGTGGGTTCCAAAAACCACGCGTATCAAGGTGTGGGTTGAGCCTTAGATACGCTGGGCATGCGAAGCTCTATGCTTGAGCATAAGAAATCGTCCTTAGTGTTGCATGCATGGGCGCACGAGGAGTAGTGCTGATCTATTCTTGGAAATGTGAACCTACCGACGTCACCAAGCCATGTGGAGGTGATACCTTGGACGTAACATAATGGGAGGATGAACCTTCAGCAAGGTGTGCCGATGTGACATCGGTGACCAGAGTAAGGCGATGTGTTCTCGTCACACACAAGGGCGATAAGAGATCGCCAACAGGATGAGAGGAACATCCGTCATCAACCAGGATGGGAGACACATCGGTGGTCTGCCAGGGTGAGACATTGGTGGTCTGCCAGGGTGAGACATCGGTTGTCTGCCAGGGTGAGACATCGGTGGTCCTCCAGGGTGAGACATCGGTGGTCTGCCAGGGTGAGACATCGGTTGTCTGCCAGGGTGAGACATCGGTGGTCCTCCAGGGTGAGACATCGGTTGTCTGCCAGGATGAGGAATCAGTCGTCCGTCAGGAAGAGGAACCAGTCATCGCCGGGATGAGAAGGACATCAGTCATCGCCGGGATGAAAGGCACATCAGTCATCGCCGGGATGAGAAGGACATCAGTCATCGCCGGGATGAGAGGCACATAAGTCATCGCCGGGATGAGAAGGACATCAGTCATCGCCGGAATGAGAGGCACATCAGTCGTTGGTGGATGGTCATCGAGCGATGTCGTGTTTCACACAAATAAGGTAGGACCCAGGCTCCCAGCACGAACGTTCTGCATGCGCGACACGTAGACAAAAAGGGTGTTTCAAAATAGTTAGCATCAGAGAGTTGGTATGCGCAGAAACCCATGTGGTCATACTGTTCAAGGAAGTGTGCACGCAAGCTTTCCTGCAGAGTGGGTGGTGGCAGCAGCATTTCTGGGCAAGTTGGTTTAGATTCAAAACTCACTCCTGAGAGGCAGTGGACGTTGCTGTGGTTCGAGAGTGATTGAGTGAGTTAGCGTTGGTTCCCTGTTCCTTTCCTCTCCTTCTCCCTGCGTTCAGACGTCCTAGCGAACCAGTTGAAGATCGGCGACTGCCCCTGGATTCCTGACGTTGTGCTTTGCAAGTGTTCTGATCAAAGCCGTGAAACAGAGTTAAGGCATCCTTAAGTCGGTGGGTTAGAGCTCGTAGTGAGATTCTACGCAAGTCCAGGTAAGGGAAGCTAGCATTTTCGTTTATAAAAACTTTAGGCGAGTAGGTTCTGAAGTGAGGGCGACGTGGTCGCCGGTTTCATATTCTATTTCACGATGCTCTGTTTTTATGTGTGGGGCGACGTGATCGCCGGTTTTAATGTTGATTTCGAACTCCCCTATTTTAGTGTCGTTTGAAACTGTTTGAGATTGAAATGTGAAATGCATGTGATATTCGAAAATCTGAACCTTGGAATGATTGTTGCTGTGATTGGAATCGTTCATTTAAGTGTTATATGATGTGTTGAATGTTGTGAATGTGGGATCAAGGCATAGTATTTTCAGGAAAGAAAATACCGTGTAAGATCGTGTATAATGTGCATTGATCGGTGATTTCTATAATGAGATATCCTGACTCTGCTGATATAATGGAATCACATAGATGAAGTTATTCAGTTGTTGAGAGTCGAAGGAGGTTCATATGTATGGGTAAGTCGTTTGAAAGATAACTGACTTGACCTGTTATATGGATTAACCCTGTCATACTGAGAGAGTGATGATATTGAGATTGAGATTGAGATTATGTTTATGCGCATAGCTGTGGGAACTTTACAGCAATGTAGTATGACAGGTGCAGATCTCTGAGTCTAGTCAATGCACGAGTCTTCCGGAAGTAGAGTCATGTGTCTATATGTTATGAGTCAGTGGAAAGTCTGACGTGTGAACCATGAGTATTGAATGTATTGAATAGACACTTGACGAGTTTGTGGAATATGGGGATGTTGATGGTTGAAATTGATATAGATTATGAATGGTGTGAAGATTTATGCTTTCTATTGATATAAAGTTTCATATTTAAAGTTTTTAAAAATATCTAGCTTACCCTTTTGTTTTGTATCGTGGTTGTTTTTCTTAAACCTGTGATGATCGTGTATATTTGCACGGGAGCAGATGAGGTTGCAGGTAGTAGAGCTCCCCAGTGAGCATTTTCTGGAGGAGGAGATCGCCGGTTTTGAATGTTGTTGTTTTGTTTTATTTTGAAAACTCCTATATGGAGATGTATTAAACTTCCTCAAAAAGGGATATTATTTTGAGGCACGTTTGTATTAATGGATGAATTATATTATGTATATATCTATGTTAAATTTTTGATATTACTGTTTCACCTTTATTTTATTATATAAAAATGAACAAAAAAAATTCTGAGGGGCGTTACAGCGTCTAGGACCTATCACAAGGTCCATGGCCAAACAAATCCAAGAGGAGACGGCCCAAGCTAAGGATGGGAGAGAAAGATACCTATACATGTTGCAAGAAGGCCCATCATGAAATTAGCTTAGTTTATGTGGTGTAAATAGCATTTTTCTTTCAAGACTTGACCTATCTTGCTTGGCAAGTTTGTGCCCACTTTTGCATTTCATTTCAAACACATTTGGTTAGCATCTAGGGTAACATTTAAGGTACTCCTTAGCTTATAAAAGGGGTAGCCTCCTTCATGAAACTTAAGATTAATTTGAGTAAAGTTATGCTGCCAAATTTGTGCCATACTTACTCCCTTGCCTAAATCTCTTGATTTATGGTTTTAATCTTCACTCCTTCACCACCAAAGAGAGTTGGCCAAACCTCTCTCATTTTCATACACTTCATGCACCTACAAGCCACCACCACTCTTAGGAGGGCTTGACCCATTTCATCCATTGAACTTCTGCTGCATTCATCATCTAAAACGCACCATGAAGAACTCAAGAATGGCACCACAATTTGTGCAGAGTAACATTACTATTCAAAATCAACATGAAAATCATGGAGTAAGGCACCCTATTTAGAGGAATGGATGCCTTGGAAAACAAGAAGCGCAAGGGTATGAAGATAAAGAGATGAGGGGCGGCCAAGGGGTTTGACTAAGGTCAATGCCACCCCCTTTGGCTAGGTTTCTAGAAGGTAGGGCAACCTTCATTCCTAAAGGCCTAGGTACAAGCTAAAATGATAACTACACCCCCTATTATGCTAGGGGCACCTATTCTAGTCTATCTTGCTATTTGGACCCCTCAAGTGTGCCCAAATTATTTACAACATGTTTTAGTTTTAAGAAGACTAGAAGAAAGAACATTTGGTGTTCTGGTCTATGCCCACTACTTCTTCTGGTGAGGTCCACTAGATTTTTGGTGGGATCTTGACTTGATTGTTAAGATGACTGCTCATAGTGTGAAAGGTCTCTTGAGGCCTTGGTCATCTACTTGTTTACTTGGATTGTATTATGCCCCCCAAGTTTAAGAGAATTCCACCTCGAATTTAGAACTCCTATAGATAACATAGTTAGTTTGTTAACATATAAGATATTGCAAGTAGTGGTATGTGAAGTAAACTTATGTTCCTTAAGCTTGGGGAGTTCAAAAGAAGAAGCTCTACATACAAGCCATGTTGGGAAATAATATTTGGGGATGAAAGGACTTTTTGATGAAAATCCTCTTAGAAGGTGAGAACCTTTAGAAGGTATTTGAATTTCATCCCAAAACTTCTTTGTCCAAGATGTCAAGTATTTAGATTTATTAGGTAATGAAAAAGAGAAGGAGGAAGTATACCTAGGAGGCGCAATTAGTTTTGTATGGGTCAACATTATGGATTTGATTGCTTGAGAAGAGGTGTTGAAACCCATTTTACTTTCCTTTCCTTTTTCATTTTCTCTTTTGGTTTTCATTTTTATTTGGTCCTCATGAACTTCTTTGGGAGAGAGGGATTTTAAGATAACCTTGTGCCCATGGAAGTTAAAAGATATTTTGTTGGTTAGACCATCATGTAGAACTTGTCTATCATATTGCCAAGGTCTTCCCAGAAGAATATGTGTTGCTTTCATTGGCACAACATCACATAAAACCTCATCTTTATACTTTCCAATAGCAAAAGTTATGAGGACTTGTTTATTAACCATGATTTCACCCTTTTTACTAAGCCATTGGAGCTTGTAGGGCTTTGTATAAGAGATGGTGGGTAATTCAAGCTTTTCCACCACTCTTGTACTTGCCACATTAGCACAACTACCCCATCTATTATCATGGAACATAACTTGTTGTTGATAAGGCAGTGGGTGTGGAAAATATTTTCTCTTTGGGTGTCATCCAAAGGTTTTGGAGTTGTCCCCAACATTCGCCTTATCACCAATAAGTCACCTTCACAAGGTATCTCACATTCATTTTCACTAGGGGTTTTTGAAGGGGAAGGGGAGTTAGACCTAGAAGATTGATCACTATGTTCACTTACTACCTGCCTCCCTTTAACCATCATGGTTCTTTTGCTTGGACAATTGGCAGCTATGTCCCCAAAACCTAAACACTTAAAACATTTGGTTTTAGAGCTTTTGGTTGGCGATTTTGCCCTAGAAGGAGAAGGATATTCTTTTTGTGGGGTGGATTCTTTAGATGAGTTGGAAGGCTTATCTTGTTTTGAAAATTGACTTTTACCCTTCCAAGTTGAGTTATAGAAGTCATCATTATGAGTATTTTTGAAAGAAGTTTTCTTTACAAGTTGTGATTCAACCTTGATGGCTAGATGAACCAATTTTTCAAAATAAGTATACTCATAAAGTTCTACAACATCTTGAATCTCTCTTATTAATCCACTCACAAAATGAGTCATCTTTGACTCTTCATTTTCATGCATATCAACTTTTGTCAAAGTAATTTCCAAATCTTTAAATTATTCATCTACACTCCTAGGTCCTTGTTGAAGCCGTTGGAGCTTCAACAAGAGTTCCTTCCTATAGTGAGGAGGAACAAATCGTGTGCGCATACATTCTTTTAAATCATACCAAGAGACCACGACTGGCCTCTTATTCAAACCAATGTCCATTACAGTTTGATGCCACCACTGCATGGCATAATCTAAAAATTCTAGGGAGGCTAGCTTTACCTTTTGGTCCTCTTGGACCTCATATACATTGAAAATTTGCTCTACCTTAGCCTCTCATCCTAAGTAAACATTGGGGTCACTTTCCCCACTAAAGCTAGGCAATTTTACATAGGGAAAAGTAGGTTTAAAAGGATGGTGTTGGTGGCACCTATCATCATATTGGTGCATTCGTCAATCTTCATCTTCCTCTTGGCTGCCAAAATGGTTGTAGCTCCTTGAAGCTCTCCTGTGCTCCCACCTCCTTCCTCCTGGTTGCCTTTCTTGTGGCTTTTCAAGTCTTTGAAGTCTCTCCTCCAATTGCCGCATTTCTTCCTTTTTTTGGGCTAAGGATCTCTTGGCTGCCACAAGCTCACCCAAAAGAAAATCCTTTTGGGGAGATTGAGGTTTGGATGATTCCCCAGAAGAAAGAAGATCCATAAAAATTGCACAAAAAGAACAAACAATTAGTGAAAGAAAAGTTAATAACCCTCTCCTGACTTGTGTCACTCGTTTGTGTAGCAAATAGAAGAAATGAATAAGGCACTCAAAAGAATTTTCTCTCAACAAAGGTCTATCTTGGGTTACAAGCTCTCAAATGAAAAAGGACAAAGCCCTTAACACTTGATCTCAAAAGAACCACAACAAAACTAAAGAATTTTAAATGACAAACAAGAAAAGCTCAAAACAAGGAACCTAAACCAAGTTGGAAAATAGATGATGACAAAACTTTTAAAAAGACAAGCAAGATAAGGCACACAAGAAGACTCTAAGATACTTACTTAACCCTTAACTATGAAGTTAATCTCTTGTTAGAAATTGTAAAAGCCAAAAGGATCAAATTCCACAATGATGAAATCAATTTGCCAAAAAAAATTAATCCTCTTTTGAGTAAAGATGAACTTGACAAAAAAAAAAGACAGTGAAAATGGCGCAAATTTTTTTTTTAACCTTGTTTTTGGTTTATGGAGTTAAGATGTCCAAAATCTTGTCATGCCTATTTTCATTCACTTCCAATTGTCACAAAAAAAGTTTAGGATTCAAATTAAATGAACACTTATGCTCTGTTTGGATTGAGGAGGGGATTTGTGAGGAGGGAAGAGAGTGGATTTGTGAGGATTAGAGAGGATGTGTGAGGATATGTGAGGTTGTTTGGATTGAAAGATGATAAAGTGAATTTGTGAGGATGGTTTATTGTAAGTTTACAAATTTATCCTTGTTATTAAAAAATATTTTAATGATGAATTATGATTCTTTTTGTATAGGTTTGAATTAATTAAGTGTTTTTAACATATAATATCTATAATTACTTATAATTTTTAATAAAAAAATTAAAAAATATAATAGAAAATATTTTTATCTTAAATTGAAATAAATTTGTTAAATACATTAAAATTTATGAAAATAATATTTATTATTACATTCATTTGTTACTTTATATAATTATATATATATATATATATATATATATATATATTGGTGATATTATAATTTTATTTTTATTTTATTTTATTATTTATAATTATATGTTGTTATTAATAGTATAATTAAATATTTTTGAAATTATAAATAAATTTATGTAATATTTAATTTTGTATATCGTAATAAAATGCATGCACAAGGATATTTGGGTAAAGTACAATAATCTTACATGAATCCCCACAAATCTCTTCATTTTGTGAAGAATGAAAAAAATCATCCACCCTCTCCCCCATTGATACAAACCCAAAGATGACTAAAGACACCACAAGCAAAATCCAAAAAGGACAGTCATCTCAAAATACAAAGCTAAGGCTCACCAAACATCAAGACAATATTAGCAGAAGAAGAAGCCATGAGCCAAAGCATCTCAAATTCTTCCTGCTAGTCTTCTTAAATATTTAGAAAATGTTGTAAATAATTTGGGCTCATTTGTAGGGGTCCAAATAGTAGAAATAAGCTAGAATAAAGTACCTTTAGCATAGTAGGGGGTGTTGATAGCATTCTAGCTTGTTCCTAGCCCATTTGAAAGCATTTCGACCTAGTTTCTAGAAGGATAAGCCTAGAATACGGGATTGACTTAGTCATACCCTATGGCTGCCCACTTTTTCCCTTTACCCATTCTACCATTTAAGCTTGCTTTCCAAGGCTCCTAAATCTATAAATAGGGAGGCATACCTCATCTATTCATATGTTGAATGAAGAGTAAAGTTACTATACACAAATTGTGTTAGAGTGTGTGAGCATTGTCTCCTTACACCATTGTCTTATCTTGTGAGATTTAGAGAGCTCTCAAGTGGCGGCATTCTTCACTCATCTTGGAGCAAACCACCATCCAAGTGGCATGATCACTTCTCTAGCTTCATTCTCCTAAGTTTCCTTTCACTCATCTCTTCCATTCCATTTCCATTTTCAATTCCAAAATATGTCTTGTTCTTACTTTTGCTTCTTGAATTCAATTCGGTCATTGTCTTTATTTTAGTTTCCTTTGCTTTTGTTTCCGCACCATTATTCTTGTCATCATCTTCACCATAATTTTGTTTTTCCTTTTGACCTTATGGAAATGAACCTTCACATCTACTTAACACTTGTTAAGTTAATGTCCAGTGGGGATTTTCCTTAGGTTTCTCACCTTAATTGCTAAATAATCTCAATCTTAATTCAAAAGTGCCACCTAAATGAATCAATCTAAAATCAACTCACATCACCCATCCACTCCCCCACCCTCAAAACCCTTGAAACAAACACAAAAAAAAACCCCTCCCCCCTCCCTCCTCCCTCATGGAAACAAACACACCATTAAAATCTATGTTTGGAACTCAATCTACTTATACTCAAACAAATTTCTAGTTACTTTTATACCTTCACAATTAAAAGAAAAATAAGTAGAAGCAGATAAGGACTCCTAGAAACTCTAAGAACATATGACTCAAACAAAAAGAGGTAAAAACAAAAATGGACACAAAATAACATTCAAAAGCGAATTGAAAGCTAATGAACAAAAAGAATGCCAAAAAGTAAAAGGCAAGAAAGTAAAGGCAGAATTTAAATTTGCTTGAATGTAAAGGCAAGAATTTAAAGGTGCAAGAAGGTAAAGTGCCAAAATCAACTCAAAGCAAATAAGCATGAAATAACGTTGCTCTGAATACAACATGATGTGAGTTGATTTTAGATTTGTCCATTGTAGAGGTGACACTTTACTTATGATTGAGATTTTTAGCCACAAATATGGTGAGAACCCAAAGAAGATCCCCATTGAACACGAACTTAACCAAGTGGTTAAGTAAGTGTGAAGGTCCACTTCTAGAAGGCAAAAGGAAAACACAAGTATATGGTGAGTATGATGAAGGAGAAGGATGGAAGAAGAAAGCTTATGGTGTGAATTAAGAAGGGACATGCCACTTGGAGTATGGTTTCCACCAAGATGAGTGTAGAGGGTCACCACTTAAGAGCTCTCAACTCACTCAAGATAAGACCTAATGCTAATTGTAAGGACCTAGAAACTTTAATTGGAATAAAAGTGTTAGACTTAAATAATTTCAGAGGATGATATTATTTAAAATACAAAGAGTTGGTAATTGAAGTTTCGTAGTAGTCGGACCTCGGACGTCGCCCAAGGTCTGGGGTCAGCTGGTAGAGGTCGGTCGGCTGACATGTGGATCAAGAAGAGTAAAGGAAGAAAAGTGTAGCTTAGAAGTCTACGAGATCGCCGTTGTTGAAGACGGAGGCGATCTCCGACTTCTCTGGGACATAATCGCCTGTCGCCTAGAGGAGACATGACCGCCAATCGCCTATGGTGTACGTGATCGACGGGAGTGCACGTAGTATGTGGTCAAGATGCTGGATTAACCATAGTGGGTTCCAAAAACCACGCGTATCAAGGTGTGGGTTAAGCCTTAGATACGCTGTGCATGCGAAGCTCTATGCTTGAGCATAAGAGATCGCCCTTAGTGTTGCATGCATGGGCGCAAGAGGAGTGGTGCTGATCTACTCTTGGAAATGTGAAGCTACCGACGTCACCAAGCCATGTGGAGGTGATACCTTGGACGTAACATAGTGGGATGAAGAACCTTCAGCAAGGTGTGACGATATGACATCGGTGAGCAGAGTAAGCCGATGTGTTCTCGTCACACACAAGGGCGATAAGAGATCGCCAACAGGATGAGAGGAACATCGGTCATCAACCAGGATGGGAGACACTTCGGTGGTCTGCCAGGGTGAGACATCGGTGGTCTGCCAGGTTGAGACATCGGTTGTATGCCAGGGTGAGACATCGGTGGTCCTCCAGGGTGACACATTGGTTGTCTGCCAGGATGAGGAATCAGTCATCACCGGGATGAGGCACGTCAATCATCGCCGGTATGAGAGACAGACGGTCATCGCCAGGATGAGGGACACATCGATCGTTTTCCAGGGAGAGACATCGGTCGTCCGCCAGGATGAGACATCGGTGGATGGTCATCGCGCGAGCGGTCATCGGTGGAAGATTATCGCGCGGTGTCGAGTTTCACACAGATAAGGTGGGACCCAGGCTCTCAGCATGAGACGCACTGCACGCGCGACACGTAGACAAAAAGGGTGGTTCAGAATAGTGACATCAGAGTGTTGGCCTGCGCAGAGGCACGCGTAGTCGTACTGTTCAGGGCAGCGTGCACGCAAGCTTCCTGCAGAGTGGGTGGTGGCAGCGGCTTTTGTGGATAAGTTGGTTTAGATTCAAAAACCCACTTCTGAGAGGCAGAGGACGTTGCAGTGGTTCAAGAGTGAAAGAGTGAGCTCACCTTCATCCTTCTCTTTTCTCTCCTTCGCGCTGTGATTCAGGCATCCTCAAGCACCAGTACGACGAGCGACGTCTGCCCTTGGAGCACCTGGGAGGTTCTCTGCAAGTTCTCCAAACCAGACGCTCAAACAGAGCTAAGGCATCTTTAAGCTTCGGTGGGTTTTGGAGCTCTTGGTGTTTTGCGCAAGTCCAGGTAAGGGAAGCTAGCCTTATTTCCAACGAAAACCTTATATTAGATGATTGAGTTTTCAACTGTTATTGTATAATCCCCTGTTTTTGGACGAGATCGCCGGTTTTGGCGTTGTTTTTCAAACTCTCCTGTTTTTGTGTTGTTGAAACTGTTTGAGATTTAAATGTGATATTCGAAAATCTGAACTATGGAATGATTGATATTGTGATTGGAATCATTCATTTAAGTGTTATATGATGTGTTGAATGTTGTGAATGTGGGATCAAGGCATAGTATTTTCAAGAAAGAAAATACCGTGTAAGATCGTGTAGGATGTGCATTGATCGGTGATTTCTATAATGAGATATCCTGACTCTCCTGAGATAATGAATTCATATAGATGAAGTTATTCAGGCGTTGAGAGTCGATGGAGGTTCACACGTATGGGTAAGTGTTTGAAAGATAACTACTTGACCTGTTGTGTGGATTCACCCTGTCATACTGTGAGAGTGATGAAATTGAGATCGAGATTGTGTTGATGCGCATAGCTGTGGAAACTTTACAACAGTTTAGTATGACAGGTGCAGATCTCTGAGTCTAGTCAATGCACGAGTCTTCCGGAAGTAGTGTCAAGTGTCTTGTGTGATGAGTTAGTGGAAGTCTGACGTGAGAAATGAGGAACATTGAAATTGATAGACACTTGATGCATTATGTGAATTGAAAGACTTTTGAGGAATTGTGAAATATGTGTTTACTTGATGGTCATGTGAAGAGAATGAGAAAGCTGATGGTTTTACGTGGGTATCTTGAATTTGTTTTATCTTGATTTTAAAGTTCATATCTAAACTCTCTTTCAAATACCTAGCTTACCCTGTGTTTTTGGTGTTGTGTTTGGCTTTTTCTTAAACCTGTGATGATCGTGTATAATTTACACGGGAGCAGATGATGTTGCAGGAAGTAGAGCTCCTCTGTGAGTGGTCGCCGGAAGGAGATCGCCTGTTTCTGTTTCTGTCGGGCGATCACCCCTTTTTCTGTTTTCTGATAGGAGATCGCCGTTTTATGATAGGAGATCGCCTTGTTCTGTTAGGAGATCGCCTGTCTTTCTATTTTACTGTATTTTGTTTAAGTTTTTGGAAAACTGACCGATTATGTATTAAACTCCCTGTGAGGAGAAACTTCATTACATATATATAATTATGTTCACTTCGATATATTTGTTTCACCTTTATTTTATTACATAAATATGAAAAGAAATTTGGCGGGATGTTACACTAATAGGACACAAGCCTCACACACACCTCATACAATTTGTGCAGAGTAATTTTACTATTTAAAATCAACATGAAAATACATGGAGTAAGGCACCCTATTTAGAGGAATGGGTGCCTTAGAAAACAAGAAGGGCAAGGGTATGAAGGTAAAGAGGTGAGGGGTGGCCAAGGGGTTTGACTAAGGTCAATGTCGCCCCCTGTTTCTAGAAGGTAGGGCAACCTTCCTTCCTAAAGGCCTAGGTACAAGCTAAAATGATAACTACACCCCCTATCATGCTAGAGGCACCTATTATAGCCTATCTTGCTATTTGGACCCCTCAAGTGAGCCCCAATTATTTACAACACGTTTTATTTTTAAGAAGACCAGAAGAAAGAACATTTGGTGTTCTGGTCTATGCCCACTTCTTCTTCTAGTGAGGTCTGCTAGATTTTTGGTGGGGTCTTGACTTGATTGTTGAGATGACTGCTCATAGTGTGAAAGGTCTCTTGAGGCCTTGGTCATCTCCTTGTTTACTTGGATTGTACCACTCATCCTCTACACGAAAGCCCTAAAACTCCTTCTATTACTTCCACTACATTAGATAAAATTTCTTCTCGTCAGAAGAAATCTTTCATTGTCAAAAAGACTAGTTAGTAACCATTCTAGTAATTTAGAACAGTCACTATGGAGTGTCTATTCCACACAAGATGTAAATTTTTGGACAAGACATGTTCTTTTGTTATGGATAGTGAATCATGTTCTAACTGTAGCAGTGAAAGAGTAGTCCTCAAGTTAAATCCTCCAACCACACCTCATCCAATACCTTATAAGTTACAATGGATCAATGAGGATGGTGATATTGTTGTGAGTAGCCAAGCAAATATTCCAATAAATTGGATCTTATAAAGAAACCATTTTGTGTGACATTATTCCAATGGATGTTAGAGATATTCTACTTTGTCGTCCATGGAAATATTATCATAAAGTTATTCATGAAGGTCAATCAAATAAAATCATTTTTTGATATTTAGGAAAAAAAGGATCATTTTTTGTCCTTTAACACCTACACAAATTAGAGAGGACCAAATGCTTTTACAAAAAATCATTGAAGAAAAAAAGGAGAGGGAGAAGTTATAGAAAGAAAATATTAGAAGAGAAAGAGAGGGAGAAAATATAAAGAGAAGTGAGAGAAAAAAAAGAAAGTGATGTGAATTGATTTTAGGATTGCACATTTTATGGGTTACTCTTTTGTTTATGAGTTTTGGATTAGCAATTATGGTGATAAGATCAAAGAAGATTGCCACTGGACATGAGCTTAATTGATGAAGACCAAGTAGAGGAGGTGCCTGAGGCCCAAGCCCATGAAGCCCAAGCCCAAGTTGGGGCCCAAGCCCAACCAATTAGCTCAATATCCTTCATGCCTCAAAGGATGACTAGGAGAAGGGTTAAAGCTTTGGGAGAAGAGCATCAATGGATGTCTCTTTTTGTAATTACTTGTGTATAATTTTTTAGTAGAACTTTAAAGGAAGGTGTAGATATTAAAATAAGGGGGTGCATGATCAAACAAAGGTTGCAGCAATTCAACATTGGCCAACACCCACCAATGTTAGTGAAGTACGAAGCTTTCATGGACTTGCTAGCTTTAATAGGCGGTTTGTGAAAGACTTTAGTACTATTGCCGCACCTCTCAATGCTATAGTAAGAAGGATGTGGTTTTTAAGCGGGGACAAGAGCAAGAAAATTCTTTTCAAACTTTAAAAGAAAAATTGACTAAGGCCCCCGTCTTAGCCCTTCCTAACTTTGCTAAAACATTTGAGATAGAATGTGATGCCTCTAATATAGGCATTGGGGCTGTTCTCCTCCAAGAGGGCCACCCCATAGCTTATTTTAGTGAGAAACTCAAAGAGAGTCATATCAATTACTCCACTTATGATAAAGAACTTTATGCTCTTGTTCGAGCTTTGCAAAATTGGCAACATTATCTTTTTCCTAAGGAATTTGTGATCCATAGTAATCATGAGTCCCTAAAATATTTGAAAGGCCAAAGCAAGCTTAATAAGAGACATGCAAAGTGGGTGGAGTTTATTGAACAATTTCCTTATGTGATCAAACATAAACAAGGTAAAATTAATGTGGTTGCTGATGCTCTTTCAAGAATATATACGTTGTTAAATGTTTTGGATGTTCAATATTTAGGTTTAGATCACATAAAGGAACTATATCATGATGACTTAGATTTCTCACTTATCTATCAAGAGTGTTCAAAAGGAGGACACAAAGACTTTTTCTTACATAATGGTTTTCTTTTCAACGGAAAAAGACTATGTTCCCATGGTTCTATAAGACAATCTCTTGTTAGAGAAGCTCATGAGGGCAGGCTTATGGGACATTTTGGGGTTGCTAAGACTTTAGAAACATTGCATGAACATTTCTTTTGGCCTCACATGCGAAAATCCGTACATAGTTTCTGTGATAAATGTATAGCATGTAGGAAGGCTAAATCTAAAGCCCTACCCCATGGTTTATATACCCGTCTTCCTATTCCATCAATGCCTTGGGTAGATATTTCAATGGATTTTATCTTAGGTCTTCCCAAGACATCAATGGGTAAGGATTCTATCTTTGTGGTAGTGGACCGCTTTTCTAAGATGGCTCATTTTATTCCTTGCCACAAAGTAGATGATGCTTGTTATATTTCCAATCTCTTCTTCAAGGAAGTTGTGCGTTTACATGGACTTCCTAGAAGTATAGTATCTAATAGAGATTCTAAGTTCTTAAACCACTTTTGGAGGACCTTATGGGGAAAATTTGGCACAAAACTCTTGTTTTCTACTTCTTGCCACCCCCAAATTGATGGTCAAACTGAGGTGGTTAATAGAACTTTGGGTCAAATTTTAAGATGCTTTATTTCTGGAAATCCAAGGGTATGGGAAAATTTACTACCTCATATTGAATTTTTCTATAATAGAGTAGTAAGTTCTACCACTGCCCATTCTCCTCTTGAGGTTGTTTATGGATTCAATCCATTAACTCCTCTAGATCTTCTTCCAATTCCTATACTTGATGAGCTTTTATGCAATGATGGTTTTGAAAAAGCTTCCTTTATTAAAGACTTGCATAATCACATCAAGTTACAAATTGAGAAGAAAGTTGGCAAATATGTTGAGAACGCCAACAAGAGGCTTAAGGCATTACTCTTTGAACTTGGTGATTGGGTTTGGCTTCACTTGAGAAAGGATAGGTTTCCTACTCAAAGGAAGTCCAAACTTATGCCTCGGGGTGATGGTCCTTTTCAGGTCATCAAGAGGATTAATGATAATGCCTATGAGTTAGATATGCCTGATACTTTCCTTGGTAGTAATACTTTTAATATCAATGATCTAACTCGTTTTTCTGCAGGTCTTCCAAATTCGTGGACAAGTTCTCTCCAACCCGGGGAGTATGATGAAGACCAAGTAGAGGAGGCGCCTAAGGCCCAAGCCCATGAAGCCCAAGCTCAAGTTGGGGCCCAAGCCCGACCAATTAGCTCAATATCCTTCATGCCTCAAAGGATGACTAGGAGCAAGGCTAAAGCTTTGGGAGAAGAGCATCAATGGATGTCTGTTTTTGTAATTACTTGTCTATAGTTTTTTAGTAGAACTTTAAAGAAAGGTGTAGATATTAAAATAAGGGGGTGCTAATGTACCAAAACAAGTCACACCTTCCATGTGACATAAAGAGTAAGTGTAGGTGTAGTTTTTAAGAGGTGCCAAAGTTGAAAAAGGTCACGCCTCCCATGTGACTCAAGTTTGGCTCCAAATTAGAATTTGAATTAGGAGTCAATTTTGAATTTGTTTCACTTTCATTTCAGCCCTCTAAAATATAAATAGAGGTGCTTGGTCATTGTAAATTCAAGTTGTGAAATAGAAGAAAAGTTACTGTACTCAAATTGTGAGTGAACTGTGTGAGATTTGTTCTCCTCTTCCTTGTCTCATCTTGTGAAGCTTTGGGAGCTCTCAAGTGGTGGCAATACAATACTTATCTTGGATCATCACCTCCAAGTGGCGTGCTCATTCCCAACCATGACTACAACCACATAAGTTCATCTTATTCCATCTCTTTTTCCATTTCCAAATCATGTTTAGCAATTTCATTCGGTAGATTTTGTGTTCCTTGTCTTCTTTAATTTTCAATCGGTTAATTCTTGTTATCTTGTGTTTTCCTTTTCAATTCTGTTTTAGTCTTTCAATTCCATTCGGTAATTGTGATGTACAAGGAAAGAGCACTCATAATTGAGTTTGGTTCATCATTTTGGAAGGCATAGTCTCCATTGATGATTCCTTAAGCTTCCTTGAGTTTGTGTGTGTTTCAATTCTATTTTTCCAGCTCTATTTTGGGTGCCTATTCAATTCTGTTCTTGGTTTCATTTCTGGACATTCTTTGTCATCATATTCCACCTTTAATTGTGTTTTATCCTTGGACCTTTGGAAATGAACCTTCACATCTACTTAGCACTTGCTAAGTTAATGTCCAATGGGAATTTTTCTTAGGTGACTCACCTATAAATTGCTAAGAATCTTGATCCTAATTCTTAAAAGTGTCACAATATTAATGAACCTAAAATCAACTCACAGCATTAACCAAGTGGTTAAGTAAGTGTGAAGGTTCTCTTCTAGAGAGCAAAAGAGAAAAATACAATTATGAACTAAAGATAATGCTTGCAGAATGGAAACAACACAAGATGAATAAAGAAAATGTAAAAACCAAAATTAAAGAGTAGAATAAGAACATAGAATGAATGGATAGTGGTGCAAAGAAGAAGGGAAAAAGAGAGAAAATGTAAGAGAATTTATGGGATTGAAGGAGATGATCATGCGACTTGGAAGGTGAGGGAATTCCAAGATGAATGGTGAGGAACCGCCACTTGAGGTGCACTACTCTCAAGATAAAACCCAAAAACAATTTAGGAGACAAAGCTCACTAATCACTCAAGCAGACTTTCTCTTTTATGTTCAAAATCTAGTGTCAAATACATAAGGAAAGACACTCTATTTATAGGAAAAAGTGTCTTGGAGTGAAAGAGAGAAAGGGGTAGGGGCGAAATTTGTGATAAGCCTTCTAGAAGATAGGTAAAATTGGAGTGCCTCCCAAGCTAGCCTACATCTTCTAGAAACTAGGTTAAGGAGTGGTTTTGGAAAGGGTTTCTAGAAGCTAGGTTTTAGGTGGGTTTGGCACAAGCCCAATATTATACTAAGTACACCCTATTCTAGCTTATTCTTCTAATTGGAACCCCTGCAAAGTGAGCCCATTTTATTTACATAAACTTGTCTTATAAAAGGACTAGAAGGAAGAACCGCTGATATTTCGGTCCATGTCTAGTTCTTCTCCTGCTGAGACTCTTCTAAGGTTTGGTGGGATCTGGTCTTCTATGCTGAGATGATTGACCTAGGTGTGAAGTGCCTATGGTGTCCTTGATCATCAGCTTATCGAGTTGGGTTGTATCATGCCCCCCAAGTTGGAAAGAATTTGACCTCAAATTTAGAACTCTTGTAAATAACGTAGTTTGTTATTTCGGTCCATGTCTAGTTCTTCTCCTGCTGAGACTCTTCTAAGGTTTGGTGGGATCTGGTCTTCTATGCTGAGATGATTGACCTAGGTGTGAAGTGTCTATGGTGTCCTTGATCATCAGCTTATCGAGTTGGGTTGTATCATGCCCCCCAAGTTGGAAAGAATTCGACCTCAAATTTAGAACTCTTGTAAATAACATAGTTTGTTCACAGGAAAAATAGAAACATTTCTAAACTTGGTATGTGTCGCAAACTTATGTTCATTAAGCTTTGGGAGTTCGTATGGGTGAGTGCTACATACAAGCCATGCTTGAAAAATAATATTTGGGGATGAAATGATTTGTTTCTAAGAATCCTCTTAGAAGGTAAAAACCTTTAGGAGGTTTTTGAATATCATCCCTAAACTTCTTTATCAAAGATGTCAAGTATTTAGAATGATTAGGATATGAAAAAGATAAGGAAGAAGAATACTTCTGAGCTGCAGTTTGTATTTTTGTACGAAAAATTATTGTTTTTACTGCGTGAGGTGAGATAATGATACTTGTTTTGTTTGTTTGAAGATGTTTTCTTTAAAAGTTGTGATTCAACCTTGATGACTAGGTGAACCAATTTTTCTAAAGATGTATACTCATAAAGTTCTATAACATTTTTAATTTATCTTCTTAATCCACTCACAAATCTAGCAATCTTTGACTCTACACTTTCATGCATATTAATCTTAGTCAAAGTTACTTCTAAATCTTTGAAGTATTCATCTACACTCCTAAGTCCTTGATGAAGCCCTTGGAGCTTCAACAAGAGTTCCTTCCTATAGTAAGGAGGAACAAACCGCACGCACATCCAGAACTTTAAATTGTTCCAAGAGACCACGACTAGCCTCTTGTTTAGCGAATGTCCTTACAAGTTGATGCCATCATTGCATGGCATAATTCTCAAACTCTAGGGAAGTTAACTTAACCTTTTGGTCCTCTTCGACCTCATACACATTAAAATTTCTTCTACCTTAGCTTCACATCCTAGATATATATTTGGGTCACTATCCCCATTAAAACTAGGTAATTTTACAAAAGGTAAGGTCTTCTTTGGTTGTTGATGTTGGTGATGATGGCGCCTAACTTCAAAATTTTGTACTCTCCAATCTTTTTCTTCTTCTTGACTTCCATAATGCATGTAAGGTCTAGTAGCTCTTCTAGGCTCCCATCTTTGCTCTTAGTTTTTGCCTCTCTTGTGTATCCTCTAGCCTTTACATCCTTACAACTAGTTGCCTCATGTCTTCTTGCTTTTGCATCAAGCTCCTTTTGATCTCCTCAAGTTCCACCAAAAGGTTTGCCTTTTGAGGAGAAGGTGGTTAGGAAGATTCCCCTGATAAGTGATGCATAATTGTGCACAAAAAACAAACAATTAGTTTAAACAACAAATAATGCACTCATTCACGTGTATCACTTGACTATTTAGTACAGAATGGAAAAGATTAAATTCAATCAAGAAAGGTTTTTAAACTCCAAAGGGTCTACACTTGGTAGCGCAACACTTTAAGTGAAAGAGGTCAAAGCTCTTATCACTTTCTCATACAAAGAACCCCAACAAAACTTAAGAAAGAAAAATTGAAGATAAGCAAGAAAAGTTGAAAGAAACAAAGCTAAACCAAAAATGGAAGTAAGATGATGACAAAACTTTAAATAAGACAAGCAAGAAAAACACTTTTAAGACTCAAAGAAACTTACTTAAACTTTTTAACTATAAAGTATAATTTCTCAAAAATTGTAAAAGTAAGAATGATAAAATTCCACAAATATGAAAACAATTTGCCATACAAAAAGAATCCTCTTTGTAGCAATTTTGAACTTGAAAAGTGAATTGCACTAAATTTGTTTTTGTCTTTGTTTTGTTTTATGAAATCAAACTATCCATATTCTTGACATGCATATTTTTAATTCACTTTCAATTTTCACAAATAGATTAGGATTCAATTCATATGATCTCTTGAGTTTGGAACTAAATCAACTACCACTTCAACAAATTCTAAATGCTTTTAGCTCTTCACAATTAAACTTAAAATAAGCATAATGGATTTAAAGACTCCTTGAACACTAAGAACATAAGACTCAAGCAAAATAGGTAAGGTAAAAAAAAAGATGACAAAATAATTCATAAGTAGAATTTAAATTGCTTAATGAATAAAAAGAAAAATTGTAAATGACAAGATTTTGAAGGCATGATTGAAATTGCTTGAAGATAAAAGCGTAATTGAAATATGCTGAAATTTTAAGGTAGAAATCAACTCAAAAGCAATTAAGCACAAGATAACCATGCTCCATGATGTGAGTTGATTTTAAGATTTCACATTTTATGGGTTACTCTTTTGTTCGAGTTTTGGATTACCAATTATGGTGATAATCTCAAAGAAGATTGTCACTAGACACAAACTTAACCAAGTGGTTAAGTAAGTGTGAAGGTTTTCTTCTAGAGAGCAAAAGAGAAAAACAAAATTATGGAGTGAAGATGATGCTTGCGGAATGGAATCAACACAAGATGAATAAAGACAATGTAAAAACCGAAATTAAAGAGTAGAATAAGAACATATAATGAATGGATAGTGGCTCAAAGAAGAAGGGAAAAGGAGAGAAAAGATAAGAGAGCTTATTGGAATGAAGGGGGATGATCACACCACTTGGAAGGTGAGGGAATTCCAAGATGAGTGATCAGGAGTTGCCACTTGAGGTGCACTACTTTCAAGATAAGACCCAATAACAATTTAGGAGACAAAGTTCACTAATCACTCAAGCAGAGTTTCTCTTCTATATTTAAAATCCAGTGTCAAATACATAAGGCAAGACACTATATTTATAGGAGATAGTGTCTTGGAGAGAAAGAGAGAGAGGTAGGGGCGGCATTTCTGAGAAACCTCCTAGAAGGTAGGTCAAAGTGGAGTGCCTCCCAAGCTAGCCTACATCTTTTAGAAACTGGGTTAAGGGGCAGTATTGGAAAAGGTTTTGTAGAAGTTAGGTTTTAGGTGGGTTTGGCACAAGCCCAATATTATACTAAGTACACCCTATTCTAGCTTATTCTTCTAATTGGAACCCCCCTTAAAGTGAGCCCAATTTATTTACATAAACTTGTCTTGTAAAAAGACTAGAAGGAAGAAAAGCAGATATTCCGGCCCATGCCTAGTTCTTCTTCTATTGAGGCTCTTATGAGGTTTGGTGGGATCTAGTATTGTATGATCAGATGATTGACCTAGGTGTGAAGTGTCTATGGTGTCCTTGATCATCAGGTTGTCAAGTTGATTTGTATCAAAAAGGGTAACAACATTCTTGTCTAGAGTCGAACTAGACAATGATAAGAACTCTTCTATAGTAAACCCTTGTAAGGATTGGATTGAAGAAAAATATGTGAAATTCCTCCTCTATAGAAAAATTTTCTAAAGGGTTGATTGATAAAGAGTAGAAAGAAGAAAAGTCTAGTCCTAGTTCTTTCCATGTTGTTTACACCGACTCTTTCCTTGCTAAAGATATTTTGTTGAAGAATGTTAATCAACCTAATAATATCCACAGAGAAAATATTTTTCAAACAAATTGTCAAACTTTTAAAAGCTTTTCTCTTATGGGTAGTTGTAACTTTAATACTTTGTTTATTAAAAGGATGAAACACAACATACATGCCCCTTTTCCATCTTATAAACTTTTTTGGATTCAAAATGATGGGGATCTAGTTGTGAGTCAAAGAGTGAAAGACAAGCTCTCTATAGAACATTATGCTAAAAATGTTTTGAGTCACATTGCGCCTTTAGAAGCTTGTGGTGTTTTCTTAAAATGACCTGGGCAATTTGATTGTACCCTTGTTTACCATGGTTGTTTCAATAAAATTATTTTCACTTACAAAGGAAATAATTTTGTGGCTAGTTTTTCAATACCTTCATAAATGGAAGACCAACTACAAACACAATTGAATTTTGGAAAAAATCTTTCTCTAAAGCTGAACCAGACAAGAATATAAATTTCTCTGAAAAACCTTGTGAAAGATTGCTTGAAATAAAACAATCATACCAAAAGATTAAGAAACTTCATACGGTAGAAAAACATAAGAGTAATCATACTCCTTGGGTCAATCTTATCTATCTAACATGTAAGGGGTACAATGACTTTGGAAGCATGATCTTTTCTTTTACTCTTGTTATTATTCTTTTTGAACAAATATCATGTGTTTTACAATTTCTTTGTTTCTACAAGTTAATTTTTATCCTGGAGGAGGATAATCACAAAGCACAACAATAAGGTGGCTAGCCAAAGTGAATTTGAGGACAAATTCTTTCGAAGGGAGGGACCTTGATGGAGGATCATTAATGACTCTTTTTTACGGCAAGTGTACCAAGTTAGAAGTAATAATTTGTCCTTAAGGATGGATATTGAACCCACAAATAACAGTTCTTTAAAATCCTAATCGTAGCATTCACTAAGTATAAGAATATATACAAAAATTTGATTTGAAAGATATTAACATAAGTTTGCATGAAAATTAAATGAAAATAAAATAAATGAGTAAAAGATTTCAATTAAGAAAATTGGGAATGAGGTTAATCTTTTTAACTCGTCTGTAGTTTTAAGCATATAACATTCCATTTTGATTGACATTGATACACATATAAAAATCATTCATATCGATTTCTCACATAAAAAATTAATAAGAGAGTCTCCTAAATATGGATTCCTCGCATATTTATAAAAACTCCTAATCATTATGAACAAATGTTATAAAGCAATTAGCATTTCAAATATATTCCTAGCATTCAAATATGTTAAGCATTATCATCTAGGCCAGATGCTTAAAAGTACTTTCTAGTCAAATCTAAGGATCAAAATCATGAATAGTTTATGTTCTCGCCGGTTAACCTGGTCATCGATGGACCTAAGCAGACAAGCTCTAACCCCGTCTGCCTCTTGCTGGAATCCGTGCCTTCCCTGACTATCTGGATGCTATTCCTGTTAAGACAGAGGGCACCCTAACGGTCGGTCACACTCCGACACTCAAGTTAGTAAAGGCTTACAGAAGCAACAATAAAACTCTGTTTAGTGTGCAAAAACAACGTACCTCATCTGGGAGCCTCACGCCCCTTTTATAGGCACATTATCCACATACAACGACTCTCGTCTAAGAGAAGCAAATAATAACAGAAAATAAACACATTTATCTTCTATCTTTAACAGAAGAAATGACCTACCACGGGCACGAGTCCTCTTTAGGTCTGCAGGCAAACATTTTGTTTCTCATATACGTCCCTATCTTCTTTAGGGTCAATAATAGTTTATCAACAAGTTTTGCACGTAACCGAAATATATCAATATATCAACAATTGTATCAACAATTATCAGTATTCATCATATATATCTCTAAGCGCGGAAACAAAGGGGCTATCCATACTACATCCTTGCCATGCGCGTTGGGCCTCTCAGCAAAATTAGGCCAACTATGTAGATGTCAACTCGGCCCAACATCCGAACTGACCTTTACCTTCCCGAGAACCGAGCTACCGCTCACATATACTAGGTTCCCGAGCTCCATATAGTACAATTTCAAACTTTGAGAATAAAATGATAATATCAATCATCAATCAAAAACTTAATATTATAGATATATCACCTCAATACATAAGAGTTTGAATAAATTACTTTCAATCCCAAAGAAAAGAATTAGTCACTCACGGTGACTATTACAAGCATGGACAACAAGAAAAGAAGATACAGAGCGTTTATCCTTAACGGCTGCCTTCTTTAGGGTTTCCTTCCTTTGGTTACTCTCAATGATCCCAATGATATCTAGGGTTATGTGTTACACCTTCTATTTAACCTAATTGGGCTTGGGCTAAATGACATATTTATTCATAATATATTCTTTTGCTTCATCTCTCATTAAATTCCCAAAAATAACACAAAATTGGAAATAAATCATTTTTATTCATCTCATAATCCAAACATATGTAAAAAGGTTCAAATTCCTAAATTAGAGGTTGAACTATAACTATTTTATCAATTAAAGTCCATAAATGCCTATCTTTTATATGAAATATTATTGAATTATGACATTTATCAACTCCCCCTAACCTAGAATCTTGCTTGTCCTCAAGCAAAGTAAATGAATATAAAAAAAATTATATTTGAGTTCAAATATCAAAACAACTTTATTTACTAAACAACATATTAAATTAGAAACTTGTGGTGCATCCAACTTCAAATATAGCTAGATATAGATACAATCAACTTTCAAGATAACAACTAAAATAATGAAATAATTTATCAAGAAATTTCTTCTCATATTCTCACATGTAAGTGTTTCTATCTATTTCCATTGAATCCTAATAAATCATAGTTGCTTTCTATTTCACCTTCATATCACAATCACATTAGAAACATAAATCTTAAGGTCATCTGCAAGGATATAATGAGGTCGGGCTTCCAAAAAAATATTGATTTTTCAAATAACAAAATGCACACTTAAAAGAATAAGAACATACCTACAATCCAAATACAACATATCTGTTATCTAATCACCAATTTCTTTGACTTTCATACTTTTCCCCAATTTCTTTATTTATTCATGATTTCAACTTGAACTTCTTTTATCTTCTCTTTTTTTTCTTTCTTTTTTGTATATATATTTTTTCAATCAATGATAATAGAAATAGATTATTCCTATTCCAACCAAATAAATTATATAAACTTAATTTATTCAAACAACTAAAATCAACCATCCTTTTTTCTATATATAAATTGCATCTATTTTCTCTTTTGTTAAACATGCCAACAGGTAAGGGAGTATATCAGTTAAGGTTCAGGGTGCAATAATAATAGACAAAAAAATATTCTTGGCTTCAATTTAAACAAAGGTTGACTATTTGGCCCTGAGTTTCTAATTAATACAAATGTCTTAATCATTTTCATGCTTTTTTATGATTAACATAAAATAAAAAAAATTAAGCAACCACAATTGTCAATATTATGATTATTATTGTAATAATTATTAATTTTATTATTATTAATATTATTCAACAATGTTAATATGAGCATGAAAATTGGAAGAGGGAAATATATATAAATTGTTTGGAGAATAAAAACTTAGTATAGTCATCAATTTTGTAACTGATTTTGTTATTGATTTGGTGACTGATTTTGCGATTGATTTTCTATGACCGACTTTATGACTTATTTGGTGATCGATTTTGTGACAATTTAGTGACTAGTTTTCTATGACTGATTTTGTAACCAATTTCTATGACTAAAATGTAGTCATTGTTTCGGTCATTAAATCATAAAAATAACTTGTAGCCATTGATTTGGTCACTAATAGTAACGACATTTTTTGTCACTGGTTTAGTCACTAAAAGTAACCACATTTTTTATCACTGATTTCGGTCATTATTCAACAATTTTCTAGTAATGTATTTTAATTTGATGGGTA
The DNA here is from genome assembly GCA_013389735.1 of Phaseolus lunatus. Classification (NCBI taxonomy): domain Eukaryota; kingdom Viridiplantae; phylum Streptophyta; class Magnoliopsida; order Fabales; family Fabaceae; genus Phaseolus; species Phaseolus lunatus. Next base: position 30,769,539 of record CM023858.1, on the reverse strand, counting down.
CATCATTATATTATTCTTTTCAAAAATATATGTCCAAAGGCTTAAAACCTTATAACTTAAGGCTCCATCTAAAATCTTAGCCATATTTTGTAAAGCGTAAGAATATTTTGGACAACAAACTTTATTAAGGTCAATATAATTTAACACAGGCCATTTTTCCAAGGACTTTTTCTTATCATCAATACATTAGCAAGTTATGTTGTGTATCATACTTCTCAAATGAATCCAGACCTACTCAACCTTTTGTTTCTTCCTCAACAGTTAATATTCTTTCATCTCCTAACTTTCTCTTTTCTAGGCTACTAATTTGGCTTCAAGGATATGAAAAAAAGGATGACATGAGATTATAATCTATTCCCAATATGTTTAAGTTTCTTCATGCAAAGAGGTTTACATTAACTTGTATGATGAGCTCTATTTTTAACAACATGCATTAGTTGATATCACCACTAACATAAGTATATCTATGTTGTTGATTATCAAAATCAATATTGATTAACTTGTATTTCAGTGTAGTCTAAGTTAAAGGCCTCTTCCATGACAAAAAAAAAAAACATTGGCCACTTCAAACATTTTCTTCTCACCTATTTGTGGCATTTCACTCTTTAAAGTGGGAGGAAGGGACATCCTTAGGCTTTCTACATAACATTTACATGTTGTGTTCTGATTGATTTTGACAAAGACAATTTGGCTTGAAGAGGAGTATGATAAAGGACTAAGAAGAAAACCTAAGACTACACTGTAGAATGGGAATTTTCATTTTGAATTTGTTTCTATGTTTTTTTAATTAATTGATATTAGGCTTAGTTTGTTGAATGAGTCAAATTACTAGTCTTAGGTCCATATTATAAATAGGCATTTGTTGACTTTTGTAGCAAGTTTATATTTGAAATAGAAACTTAATATTTTGTGAAAAAAAACTCCCTCTATTTTTTTGGGAAAAAGTTTTGTTATCTTTGAACTGTTAATTCAAGCAAAAATAAATCTCGATTTATCAATGAATTTTGATTGTGATATCCTTTTCATATTCTTATATCCTTTCATATTTTTTTATTTTTTTTAATTGTTCCATGGAAATTTTGAAAATAATTTTTATTTTAATTGTAAAATATTTTCTTCAATTTTAATTTTTCTGAAATTTAATATTATTTTTTTTTCAGAAAGTTTATTTTAAGTGAAACAAATTATTTTTGAGGATTTTTCTTTTAAATATCACTTGTTGAGATAGTATACCACATACATACCTTACGAAGTGTTACCTAAGACATTTATTTAACATTTTCCTGAATCTGTAAAACACTAACGAGTAACGCATAACTCTAGAAATCATTAAAAAAATGGAGAAAGAAAAATAATTTTTTTAGTAGAAACAAAATCAAAACTAACTCGTCTTATCAAAATTAAAACACATATTAAATGTTAAAATAATCATGAGCTGTCATTCTAAAAGCATTTGCTAACGTTCTAAAAAAGTTATTATTCTCTAAAATAAATTAAGCTAGACCCACACACAAAAATGTGTCAGAGCTGTCTGCAGAATTTGGTTCGCATCGAAAGGGTTCAAAAAAAAAAAAAAAAAACTTGGTCTATGAGCTGTTCATCCCATTGCCTAGTTAGTGTCCTGCTGAATTCACAATTGCAACTGTGCAGGCATTGCGATCCGGGCCCTAGCATGGGCTCCATATGCACAAGCCATTTTTGCTAAGGATCCAGTTGGCATGCCATATTCACAAACTCTGGCTCCATTTCCAATGTGCCAGAACTCCATTCAATTCAATCACCCATAGATTCTTCTCCCAGTGCAGCAATGACGATTTCCAATTGCAGACTCAAAAAAAATTTCCCTTGCACAAAATATTTGTCACCAATAACCCTTGGCTGGCATATGCCAAAAAGACAATTTGAGGTAATAAATTCATAACGGTATTGTCATGCTCACTAAAGAGTATTAACAAATCCTTCCCATGCACTTAATTTTATTCATAGGAGCACCACTTGGGGTCTATGAATTCAATAATTTTCACATCCTAACGTACGAGTAGCTTCAGTAGGGTAAATATTTTTTGCAATTGAACAAAGACAGTTGGAGGAAACACACAATGAACTGCAACATTAACACACACAAACCTATATATATATATATATATATATATATATATATATATATATATATATATATATATATATATATATATATATATATATAAATGAACAAGTTATAAATCCAAAACGTCAATGTCAAACATCTGATCTATATTACTTGTGATGACTTAAAAAAATGAAACTTTCACGGGGTTGCTTCACAGACTCCACTTTCCATCAAGATTATTTTAATATTTAACTTGTTTAATTGAATTGTTAGTGCATTTTCTTACCTACATTTCCTGATCTTGCCGCTTGACTTTGATATTCACATTGAAAAACCAGTACTGTCTAATCACTATAAGGTAAGTAGGTTGCTATAGTTGTTGAGAGAGAAGTGGTACTAATTAAATCACCCAGTCCCATATATGCTGCAATTAGAACATTCCCGTGTAAGGAGAGATTCAGATCTGTTGAAATTAACTTAGAAGCTAGCTAGCTAGGCATGCATATATTTCTTTGAATGTAACCACATGTTCAATACAAGAAATGAATCATCATCAACAAAGGCTATCATTGCAAAGTTGTTTGAATGTGACCCTCTTTGATTCACATTTATAGGGCCTTTATTTAGGCAGTTGATATTATTTATAGAATTATCTTCCCAGCTAACTTTATATCTTTAGTGGGACCTTCATTTTGGTTATAATGGGTTATGGCCTTCCACATCAAGTACCAAAATGCTTCCTCAGGACATGCAGAAGCCAGCCATCCTAATTGGAGAAGGTGTGGGGGTCAGGGAAAGGAGGTTGGTTATAGTAATTAGTCCAGCAAGTAGCATTATCATCTCATAAAGCAAAGAGTAGGGTGTTGGAAACAATAAACTAAGTTGTTGTTGTTCTTGTTTTTTTTTGTAAGATGGACAAAGTGAGAGATAAGGTAGTTGCACTGCTATCACTACCTCTTTAACTCACACATTTATGTTGGTGCTCTATAATGCCTCCAAGGTCCAACCAACCAAACATTCATTTCATGGGGAACCTCCATTCCCCTTGTAAAGAGGAGTGAGAAGTGGGAATAAATAAGAAACTCGTTGTTCAACAGTGTATTTATAAATGATCACAAACTTATATTAGGATTTACGATAAATATCTCCTTTCCCCCTTCTTCTCTCTAGCCATTCTTTCGGTGGGGTTTTCTGGAACTTTGTTCAAAAAACTGATTCCAACGAAGTTTCCGTGGCTTATATATATCTCACTCTCACCTTGAAACCATGAACAATGTTTTGTCCGTATGTGAGCCAGAAAAAAACAAACAAAAAAGCAAATCTATGTTTAGAGAGCATGCATGGTCCTGTGTAGAGCTTTCGGAAAAATTAATGGCCCTGTGTCTTCCCCAATACACAAGGATGTTTGTAGGTTCATTGATCAACTGAACCAAGGCCAGTAATGTATTTTCCTTAGAAAGAGTGCCTAGTTTATGGAATATATTGACCCTAGTTATACTTTTTTTTATCAGTTTTGGAATTTAAAAAAAAAAAAAACAATAGTTTATTTATTTAATGTTGTCAACAAATTGTGTAATTTTTCTAAATTACTCTTAAAACTATCTATTATAAAATCCTTTGATCTTTTTTCACTTGATTAATTAATTAATAGATGTTTGCTTATGGATATTTTATATTATAGATAACAATTAATGCAATAGGGAATTTGAAAAGGTTCTCTAACAGGGATCAAAATAATTTATTCAAAAGATATTATAAAACGTCATTTTCAAAATTATTAATGTTTTACAAAATTTATAGTTTTGATATTTTTTTCACTCATTCCTATATTTAGTAATGATTTTATATATAACAGTGATAGTAATTTATTAAAATATAGATTTTATTCTAAACATAAAAATAATTTTCTTTTATTAATATTTCTTAGCCCGTAAATGTTAACATTAAACAGTAACAGATAGTACGGTCCTTTTATATAACTCACTTCCTTAAAAATAATAGGAAAATTAGTTAATTTAATCTAATCATTGATATCAAATTTTCCTTAATTTATGTGGTTTTTCTTTTCAAAATTGAGCTTAATATTAATGGGACAAACTCTTACACTTTTTTATTAAAAAATACTTTTATTTTTTCGAACTTTTTAAATCTGTTTAATAAAATATATGCATACTCCTTTGAATTTGTATATGTATGTGAAGGAGGCATAATAAGAAATTTTGAAAAGCCATTAATTCTTTTAAAAAAATAAACAACACCTCTAAGGAACACTGAGTTTTTGTGAGAGGAGGGAGACACAAAATTTTGTGCCAATTAATATTGATTTGATTGAGTTTTGGAGTCCCTGAACCTTGAAAAGGGGTTGGAACATTAGGACAGGCATCCTGTTTGAGAAAACTGGGTGCATTTAAGTCAAAAACCGATGGGAACTTCTAGGAATAATCTATCAAAGAAGTCCTAGTTTCACCCAATAATTAATGCCTACACTGTCTAACATCTTTTACCCAATACACATCTCTACACCAAAGTAGAACATGTTTTACCTTCTGCATCATTAATAAATCATGTTACACATTATAGTCTGATCAAATGTCAGGATTCTTCCACAGTTTTTTAATGTTTGAATTTTAAATATCTTATAATTCTGTTTCTTTTTCCCAAATAATTCAAAATATCTGTATATTGTAAGAACTAGGAAGTGCTAAGATGATTAAATTGCAGAATTTAAAAGTATTTATTGTTGTGTAATGGGACAATAATTATGGTGTTATAGCCCTATTGTTTTTCCTTTGAGGCAAAGAAAGCGAACCGTGCCTAACAATAATTGGACAATGAGCGTAGTAAATGCAGTGTCAGCGATCTGACCCATTTTCTAATCACAATATTACACGTATAAAAATCAAGGAGAAAATTAATTGTTTCTCGTTCTGTTAAAAAAATAGTAACATTTGAATCGAAGATGGAAAAACAGATTGATTGATCTTTCCTAGATAAAAGATCTTAAGATCTTAGCAACACTTATTTCAGAAAACGATCTTAGACACAATGATTAAACAATGAAATTCTTCAGAAAAAATATTTCTCAACTCTTGAACTAATGTTTGTGAGATGCTACTTAATGACTACTAAAATTGATATTAGAAATCGTAAGCCTTAATTGGTGACTTTGAATGTTTGAAATTCCGCACAAAAATTGAGTCTCAGACAGTGAATCAATGGCGTAGCAGCGTGCAGCAGAAGCCGTGACTGTAATATTAGCGTACTTTTTGTACTTATTAGCTAGGTAGCTGTGTTATGTGCATCACATTGGTTACAGATTCAGTGATTGAGAGTCATAGTAGTTAATATCGTGTGGCCATAATAACCTACAGCGAAATATATACCAGAAGAAGAAGAGTAGATCTTGCCATTTAATTCACACAGTGATTTTTCAGTTTTGCACAGATGGATACAGAAAAGAAGGAAAATCATTACTTGGAAAGAAACGAGAGCATTAACACTAGCCTCTTCATGTTTTTTCCACCCTTCACCCAACTCCTACCCTTTTGCCAGTGCACAAACTCACTCACTCCTCATTAAACACCCATCTGAAAAGGCTAAAGCATGCTCTCATTCTTTCCGAATCCAAAAGATAAAGGCTAAAAAAAAGTTGTAATGTAACATAGGGATTACATTGATATGCACTTCAACTTCAACTTAACTAGCATGGATTAATTAAACACTAGCATACAAAACTAAACCTCCTACCGTGGATATTGCAATTGATGAGCCCTACTAGTTGTGAAGAGGGTTTGGACCAGTGTGAATTATTCTTTTGTCATCACCATAAAGGGTAGTGTGGTGTGGATCACGCTCAACCACCTTGGTTTTTTGTTGAGGGTAGCTGCTGCTGCTGCTGCTGCTTGAGGGTGTGTGAAACAAGGTCCTGGTGAGGCTACGTCCCTTAAGTAGATGGTTGGTTCTGGTTCTGGTTCTTGATGTGGTTGTGGATGTGGTTCTGGTGGTTTTGCTTTCCTTGTCCATGGAGAAAAACAAGCTTATTAGAGAAAAAACTAGGATGACCCACAAGAAGAAAATTGCGAGTCTGGCCCAAGAAAGCCTTCTTTCTCTTGTCCTTTCTCTTTCTCTGAAACCTATCATTGCAGTTGCTGTAGATGTGTCACTCACACACAGAGTGTAGCAGCTTCAGAACGCCCACAAGGCCACCATGAAAGTGCACAAAAAAATATGTTTCCTTGACCCGCAGCACAGTGTGTAAGTAGAAGAAACAAACACAGGAACACTAGTGAGGATTTTGGACGATTCGGAGAGGGGAAAAGAGGTAGAGAGGAGAAAAAGAGAGTCAACAAAATAAACAACACTAAATAAAAAACATGTAAACAAAAAACATAAAAGTTTGGGTTATTTCCTTGTCTTATGGGTCTAGTCACATGATCTTGACCCTTGATTCCTGGAAGCTTCTTATAATTCTTATATTTCACTATCTCAGTCCTTTTTCTTTGGACTTAGCACCTACCGCTACAAACGGATGTCATGTTGGACTTTATTTTAAACCGCTGCAGATTCTTTTTAGAAATACAAGCCTTAACCGTGACTATGTTCCACGTTTCATGAAATATTTTTTATTACCTCTTTCACTTTTAAAAAAAATGTCTATATATCAAATATCATTAATATCTCATGGCTTAATCCTATTTCTTTCTTCGAGGTATACTTTAACCTAAAAAACTTGTTAGAAAAACTTTCAAGCATGTCAATAGCCTTGTATTTAAATATTTTAGATGCCTTTTAAACAGGTTAATAAGTCAATGTTTTTACAAGATTTGAAACTTTAAACAAGTCAACAAAAGTAAAATTGAAAATGAAGATAAATAACATGTTTTTAGTTTAACCGGCCAACTTTTTAAGATTGAAAACACCTTTTTAATAATATGAAACTCTAGCTTTTAAAGTTGAATATAGATTTTTGAAAATATTAACCTAATTAGATAACTAGATAGAGTAATTTTAACGTGGGTCGGGAATAGGTTTGAGTGACTTGCCTATTTACACACCTCATAATCTCTTTTACTCTATTCATATCCCATTTATGGCCGCCTGGTTTGGGTTTTTATTTGTACTTTGGCAACTCTTTTTTTTTTACATATGCTTGATGTATGTGCACATATTTTTCTTAGCCGTCTGTATTTACTAGGTAACATAGAGATAAATCTATTTTGACAAACCTTTTTCAAGAAAATCTACCCGCAAATTGAGTTAGATGAGGATTTTTTTCATAAAAAATTGAAATTTTTTATGATAAAAGTATATTATTTGGATAGAGGATTTTTTTCAAATTGAAACTCTAAAAGTTAATGCAAGTAGTTTGATTACTTAAAATTAAAATTAGATAAATTCTCTTAAAAAAAATAAAAATTTGAAGTTCTTCCTATTCCCTTCTATATTTTTATGTATTTTCTCTTTTCGGCTTGACTTCAGTTAGAATGTTATTACTTTGCTTTCCATCAAAATGTCTCTAACTCAACCGTCAATATATTTTTGTCTTGACAACATTTTTTCAAATGATGCCCTCATAGGCTTCTTTCATGTTAAAGTCACTAACAACTATTTTTTTTATGTCATCACCAAAGCACCAACAACTTTTCAAAGATGCATGGTGACCATATTCTAAGACATGGCATCCATTGAAATATTTATGGATGATTTCTCAGTTTTTGGCTCCTCATTTGAAGAATGCCTCATGAATTTAGAGGCAATCCTACATGGATGCATTGAAACCAAGTTGATGTTGAATTGGGAGAAATGTCACTTTACTTAATAGTAACAGAAGGTATCATTTTGGGACACAAAATCTAAAAAAAGAGAGGATAAAGGTAGATAAAGCAAAAGTAGAAGTCATTGAGAAAAATTAACTAATGCATGACTTAGGATTTAGGTTGACTCCATTGCATATGTGTTGCTACTCAGTTTGCAACACTTATGACAAACATAAGTATTGATGTCTCAATTCCAAACTAACTCTAACAATTTCAAGCTAACCACTACTAGTCAACGCCTGCATTTGTAAGAGCTTTGCTCAAGGACAACCAAAGAGCTAAGTTGGGTGGAGTTCATAAGTGTCAAATCACTACTAGAAAATTGTTTAATAGTGATCGAAATCAATGACCAAAAAATAAGGTCAATATTAATGACCAAAATATTGACCGAAAAAAATGTGGTCACTGTTAGTAACCAAAATAGTGATCGAAAACTGGTCACAAAAAATCGGTCACCAAATTGGTTTCAAAATTATTTACAGAAAAGTGGTCACAAAATCAGTCACTAATTATAGAAAAATTCATAGATCAATAGGAATGTAACTAGTGTAGAAAATGTGTAAAAAGTAGTGAAAAGCATGCCAAAAGTTATCCAACTCCAATTACACCTAGAGACAAGGAAGAAAAGAAGAAATCTGCAGAAATATTACAGAAAAGCAAGCAAATAAGGATGGTGCAAAAAGAGTCAATTCGCCAGCGTATGAAGAATGACTCAACAAATTGAGTACAGAGAACAAGCCTCATGAAAGACACTCAAAAAGTTGAGCGCTGCCACATACGTTGATCAAATTGAGGCCAAAAGAATTGATATCCAGAGAAGAAATGGTTGAGCGAATTCTTAAGGGTTGAGCGCAAAACATCCTTAACCATGAGGAAAGCCCAATTTCACTTAGAATGGGCTTGAAGCCATCATGCACCAAAGTTGGAAGGGAGAGGATTTCACTTGAAACCAAAGCCAAGCCAAATTTGCTTCATGGTTAAGAAAGTTCAGTATTGGACTTAGCTTGGAGTGAATGCCTGGCAAATCACTAACTTTGAAGATCCCAAGAACCCCAAGAAATGGGCTTGGAGCCCAAAGATTACTTAAAGATGAAGAAAATAAATCTAACAACCCGATTGACCTTTGTTGAGAAGATACTAAATCTCATGAATCCCTTCGAATATCATTCTAAAATGTTATAAATAGGGACCTTGGGATAGCATCCCAAACCATCGAGGAAGAGCACTGTAAGAAATTTGCTCATTACCTGCTAATAATTACATACGGATTTAAATTCGTATGTAGTATGTGAGGTACATATGGAACCACATTCGTATGTAAATTTTTTATACGTACTGATTTTTCCATCTGTAACGATAAATAAATTTTGTATAAGTTATCTATAGAAAGTATACGTATGTAAGGTTGGCGCGCTGGGGCGGGAAAATTTTCAAATCATGAAATTTGTATGTAACGATAAGTCAATCTGTACGTAAATGAAGACATTTATTACATATAGATGTTACATACGAATATTTATAAATTTTCAATAAAGAAATATATTTGTAAACGTTATATGTGGTTTGGTAATACTTCAACGCCAAAATTTTGCAAATCACCCTCCTTTCAGAGCCATTGCCCTCCAATCTGAGTTTCCGAAGTGTTCTTCCCTAACCTAAGCTGAAACAATGTTCTTCCCTGACCTAATTTGCATTTCTTTATCTTGATTTGCCCTGAGCTAAGCTAAACTGAAACCCCTAATTTTCAAAACCCTAGGTTGGGTTGCTTAAGCTGACATGAGGAGCTGCAAGAATTTGGTAAGAATTTGCAACTCATTTTTGCTTCCCTTTCTTTGAAATCGCTAGCTTCTTCTTTATGGTTGTGGCTTCAAATTCTTTAAAATTTGTAGCTTGTTCTTCCTCCTTTTTGCTCGTGGTTTAAGTTCTTCTTCCCTGGTTGCATTGGTGCAGAAACATAGAATAAATGCGGCTATACATCCGCATTTGATCAACACGCACTTGTAAATCAGAGATTTACAAATGTGGCTATATAGCCGCATCTATAAATACCATTTACAAATGCGACTTTTTGTTGGAGCCGCATCTGTAAATGCTCCAGAGTGGTGCCCTTCTTCTTCAAATGGACCATAGCCGCATTTGTAAATCACATTTACAGATGCAGCTTTAGTAATAGCCGCATTTGTAAATCATTCGCTTGATTTACAAATGCGGCTAAGGTAAATAGCCGCATTTGTAAATAGGTTTTTTTTTTTAGAGCAGTCTGTTTAGTTGTTTATCCCATATAAATTAACCTATGCAATTTAATTATACCCATCCAGACAGACAGATGAACAAATTCAGATAAACTAAAAGTCAATTTATAGTTATTGATCAAAATGTATACAAAAACACTAATAATATATCTCTATCTTCCTACACTATTGATCAAATCCTAGAGTTATAAAAATTTAGGAAATATGTGGACCAAGATTGTCTCACATATGTTATGGCTTCCGAAGTCATGGGTTCCTCATCTGTGAAGAACTGCATTTCAAAATGGTTGACACGTAAATTAGTTTTAAGATACATATATATGTTGAAGTTATAAAAATAATTTAACAAATGTTACCTCTTGCTAATTACTTGTAAGGCCTAGTCTTACAATGGTACTCATCCATTACATAACGTAATAGCCACACTCATAGCTTCCTGGTTGTTTGTTACACCATAATTCAATAAATTGTAAAAGTTAGTATTGATAAACAATGAAAAGAGAAAGAAAAAAATTACAAACCTTTATTCTTATCCAGTTCAAATTTTGAAAATTTGAATTTGATCGACCTTTTAGGATGTTATATCCACGCCATGAACTGGTTGATACAAAAAACCTTGTTAGTGGATTAATTATAGTGTCAACCAGAGTTAAGTTTATAGTGTACTTACCTATCAATGATATTCTTAAAACTTGTGGATATCTTCTTGTGTAGGGAACAGAACCACAAAGTCGTCCTATCATTCACTCATAAGACAAGTAATTGCCAATGACCCCTATATCATCCATGAAAAGAGTTGAGTAAATCTATAAAACATGAATATAATAAACTTTTAATGTATATATTTAAACTTACTCGTTAATATAAGGGCATAAATAAACCTCTTTTCCCTCTTTTTCCAGGGTGTTACTGATGTATGATTGGGTCTCATTTGCCTTTGCTCTAGTGGGATTAGTATATGCGGGATCTAAGAATCCATATATATTTTCCTTCCCCTCAGTGACAGAGACACCATTCAAAAACCTACAAGTAATTAGTTAAATCATAATGAATGCTAATTTAACATAAATAAAAATGAAATGTAGGTAACGATACTTACATCATAAAAAATTGAATGATATTTATATTCAGCTCCTGATCCCCAGCTACAAATTCTAACAGATCTGACATGTATATGTACAATGGTAGCTCAGGGTTTGTTTCAAAAAATGTATCATCCCATTGAACTTCCAAAGGATCTTGTCCAATTTCTCTAGCAACTATAGCTAAGGAAGCTATAGGATCGTCAACCGGAACCTCATGCTTCTTTTTCGGACTTTGTTTCCGACAAGGTTTCTACAAAAAGAAAAAACATTTGTTATAAATTAGATGTAATATATAAATATAAATTACCATATGGCACGAAATTATTACCGGTGGTTCTGGCATAATTCGAATGAGGTGTCTGGGCCAGGCTACAAATGACTGAAATGCTTCGGATACTGTTGTTACCTCTTCTGAAGGTAGTGGAAGACGAGCATCAGGTAATCATACTTTTTCAACCGATACCTTTGCCGCATCAGGGGAGAGAGGAATGTTATGTAAGGTGGTGGCCTCTTCATAGACTTTTCCAATGATCACCACCTGAGTAATCATGCCACCATCTACTAGTAGCTCACATTGCCTCGTCTGGCCAATGATATCCTGCCCTGATGTTGTAGGAGCTGCACAACTCCTCTTTATGCTCTTGGGAGTGGGACTAAGAAGCGTCTGAATCGACTAGTCAGCACAAAGTTGTTGCGATATCTCTTGTCGCAACTCTAGACTCATCTTTTTCGTCTCCCTTTTCATCTCATCCATTAATTCTTTACGTAGCCTATTCTCCATTTCTTGTTTGCTCTCTTTGGGGGAGGAGGATAAGTGTCGTGGTACAACTCCAAAATATAGTTTAATCCCAACTCCTTGTCCAGTTGCACGAACACGACCACAGTGCTTAGGTCGTCCAATTACTTCAACAAGGATATTGTGACGACCTTCAGGAACAAAATTACCTTGGAAGTCCAAGGCATCCTGCAAGAGACAAAAATCATATCAGCTTTTAATATGAGTAATGCAGCATAATAAATGAAAAAAGGCTTAAATAACTTACAATTTTTTCAATGATAACCCCTGCTTACTCAGAACTTGGTGCACCCGACTTCTTAATTCGGGCCCTCTTCCATTTCACATGGCACCTAGGTGGTGATGGAGGAGAAGTGACCCCTGTTTCCACATCCTCAGATGCACTCCCTTGTCTAGATTGCTCCTTTTCAACCATCAGTGCTTGCTCAAGCTTTCGATACCCCAAACGAGGCAGTACGTGCGGGTAACATTCTTTAAAGCTATCTCTTGAGCTTTCTTCCGTCGACACTGTCATAATTGAAATAAATGAAGTGAATTAAATAATATTAACTTATTAATGTTATATAAATAAAAATAGTTAAGTAACTTCACTTACCATCCAATCTTTAGTTAGACGACTTTCTTTAAAAACATGCCATGTCTCTTCATCAATAAAGTTGTAACTTTTACAAGGACTTTCATCCTTAAGGTCACTAAAAATATATCTCGTCATCAGTCTTGACTTAAAGGTGCGACACTTAAGTCTGATATTGGATATAATCCTTGATTGAAGTGGTTCCACATTAGGAATTTCAAAATTTGCCTGCAAAATAACATCACCAAATTAAAATTAGTCAATGAGTATTAAAAAGCTTTATATGATAACAATAATAATGTAAAGCTTACCTGAACATCCTCCCACAGCATGTTTCGGTTGACCTCTGACACCTCGTCCCATGAATTAATCAAAATGGAGAGCTCTCACAAGAAAGAACTCCAAGATAGCTATTAAAGTCATATGCATTAGGACTAGAAGCCATTCCAGTGTTGACATCAATGTCAACAACTGTCTTCTGACCAGCGGCACGTTTCTTCACGAGACACTGCATTCTAGTAGGTCCTCTCCTACCTCGTTTGGATTGGGGTTTCTTTGGACTCTGATTATCACCCATATCTTTGTTAAAAAATATATTTAACAAACGTCAGTTAATTTGCATCGAAAAAAAATCATATAAAACAAAAACATAATATTGTAAATGCATATTATCAAAAATATTTCTAAATTTATTACCATAATGGGTTGAATGTTCATATGTAAATTCCTTCACTGTGGTCTTTACGGGTTGCATGTACATGATCAGGTACATCGTCATCTTTATTAATTATCATTGGTGTGAATGAACGGGGTTACCATTTTCAATATCATCTATGGCCTCCCCTTGTTTTTTCCCGTGTAAAACAACATACAAATGTTCTAACGTAGGATCTTTCACGTAGAAAACTTGAGATGCTTGTTGAACCATTATAAATGGCTCATCTCGATACCCTATCTTTCAAAAGTCCACTAGTGCGAATCCTGATTCATCAATTTTAACCCCACTTTTATCGTCAACCCATCTACACTTGAAAATTGGAACTGAAAACTTAGTATAGTCAAGCTCCCATATATCTTCTATAAATCCATAGTATCCCATTGATCCAAGTACAAGATTTGTATCTTTCGAAGTGGAAAACTACATTGACTCGGCTTCAAGAGTAACACTAGAATTTTAAACTGTACTTTTTTCATCCATAGACTTCGTGTAAAATATACAATTATTCACTTCGTACGCTTTACAAGAAATGACATCAAACTTCAATCCAGTAGCCAACCAGGTTAAGGTCTCCGATGCCGTTGAATCCTTTAACACATCCTCTTTAAACCAAGGCATGAATGTTCTATTATGTTCCATCAAGACCCATTTCTCTGCTTCTCTTGGATTATTTGCCTTCACAATGGCTTTATGAGCTTCTATGTAAGGTATAAATTCATCTGTGTTATTCAATATATACAAATGTGCTTGCAAGACTTCTGACCGAGATTTGCTTACAATATTCACACCGTGTAAACATTTACTTGTAGAACACCTATGGTGCCATGAATTAGCTGGAAGACCCATTGGATTTGCTTTCGACATGTACTCTGAACAAAATTCAATACTTTCTTCAGCTATGTACCTTTCAATCATTGAAGCTTCTGGACAATAATGATTTTTCACATAACCTTTCAAAATTTTCATATAGCACTCAACAAGATACATCCATCTTAAGTACATTGGTCCGCACAATCTAACCTCTCTAACCAGATGCACAACTAGATGAACCATGATGTCAAAAAAAGATGGAGGAAAAAAACATCTCCAATTCACATAAGATAACAATAATTTCATCTTGAAGTTTATCTAGTTTTAATGGATCAATGACTTTACAACAGATGGAAGAGAAGAATGAGCACAAACGGGTTATGGTATGTCTAACATTTTTGGGTAAGATCCCATGAATAGCTACAAGCAGAAGTTGTTGCACCAAGATGTGGCAATCATGAGACTTCAACCCAATTAACTTCAAATCTTGCATTGACACTAGGCTCTTCACATATGAGGAATGTCCTTGTGGCACTTTTACACCCTTTAGACATTGACAGAAACTTACTTTTTCATCTTTTGACATGGTGTAACAGGTTGGGGCAAATATGTATGCTTACCCATTTGTATCGGTGCCAACTCGCCTAATATGTTCATCTCAATCAAATCTAAACGAGCATTTAGACCATCCTTCATCTTCCCTTTAATGTTAAAAAGTGTACCAATTAAGCTATAACACACATTCTTCTCAACATGCATTACATCTATACAGTGTCTGACTTCTAACCTCGACCGGTACAGAAGATAAAAGAAGATTGATTTTTTCTTCCAAATATTTGTCACATATGACTTTTTTTTTTTGACTTACCGAAGGTGTGGTCTATGTTATTTACCTTTTCATAAACCTCAGCAGCAGTTAGTGGAGTTGGTGGACCACTTGATGGATTGTTCTTCATGACCATTTGTTCTTCTTGAAATATGAGGTAAAAAGGTGGTGGAAGCTATGGATGATATGGGTCAAGGATGGCTCATATAGAGCTATGGATTCCTTGTAGGTGCATGAAAGGTGTGGAGAGTGATAGGTTAGGCCAAATCACTTGGAGGAAGGTGAAGATGAAGATCAAAATGTCTAACCTAGAGAGACTAAACGAAGAGTAGAAGCTAGCATAATTTTGGTAGCATTTACTCATATAAATTGATCTTAAAAAAACATGAGCCAAAGCACCCTATTTATAGGAGATGGTGCCTTGGAGAGTAAGGAGCAAGGGTAGGATGGGGAATACATAAAAGAGGGGGCTGCTAGGGTGTTGACTAAAGGTCAATGCAGCCCCTTAGCATGCTTCTAGAAGGTAGGGCTACATTCCTACCCTAAAAGGCTTAGGTACAAGCTAAATTGTTAAATACACCCCCTATTGTCTTAAATGAACCCTACTCTACTGAAATTACAAATAAACTGAAATTAATTGATGCTCAGCTCCCATGGCTTGGGCTCTACTCCTTGTGGTCCTCTGAGGGGTCTTTGAATATGTAAAGAAAAGTTTCTCTGCCATCAGTAGCAAAGTCCCAATCTTCTTAAATATTCTTTTCCATGGACCTAGTTGTTGGGCCTGAGCTTGGGCTTAGGCTTGGGCTTGGGCCTCTTCCATCACCACTAGTCTCTTGGTGTCCATTAAAGGCTTTTTTCAATCTCTGGTAAGGATGATGACTTCTAAGAAACCTCCAATGTCAAAGATATACTTTCTTCCTTCCATGTTTCAATTGTTGAGAAGCAGCGTCTTCTTTTCATATTGGACATGCTTTATGATCCTTAACACTATAACCTAATAAGTTACCATATGCCGGAAAGTCATTGATGGTGCAAAATAACATGGCATGCAGCTTGAAAGTTTCATTAGCAAATCCGTCAAATACTTCAACACCCTCATCCCACATTAACTTCAAACCTTCGATTAGGGGACTTAGACATCTATGTCATTCCCTGGTTGTTCGGACCGGATATCATCATAGACAACATCATGTATTTTCACTTCATGCACAATCCAGGAGGTAAGTTGTAAATAACTAGTAAAACAGGCCATGAACTGTGATTTGTACTCATATTACCAAACGGATTCATTCCATCTGTAGCTAAACCAAGTTGGATATTTCTTGATTCTTTACCAAACTTTGGAAACTCATCATCAAATTTTTTCCACTAAATAGAATCTGCTGGATGTCAGTACATGCCATCGCATTTTCTCTCATCTGCATACCATCTAAGATTCTTAGCATCGTCTGGGTTTGCAAACAAACGCTTCATCCTTTGAATGATGGGAAGATACCACATAACCTTCATTGGGGGTCCATGCTTTTCCATCTCTTCAATAGTATCATCATCTGTTTGTTTCAATTTATAACGTGATAACCCACACCTCGGACAACTTTTCAACAATTCAAAATCTTTTCGGTATAATATACAATCATTAGGACATGCATGTATCTTTTCATACTCAATACCCATTGGACAAAGAATCTTTTTGGCCTCGTAATTACGATTAGGTAGAGTATTTTCCTCTGGAAGCATTTCCTTCAACAACTGGAGCAATTTTGTGAAGCTTTTATCAGTCCATCCATTTATTGCCTTCAAATTCATCAATCTTAATACCACTGACAACCGTGTGAAGTTAGTTGATCCAGAATACAATGGAGTCTCTGCATTGCTTGACATACTTCCATATCCATGCGCTTTTGCAAAAGACTCAGCTCCCACATTACGAATCATGTCCTCTAATCGATCATCATCTATATCATCGTGTACTGCTTTATCCATGGTGGGCCCCACATATTCTTTAGTTACGGAAACACGTGGTAAATTTAATAATTCACCATCCATGTCCAAGTTGTATAAGATCGAAGAAACCCATCACATAGCAGGTGTTCCTTCATGATATTAACATCCAGTATCCTTCCATTCAAACAATTAACGCACAAACACCTGATCTCTGCTCCATCATGACCACTATTAATCGCATTACGCTGTGCCAATTGTATAAATTCTTCTACTCCTCTTTCGTACTCATCACTTATACGAACAAAATTAATCCAACTTCAATCCATTATATATTCTGGAATATAGTTAGCTAGGATTTTCTAGTTAGTGTTCTATCTCATGCCTTTGTCGAGGGTCGAACACCCCCGGACTCAATACCAGCACGTATTATTGCCAAAGATCGAAGACCCTCGGACTCAATACAAACACGATAATTCTATTCTAAAGTAAAAACTAACATAACATAAATTCTATTATAAACTAACAACTAACATAACAAAACTAACATAACAACTAACTACTAAATAATATAAATTTTAGAAAATAGAAATTATATAATACAAATTATATAAATTAATACAAATTTATATTAAATAATATATAAATTATAATACATAAAAAAATATATTCAAAATACACCAAGAAAAATTCAAAAAATCTAAAACAGAACCAACCTTGTTGTGAACCAACATTGATGGTGATCGAAGTGGCAGAGGAGCGCCAACAACGGCTGCGACAGCAAAAGCATGGTGGGACAGCGACGGAGCAAGGATGGAGATGAGAACACTAATGGAACAGTACCTTCCACCACCAATGCAAGGAGAAAATGCAAATACAAGGAAAGCAAAAAAAATTTATACATAGTGAAGATGCAGAGGAAGAAAACGATTCAAGAAACTCGCAATGGCACAAAGGAATGAAGATGCAGAGAAGAGATGAACTCAGAGAGTACGCGAGCGCAGGAATAGTGAAAACGAAAGGCAAAGTAGAGAAGAAAGTATGAAAGTGCAGTGGCGCACTTCAAATTTTAGGGTAAAAACAATTTACAAATGTGACTAATTGTAAAAACGCATTTGTAAATCAAAGCGCTTGATTTACAAATGCGGCTATAGTAAAAATTTGTATTTGTAAATCAAGCGCTTTGATTTACAAATATGTTTTTACAATTAGCCGCATTTGTAAATCAAAGCTTTTGATTTAAAAATACGGCTATTCAAATAGCCACATTTGTAAATCAAATTAATTTCAAAAATGCCACCGCGTTTTTTACAAATGCGTTTGAGCGCGAAGCCGCACTTAGTAAGGAGTATTCCTTTCATCATTTTTCACTAGTGTTGATTGGTTGTTGTATTTATTTTTCCTTAGTTGATTGACACTTCAATTTCTCCTTCCCTTCATTTGTTGTTGTACGTAGAGTTTGGAATCTTGCAAGGGCTTGGTCGTGGCGTGAGATAGTGAAGAGGTCAACTGTCAAGAAGTCTAAAGGCATAACAAACCCGAGGTTGAACTCAACTACGCTTTCTCTCTCTGTCTTTTGATAATAATGTAATTGAGATTGTAATTTTTGTTTTCGAAATATAATAATCCGATTCATGATGTTCTAATTAAAAAATTCAAAGCGATTAGATTGTGAATTTTGTTATGTTATGTGCAGGACCAGCCCCAAACTCCTCCTCAATATCATAATTTCCATCTCGTTTCGTGTCATGGTATAGTAACTATGTTGTTGAATTTCTAAAATGATATATATGATCTTTCTTTTTCTTATCAAATGTAGCAGTTAACTTGATGAAAAGAGAAGTTAGGTTAGTTAACTTGATGAAAAAGAGAACTTAGGTTGATAGAAGCTTTGGTCTCAAGCTAATGGTAATTCATGCATAGTTGGGTCTTTTTGGTTTAGAATGAGATCAGTAATCTATATTTGTTTCGTAAATATTCTTTCTTCAAAGTTCAAATTGGATGGTATCTAAGATTGTTGAGTCAAGCTTTTGAGGAATTTTGAATACTTCACTACTAAGCTTTTGTTTGATAACCTTGCTCGTACTTCACAACTAAGTTCATTCTTGTTTCCTTAGTTCCTTTTTGTTTCCATTTTTGGCTCTTAGCTTAGTTGGTTCTTGCTTCTGCTGACTTGGGGATTGAGTTTGTGTTCCATTTTCATGACTGGCTATTTGTGTTTAGATTGAGCTACTTCATAGGTTAGAGGTTGTAGAAGGACTCTTACGTGGAACTCAAAGCCTCTTTTCGTACTGATTCAAAGGTTAGATTTAATAGTTGATAATACTGTAATAATTTGAAGAAATTTCATAAGATGTGCAATTTAAAAAAAATTGCATGATCTGAATTCATTTGAGCTAAATCTAAACATTCATTTGAGTTTGAGCTGAAATTTTTGTTGCATTAAACTTCTTTAGGTTCTCTGCTTTAAAGAAACTACTATAATAGCACCAGTATAATTTTTTTTTATCTTTCTTTAGGTTGATTGACTTGGTTCATCTGGATTTGTTGTTGGCTGATCAGTTCTCAAAATTGAAGGTAAATGGCATTTAATCTTTATTTTGGCATATTTTTAATATTGTACTAATTTCTAACTAACTGTTTACTGACCTTATTATTAATATGGACACTTGAAAATTTGTCTACTACATTGATTTGTAATACTTGAACTTTACAAGTTTGTATAATTATAAATAGTATGAAAAGAAAACATGATAGGTACCAGAGAAGAGAATGTAAACGAGAGGAAAGTATATTATATTGACTGATATCAGAGTGTGAGACTGTATAATACTGGTGTGTATTTATACTAACGTAATTATTACTAGTGTATATTTATATTGATAAGCATTGAAGTTTCTTCACTCTTTTGAGAATATAAAAAATGCTCTCAAGGTTTATTGTGGAGTTTAACATTTGATCCATGGTAGCAACTACTCCCTCTACACAATGCCTTTATTTTCATGAAAGTCTGTAAAATTTGCATAAGGTTTGCAATATGTGCTATGTAAAGGTTAGCAATTTGTGCTATGTATAAACCTTTTTTATGCATTATGGTGTCTGTAACTTTACCTAAATAAAGGAATAAACTAAATATTTAAATGATAAATAGTTTCTAAAACTATGTCAAGAGACCATAGGTATATTTCAGTTAAAGAACAAAAAATAAAATGCATTTTTACTTCCTATTGACGCATTAGTTTGTATCCTTTTGATAAGGCGTAGCAGTTTTGCTAAAGTAGGACTTGAGTTAGTTGGGTGTGTGTTAGGCAAAATAGTAGTCAACATAGAAGAATAGGCAGGATTGTCACTTCTAATTTAAGAAACCATTTTGAAAACCATAGATGGAGCTTCTATGTATCGCCTGAAACTTGTATCAAAACAATGTTTTTTTCAAGTCTATCTACAATGCAATAAAAACATAGTCCCTTATGGAACTATATGGACTAAATGCACTGACCCAAAATAAGTAAATAAGAATAAATGAAAGCACAAAGTAGGAAAAATCAAACTCAAATTGGTAAGGAAAAATAACTTATGTTCTATAAATCTATCAATAGTGGTCCCTGTCCCCATTGTTGTCTCCTATTACTATAACATTGACTACAATGTTAGACCAATAAAAGGATATAGATCTTTCGTAGTGTACTTTTTTTTGGATATATATATATATATATATATATATATATATATATATATATTATGTTAAGGAATTGCTAAATACTCCAAAGATAAAATGCTACACATAAAAGAAGATATTTAATACCAACAGGACGAGTGTCAAATAATACTTGCATCTGCATAGCAATTGCATAGTCAAATAATACTTGCATCTGCATCACCATTCTCTCTGCATCCTCTCCCTTTAACTTGGGTGGGTTAGCATTTTTTTTTTCAATTATTGCTCAATTAGTGATGTGAGTTGATTTTACGATTGCACATTTTATGGGTTACTCTTTTGTTTATGATTTTTTATATTAACAATTATGGTGAGAAACCCAGAGAAGATTCCCACTAGACATGAACTTAACCAAGTGGTTAAGTAAGTCTGAAGGTTCACTTCTAGAGGGCAAAGAGAAAACACAAATATGGGGATGATGATGATGAAAGCGCATAAATAAAGGACGTAAAAAGAGACATAAGATGAAGAAGAAAACCAAACAATAATGAATAAAAGTATGGAAGAATGGCGTAAGGAAAAGGAAAGAAAAACAAAAAGATTAAGAAATGCTTATGGAAATATCACGCCACTTGGAGGGGGAGACTCCAAGATAAGTGGTGAAGAGCCGCCACTTGAAGTGCACAAACACCCAAGATAAGACCCAAAATTATAAAGTACTCAAACACACTAAACACTCCTGCAGAGTTTTTTTTTTCTATTCAAAATTCAATGTGTGAAATACATGAGGCAAGACACTCTATTTATAGGAGAGAGTGTCTTGGAGAACAAGATAGAGGGGTAGGGGTGTCATTTGTGTGAAACCTTCTAGAAGGTAGGTCAAAGAAACCCTAAACCTAGAAGCACTTGTCATGAAAGGTGGGCTTGACACAAGCCCAATTTATGCTAAGTACACCCCAATTTATGCTAAGTGAACCCTACTCTAGCTTATTCTTCTATTTGGACCCCCAAAGTGAGCCCAATTTATTTACAAACATTTGTTTTGTAAAAAGACCAGAAGAAAGAACATCTGATGCTCTGGTCTATGCCCAGTTCTTCTTCTGCTGAGGTCCTTCAGATATTTGGTGGGGCCTTGTCTTGTATGCTGAGATGATTGATCAAAGTGTGAAATGTCTCTTATGTTCTTGGTCATCTACTTGGCTAATTGGGTTGTATCAATTAGTAAGATCTACTACATTTGAAGGGTGTAGTTACTTGTTAATTTATTATACTTATTATAATCAAATGTTGTAATAGCCAATTTGTGCACAACAAAAACATTAGCCAAATCTGGATGACTTATGAAAATTCATATATGGTTGAATTAGGCAAAGTTTGTAACACCAACTCTTAGATCTTTGTTTGTAACAAAGATGAGATTTATTCCAATAACTAATCTACAAATACAATTTATGACAATATTTCCAATCTTCCAAGGCTTGTCTTAAAAATTTGTTGACTCTTTGTAAGCTGCTTTATAAACAGAGCATGGATCAGTTTCCATCAAATCGTGGATAGATGTATGATAGGTGTCATCGAGGAAGAGGTGATATGAAAGAGTCTTTTATATTGGGAGTTGAAGAGTTTATAACCAACGCTTGCCAACAAGAATGTTATCACAATGATGGGGGAATACGATGTTCATGTAGCAAGTGTTATTGTACAAGAATTTTGGAGGAAGACTTGTAAAGGTTCACCTCTCCAAACATGGTTTTAAATCTAATTATTGGATTTGGACTGATCATGGTGAATATGTGCTAGAAGGTGACTTGGATAATGAAGATAATTGCATAGGTTTAGGAATGGATGGTGCACACAATCAAAACAAGTGACCAATTTATGTGGGTGAAAGACATGATGTATGATGTTCTTAGGCACCAAAAGTCATTCCAAGTACCAAATGTAGATAACATGGAAGAGCCTTTGAAAGAAGAAACTCAGATTTTATAAGCTTTTGTTGGATGCAAATACGTCATTATATGAAAGGGCATTAGAGTCCAAATTATCAATGTGTCCATTATACGTGGATGTACCCATTTGAAAGGTAATAATAAGAGCTATTAGTCTTTATAAAATGTAATGTATAATTATCAATCATAACATATTTCTTTGATTATAGATTCATGGAATATGCTAAACATTCAATGAAGAAAAAGGCTAAGGTAGAAGGATCTATTTGTGCATCTTATTTGCATCATGAGACAACTCATTTTTGTTCAAATTATTTCAATAAATTTATGTTAAGCCCACAAAATACTAGAAGTGAAGTCGAGATTGGAAGTGAAAGGCTTCAATCAATGTTATCGATCTTTGACCAACCTAGTTGTCATTCTGGGAGGGAGTTCACTCGTTGGTTAAGTGATGAAGAATTGAACTCAGCTCATGTTCATGTTTTGATCAACTGTAATGAAGATAAACCATACCTTAAGTAAGCCGCATGCAAGATATTCTTTTAAACATTGTTATTCATTCATTAAGTTATCACTAACCTAATGCATTCACACGTATTGACAACTCCTTCTTACATTCTAATGAAATTACTGAATCACATGCTTCAGCTCGTATACATGCATATTTCCACTATGGGACAAGTATGTATCTTCAAATTCAATAATTTACTTTTTGTTTATTTGTTTAACCATTTGATCAAAATTTAATGATATTGGTATATTTATAGGTTCATAAAGAGCCTTTAAGTGTGAGGAACCAACACATAAGAGATTTATCACTTGGTCCTTTAAGGTGTGTAAAAGAATGGCACACATTCTTTGTGAATGGATACAAATTCCATACTCATGCATGAAGCAAGGGAAAGAAAACAATAAATAGTGGGATTCATGTAAAAGGGCCTTACAAAAGGAGGTGAGGATGATTTCTACGGCATGATTCAACACATGTATAAGGTGGAGTACAATTGACACAATCCAAGTAGCCAAGAAGATGACCAAGGACTCGAGAGACAATTCACACTGTGAGCAGTCATCTCAGCAATCAAGTCAAGGCCCCACCAAATATCAAACAAACCTCACTAGAAGAAGAACTTGGCATAGACCAGAACATCAACTGTTCTTTCTTTTGGTCTTCTTAAAAGACAAACATATTTAAAAATAATTTGGGCTCACTTTTGGGGTCCAAATAGCAAAATACGCTAGAGTAGGTTCACATAGCATAAAAGGGAGTGTACTTAGCGAAATGGGCTTGTACCAAGCCCACTGTTTCAAGACAAGGCACCTAGAATTAGGGTTTTTAACCTACCTTCTAGAAGCTATGCCTAAAGGTGCAGTTTTGACCATGTTTAACACCCTAGGCAGTCCCTCTCCCTTTCCATTTCTACCCTTCACCCATCTTACCCACCAAGGCAACCCTTCCTATAAATAGGGTGTTTTGCCTCATGTATTTACACATTGAAATTTTAAGTAAAGAAACTCTGCAGGAGTGATTTTATGAGACTTGTGAGCTCTCATGTTGGGTCTTATCTTGGGTGGGTAATATCTCAAGTGGCGACTCTTGCATCTCTCATCTTGGAGTCCCTCTACTCCAAGTGGCGTGACTTCATTTCTTCCCATAAACTCTCTTCATCTCTTCCTCTTTTATCTTTTACTTACACCTTCCATTCCATTCCTTATATATCTTCTTCTACTCTTTAATTTGTCCTTTACTTTGTTCTTCTTCTTTATTTGTTCCTTGTCTTTATATTTCCTCTACATCATTTGTGTAACGCCCCTCAAAATATCGTTCATTTTTATATAATAAAATAAAGGTGACATAATAATATCAAAAATTTAACATAGATATATACATAATATAATTCATCCATTAATACAAATGTGCCTCAAAATAATATCCCTTTTCGAGGAAGTTTTAATACATCTCCATACAGGAGTTTTCAAAATAAAACAAAATAACAGCATTCAAAAACCGGCGATCTCCTCCTCCAGAAAATGCTCACTGAGGAGCTCTACTACCTGCAACCTCATATGCTCCCATGCAAATATACACGATCATCACAGGTTTAAGAAAAACAACCACAATACAAAACAAAAGGGTAAGCTAGATATTTTTAAAAACTTTAAATATGAAACTTTATATCAATAGAAAGCATAAATCTTCACACCATTCATAATCTATATCAATTTCAACCATCAATATCCCCATACTCCACAAACTCATCAAGTGTCTATTCAATACATTCAATACTCATGGTTCACACGTCAGACTTTCCACTGACTCATAACATATAGACACATGACTCTACTTCCGGAAGACTCGTGCATTGACTAGACTCAGAGATCTGCACCTGTCATACTACATTGCTGTAAAGTTCCCACAGCTATGCGCATAAACATAATCTCAATCTCAATCTCATCACTCTCCTAGTATGACAGGGTTAATCCATACAACAGTTCAAGTAGTTATCTTTCAAACCACTTACCCATACATATGAACCTCCATCGACTCTCAACGCCTGAATAACTTCATCTATATGATTCCATTATATCAGGAGAGTCAGGATATCTCATTATAGAAATCACCGATCAATGCACATTCTACACGATCTTACACGGTATTTTCTTTCCTGAAAATACTATGCCTTGATCCCACATTCACAACATTCAACACATCATATAACACTTAAATGAACGATTCCAATCACAGCAACAATCATTCCAAGGTTCAGATTTTCGAATATCACATGCATTTCACATTTCAATCTCAAACAGTTTCAAACGACACTACAACAGGGGAGTTCGAAATCAACATTAAAACCGGCGATCACGTCGCCCCACACATAAAAACAGAGCATCGTGAAATAGAATATGAAACCGGCGACCACGTCGCCCTCACTTCAGAACCTACTCGCCTAAAGTTTTTATAAATGAAAATGCTAGCTTCCCTTACCTGAACTTGCGCAAAATCACCAAGAGCTCCAAAACCCACCGAAGCTTAAAGATGTCCTAACCTGCACCATGGAGCCTTTATCACAAAACTGACTATACTACTCATTTTCTACGCTAACAGAGATGATTTCTGGAGCTAAGGGAGTCGCCGGCAACGCCTATGCAGAGGCAACCCTCTCAAGCTCAGATTCGACTCGAAAAACAGAGTAAAATGACTTACTCTGTTCTAGCGTCTTGGCGGGAGAACTTGCAGAGACTTCCCAGAAGGACAAAGGCAGTCGCCGATCGTAGCACTGGTACGTGAGGATAGCTGCGTCTTCGAGTGGAGGAGAAAGGAGAAAGGGGAACTAAATGAGCTGATTCCCTCAGCTCTTAAGGTCGAACGGCTCTTTAGCCTTCACTGCCATTACCCACTCTCTGAGCAACCTTGCGTGCACACTTCCTTGAACAGTATGACCACGTGGGTTTCTGCGCATACCAACTCTCTGATGCTAACTATTCTAAAACACCCTTTTTGTCTACGTGTCGCGCATGCAGGATGTCTCATGCTGGGAGCCTGGGTCCCACCTTATCTGTGTGAAACACGACATCGCGCGATAACCTTCCACCGATGACTGCTCACGCGATGACTATCCACCGATGTCTCATCCTGGCGGACGAACGATGTCTCTCCGTGGAAGATGACCGATTTCTCTCCCTGGAAGACGACCGATGCGTCCCTCATCCTGGCGATGACCGTCTGTCTCTCGCCCTGGTGATGCCCGCGTGTCTCTCGCCCTGGCGATGCCCGCGTGTCTCTCGCCCTGGCGATGCCCGCGTGTCTCTCGCCCTGGCGATGCCCGCGTGTCTCTCATCCTGGCGATGCCCGCGTGTCTCTCGCCCTGGCGATGCCCGCGTGTCTCTCGCCCTGGCGATGCTCGCGTGTCTCTCGCCCTGGCGATGCCCGTGTATCTCTCGCCCTGGCGATCTCCGCGTGTCTCTCGCCCTGGCGATCTCCACGTGTCTCTCGCCCTAACGATCTCCGCGTGTCTCTCGCCCTGGCGATCTCTCATCGTCCCTGATGTGGCGAGGACACATCGCCTTGCTTCTGTCGACTGATGCCACATCGTCACACCCTGTTGAGGGCTCGTCCTACCACTACTCCACGCCTGTGTTATCACCCCCACATGGCTCGGTGACGTCGGTAGCTTCTCCTGCCCGAGGGCAGCTCAGTACTCAATCCTTACGTGCCTAAGCATGCAACACTAAGGTAAATCCCTTATGTCCAAGCGTAAAGTCCCGTAGTTATTCTGCATGCATAGCGCTCCTAAGGTTCAAATCACACCTCCCTACATGTGATTTCTGGAACCCACTATGGTCCACCGACCGACCTCTACCACGCCGCCCTCAGACCTTGGGCGATATCCGAGGTCTGACCACCATGAAATTTCCATTACAAGCTCTTTTCGTTTTAAGTAATAACATATTCAGAATTCATTAAAATAATACTTCTTCTATTCCAAATAATTATCTAGATCCTTACAATTTGTCACCTTATAATTGTTTTTTTCTCTTTGTCCTTCTGAAGTGAACCTTCACACTTACTTTAACCACTTTGTTAAGTTCATGTCTAGTGGGAATCTTCTTAGGGTTCTCACCATAAATGCTAAATTAAAAATCTTAAACAAAGAGCAACCAATAAAATGTGCAATCCTAAAATCAACTCACATCAACAATTCTTCGACCTCATATAAGAAAGTTGTTACTTTACTATGATATGTTTGATCCATCAAGAAGAGGTGCATGAGTGGATTCCAAATATGGTATTGTGGATGTTCAAATGGATAGAAGATATCTGCCATTTGACCCTTTTATCATTTCACATAATGTTCAACAAGTATATTATGTACCATATCCAACGTCATGCATAGACAAACGTAGCTAGTGTGTTGCAATCAAAATGAAGCCCAGAGGTCATATAAATTTTGATGATGTACAATTTGAAGTGTCATACCTATTTGATGAAATGTCACATGTTAATGAAGTGAATGAAGTTGAACAAGTTTCAGAATTACAATTTTAGAGGTTGAGCTCTAAGAAGTGGACATAAATAATGTATCATTGTTTGAAGATCAAATAAATGAAGAAACAAATGAATGGGAAGAAGACAATGAAGAGGGAGTAAGTGAAGATGAATATGGAGATGACTTTAACATCTCTAGCTCTGAATATACTTAGGCACAATAAATTGCTCTATAAATACTTAAAATTGTGTATGGATAGAAGCAGTGGAGCAGTTTGGAGTTAACTAACAAATTTTTTTGTTAGTGATAGTATAAAGGTGAAGAGAGTGACAGGGAGAGAAATGTGAAAATAGATGTGTCCCTAACTATGGGATGTGTGATGAGTGTGTGAAGATTAGAGGATTGGATTGAAGTATTGATGAGAGAAGTTAATGTAGGAAAGGGTGGAAGGAAAGGGGAAATAGGGGGCATATGCTCTTTCAATTCAACTGATATAGCTTGGCTAGCAGATGAATCCATCATAAATATACTCATACAATTTTTGCAGTACTAGAAAGCAACAATTGAAGAGTGAAATCCAATTTCAAAAGCTGGAAACACTTGCTTTGTATTAGTAAATCATCAAATGACATATAGCCAGATATTGCAGCACCAAATTATGTCTTAAATAAGACAAAGGCAGCTTGAACTTCCTTTAAGTTGAAAGTGATTACAGAATAGGGGTGTGTATTAGACATCACTAAAAGAACCATAAAAACATAAGTATTAACAAATAATATCCATCAACTAGTGTTGTATTGTTGCTGTTAACATACTTGTTATTACATTAGTTAATCTGATAATATATTTTTTGTTTATGTTTGGTGTTGAGTAATAAATAGGCACACTATATTCTTTTATCTAACAAAAAAAATGGTTTCTAGTTCACCATATAAGTTAATGGCTACCAATTCTTGAAATAATTTCATTTGAGTTTCTTTCCCTTACATATTTTCTTTCTCCAATCTCATTAGGCTTCTTGCCACCTTGTATTATCATTACTAACCATATTATCAATAATGAACAAAACCAAGTCTTAATATCACAATTTTGGTTAAATATGCTACAAAACTAAACTAGAAATTAAACAACTTTAGACTTTAAAGGAAACATAATTATTTTCTCAAAATTCTAGTAATGTAGTTTATTAATGCTTGAACAACATAGTTTACATTTTCTTCTACTAAGGATTGTTCCATCAGTATGCATTGGGTAATGGCTATTTTGGTAGGGCTATCCTCTTATGATCAACTCCATCCCGCATGGGATCATTTTACATTCCCATTAAGATAACAAAATCAACAGAATGCAAAAAGTTTAATTGCACCATTGAAAAATGAAGACAAATATAAGGAAAATTAAGTAACAACATGTAAAAAATTGAAATAATTTGAGTGTGGAAAATGAGTTTTGGATATTCCCAATGTAGTCATTGATGCTCATCTACAATTGTTATTTGTTGCTTACTATTGGTATTTACTGATGTGAATCAATGTTATATCTTTTCCTTTAGTATTTATTGATAGAGTATATGTGAATAAGTTAATTATTTGAAAACCAATGACTATACTTTGCTTTTCCTATGTTTAGACCGTTAGTCAATTTTATGGATTACTAAAGTATAAAGTGTTTTTCTCAGCCTTATGCTTGATTTTACTCACTTCACTTAAGGTATGTGTAACTGTTGCTAAAAATGGTCAACCAAAATGGATGGTGTTCATGTTTATGCCACGCTGGTCTATGTTCATGTTCGATATATTTTTTGATGTCTACCTATTAGCCCAAATTAATTTAAAGATAGAATGAAGCATTTTTGCATGTTTATCTAAAATTTTCTATAAAATATATTTTGCATGTTTTTCTCCCTTGTTACACTTATAACTTCATTATAGTTTCATGCATATATATAGATGTCATCAGAAGGTTGTGATCAACCATCACCTCATGTTAATAAAAAAAAGGGAAAGAAACATTATGTGATAAAATTGTTATCACGAATAAACAACCTAAATCCATCATCCTCTTAACCCACTACACCTACTCCATCTTCAACTCATGGATCCACCCCATCAGTAGGAAATGCTACGGCATCCACACCATCTCCATGTGTTACTATTGGATCCACCTCATCAGTAGTAAATGCTACTACATCCACACCATCTCCACGTGTAATTGTTGGATCCACCCCATTAGTAACAAATATTAGTGGATCTACACCATCTTCATCTATCATGCCATCAATACCTGATCAATCCACCTCTTCCCTTTCTCCACATGTTAGTTCTAATGCCTCAATCCCAAACCCCAGATATTGCACCATCCCTATATACAAATGTTCGTAGGAACACATTCAGCTTTTGCAACCAATAACTTAGAGGAGGAGGTCCTTTCGGTTGGTGATCACCCTTTGATTCAACTTATTGGGGGAGGGTAAAAATATAATATATTTAAATTTATATAATTTACTATTATTGTCTTATAATTTTGACTAAATTTGTTTTGCTATTTAGGTTTTATCCAACAAAAATTGCATCAAAGGTCATCACTACCAACATTAAGCAACAATTTGGTGAGCCATGGTTAACATGGGGCCAATCCCAAAGGGGGAGATTGTTGAACAAGATGCTTTGATGTCTCCAAATCCATGAGGAGAGCTTGAAAACCTTGTTGTTGGGTGTATGTATGGTGTCCAATAGTTTTTAACTTTTTAATTCACTTCTTAAGATGATCCAAGTTCATTTGAATCTTTATCTTTTTTAAAAGATGGATTTTATAAAAGGCTGTGAAATTTCAACTTGTTGAAATGACGAATCAACCTGTTGGTTGACACTTAGTGGTTTTTAAAATGGTTTGAAAAAGCTTTGCTTTGTTTTGTCTTTGCTGTCAAACAAAATCAACCGGTTGTTTCGATAAATCAACTGGTTGTTTTTATGAAAACCTTAACAAAATTCTGTTAAGTGGTTTAAACTATTTTAAATGATTCCAACTACTTTTGATTTCTGATTTAACTGCTTTGACCACTTAATTAAGGTCATATAAAGGTTGTTTAACGCTCCTTAGCATTAACTAAGAAAGAAAGATTAATCAAAAACATTTTTCAATATTTCAAAAGCTTTGGATCATCTCAAGTGTGTGAAATAGGATTGGGTTTTGTACTTTTGAAGTTTAACCTATGATTTACCCAGGTGTATTCTATTCCTCTTCTTCTTCAAACATTGTATTTTTGTATTGGAGTGTAAGGCAGTTTCAAGAAAGGTGTTTTCTAGAAACTGTGTGGAGCCAAAAAGTGATGTGTGTTCTTGAGGGGTTCAAGATCATCACTTTTGGTGTGTGTTTTGTAATCTAGGGTTTACTACTGTTCCGGCCGCTTGACTCGAACGTGGAGGACTGCCTCGTCACTCCTTCGTCTAGCCCTCTGTTCTGCAGGAACGTTCCAAGAACCACCGCCGGAACTCCAAACGCTGCCTGCAAAACACACAGACGGCGCCTCTAGCGGCCGTTGTAGCTCCGACGCTCAAGTCAGGCAAAAGGAACACCAAAACTATATCTGAATCTCTCTGTGAGACCCGTGTGAAACTAAAACTCTCAAATGTGTAAGCTCTGAGAATCTGTGAAAAACCTCCCTCTAATTTTGTTAAGAGTTTGTATATATACCTGAGTCTTTCTCTCTCCTGACGGTTATTCCTCCTGACACGTGGATAACATCTGGTCGTACACGTGTCATCATCTGGAGTGTCTGCAGCTAAAACGTTACTTCCACTGTGCCCCTGCGACTAAGTTATCCACACAAGGAGTAGCTTAGTACGCAGGCTACTCTGGGCGCAACCTTAACATGGCGAGCTGGTTAACCCTGGGCATTGCAGCTCACACTACACATGGTGGCAGATATGCCACTTATCCTCTGTACTTTGACCATACAACAAGTGCTTGCCAAGTCTTCTCAAACACCCGGCGATGTGCTCTTTCGGCGACTTGCTGACCACCTGATCTCCTAACCTTAACACACAGCAATCATGTGCAATCTAGGCGATTACTGATCCATACCGGCGATGACCGACTACTCATCCTCAAGGCGGTAGGCGATTACTCATCCTCAACGCGATAGGCGATTACTCACCTCAAGGCGATAGGCGATTACTCATCATCACAGGCGAGAGGCGATTACCATTCTGAGTGATCGCCTCCCTGACTCGCCTGCTATCCTCTACCACGTGTTACCCTGTGAATGGTCCACGTGGTCAATTGCTGCTGATGTCATCGACTACCGATGACCGACCGGAACACAAGCCCCCCAGTCTCGAGCTGTGAACTTGTTCTCAGCGAAGAGACTAAGAAATCGTCTTCTGGTGGTCTACAGGAGCGCACACTCTGGTACTAACACTGTTTCATCCCTTCTTCTTCACCTTCAAACATTCAAAGCATCTCTCTGGATCATGTAGAGATTCACCTTCCCTGTTTTCTTCTCAAACGCGCTAGGGTTCGCTGCGTTTCTTCTCTTTAACTCTCTGCATGTGACTAACTGTTAACTAGCTTAGGCTTTAGCGCGATCTAACTGCAACCCCTCAAACTTGGCCTCTGACTTGATCGCGGCTAACTGTTGCCTTAGCATTGCCTTCAACATAACTTTGTGCTGGATGACTGACTTAACGGGCCTAAACGCTTCGGCTTCACGCAGCAGAACTTGCTTCTACCACCGACCACCGACTAGCATGTTAGTGCACCACCGATCAGTCATCGCGCTTCTGGCTTCGCTGCACTTCTCTGCCACACCAGCGCTGAGTGCATAGAGGGTCTGAACACCAACTATGAAACCTGTGTTTTGGGGAAGAAAAGTGCTTCTCGATGACCCCTCTTGTCCCAACCTTGCTGTAAGAAGTCGTGGGTGAGGTCTTGCTTCTCTCACCTCAGCGTCGCTGTAAAAAGCAGAGGGAAGGGACTTGGTTCTCTTGCCTCAACCTTGCCGTAAAAAGCAAAGGGAAGAGGACTTTTCCTCATGCCTCAGCCTCGCTGTACAAAGTCGAGGTGAGGACTTGGTTCTCTCGCCTCAACCTTGCTGTAAGAAGCAAAGGGAGAGGACTTTCTCTCTTGCCTCAGCCTCGCTGTACAAAGTCGAGGGAGGACTTTCTTCTTTCTCGCCTGCACTCGCTCAAAGGCAAGGAGGTCTTCCTCTGTTGCCTACACTTGCTCAAAGGCAAGGAGGACTTCCTCTGTTCGGACTTCCTCTGTTCTCGCCTGCACTTGCTCAAGGGCAAGGAGGACTTCCTCTGTTCTCACCTGCACTTGCTCAAGGGCAAGTAGGACTTCCTCTGTTCTCGCCTGCACTTGCTCAAGGGCAAGGAGGACTTCCTCTGGTGCCTGCACTTGCTCAAGGGCAAGGAGGACTTCCTCTGTTCTCGCCTGCACTTGCTCAAAGGCAAGGAGGACTTCCTCTGGTGCCTGCACTTGCTCAAGGGCAAGGAGGACTTCCTCTGTTCTCGCCTGCACTTGCTCAAAGGCAAGGAGGACTTCCTCTGGTGCCTGCACTTGCTCAAGGGCAAGGAGGACTTCCTCTGTTCTCGCCTGCACTTGCTCAAAGGCAAGGAGGACTTCCTCTGTTCTCGCCTGCACTTGCTCAAGGGCAAGGAGGACTTCCTCTGGCCTCAACCTTGCTGTATAAAGCAGAGGAAGAGGTCTTTCTCTTGCCTCAACCTTGCTGTATAAAGCAGAGGAAGAGAACTTTCTCTCGCCTCAACCTTGCTGTATAAAGCAGAGGAAGAGGACTTTCTCTCGCCTCAACCTTGTTGTATAAAGCAGAAGTGAGGACTTTCTCGTGGGTGCACGCTCCCAGGGGGGCGCCAGGCGTAGCTGTCTAAGCGCACACACTGGGCGTGCCCTACCTGCATTGCCTCATCGCGCGTTCACCGACCTCCCGACCGGCGAGGACCTCTTCTTCTGGAATCATACGAGGTGCATGCTTAACGCTCTCGCTGGGAACTTGGGTCCCAGCTTAACACGTGTTAGCAAGACCCTGATGACCGTACACCGACCGAGTACTCACTCTTTACATGCACCGACAGCTGATCGCGGTCTGCATGCATGGACTGATGGCTGATCGCGCTCTACATCCCAGCGCTTATCTAGGGGCTGATCTGCGGGTGGTGGCCACTTGGTAACTCACCACCGATCACCTGGTCTTGCACCTGGGGCAAGGAGAACTTTAAACTGGGAACACTCGCACACTTTATGTACTGAAAATCTTTTATTGGGTGGCATCGTTAAAAAGAGTGCCCCTGATCTGCTCAACTGTTTAATACACTAAGCGTGTGTACAGCACGATAGCGCATCTACTTTACAACTTAACGAAAGCAAGAAAGAAGCGTGTAGCGTCCTGGGTTCTGGGAATAGTCGTTACGTCCAGAGTCACCAGCCGACAAGCTCCATTCTCCAACATCTCAACCACTCTGGATGGGGTCTCCTTTAACCGGCGATGACCGCCCTGGCGATGCACACACGTGGGGCGATCATGCCTTCCGCTTCAGATCTGGGAGCCCCCCCAGTGTAGCGTCTTCCATCACCTCACCTCCCCAAACACAGGGAGTTCATGCTGCTGGTCGCCTCCCTGGGACCCCGAAGCGCGATCACCTTGTGTCTTCTGCAGGTAATCGGTCAGGAACCCTGTCTCCACCAACTCAGCAAGCTGACGCCCCAACGCCAGGCAGTTACGGAGTGTATGTCCATAAGCTTGATGGAATTCACACCACTCATCCTTCCTCCCTCCAAGTACCCTGTCGGTTCTCTCTGGCACATGGAGTCTTGCTGCCACAGCAGGGATGGCGATCAGCTCCGCCAAACTCATCATGAAATCATACCTGGGGGGTGCGTTGCTTGCACGCCCCCTGGTCTGGTCCTTCCTTGGTGCATAAGGGCGAGACCTTCTCTGCTCCTTCCTCCCTTCCTTGACCTCATGCACCCGCGCCTGTTGCTGCTGATTCCCCTGACCTCCACGTGGCTTCGACGGTGCAGCACTTCCTCTCTTCTCAGAGACCTCGGTCTCTGCTACTATGTGTGCCACCGCACGTCGCCGTATCTCGGTGAAGGTGGCAGGGTGGCTCCTGATGAGCGATTCACTGAAAGGACCAGGGAGGACACCTCTCTTGAACGCATGCACCAGCATGTCCTCGTCCTTGCTGGGCAATCTCACCACCTGCGCCCCAAAGCGATTGAGGTAGTCCCTCAACGGCTCCCCTTGATACTGGCGCACGTCAAACAGGTCGTAGGACACTACTGGCGCAGGTCGGTTAATGATGTACTGCTCCGTGAACAGCTTCGCGAACTGATGGAAGGAAGTGACGTGGCCCTTTGGCAGGCTCACGAACCACTCCATAGCCACTCCGCTCAGCGTGCTCATGAACATCTTGCAGTACACAGCATCTGAACCTCCAGTCAGCATCATCTGAGTGTGGAAGGCTGTCAGGTGTGCTTCTGGATCTTCCGCCCCCGTGAACGACGCTTTCAGTCCCACCAGATTGGGAGGCACCACCGTGTTCATGATTTCGGGGGAGAAAGGCATAGGGAATGCTCTCGGAGGCGACGGTGGCATCGACGTCCTCTCTTCAGCTGCGCCCTCCTTCTGCGCCTGCAATTCCCTACGCAGCTCTTCATTCATACGGTTCAACTCTTCGTTTCTTTTCTGCGATGCAGTCAGCTCTGCACGCATCCTCTCTTGCTCAACTCTCGATTCCGCGACGCTATCTTGCAGCGTGCGCATTATCTCCACTACCTGCGTCATGGTAACGGCTCCTTCTTCAGCAGATGACGCAAGTGAGGTTTGCCTGGTTCTTTTACTCATCTCCTCTGCACTTCGACGTAACTTCACTTCGACGAAATGATCAAGGAGCTCCAAGAAACCTCAAGAAACCTCAAGAAACTGCAACGTGGATGGGAACCAGATTTACACGGGCCCCACGGTGGGCGCCTGATGTTCCGGCCGCTTGACTCGAACGTGGAGGACTGCCTCGTCACTCCTTCGTCTAGCCCTCTGTTCTGCAGGAACGTTCCAAGAACCACCGCCGGAACTCCAAACGCTGCCTGCAAAACACACAGACGGCGCCTCTAGCGGCCGTTGTAGCTCCGACGCTCAAGTCAGGCAACAGGAACACCAAAACTATATCTGAATCTCTCTGTGAGACCCGTGTGAAACTAAAACTCTCAAATGTGTAAGCTCTGAGAATCTGTGAAAAACCTCCCTCTAATTTCGTTAAGAGTTTGTATATATACCTGAGTCTTTCTCTCTCCTAACGGTTATTCCTCCTGACACGTGGATAACATCTGGTCGTACACGTGTCATCATCTGGAGTGTCTGCAGCTAAAACGTTACTTCCACTGTGCCCCTGCGACTAAGTTATCCACACAAGGAGTAGCTTAGTACGCAGGCTACTCTAGGCGCAACCTTAACATGGCGAGCTGGTTAACCCTGGGCATTGCAGCTCACACTACACATGGTGGCAGATATGCCACTTATCCTCTGTACTTTGACCATACAACAAGTGCTTGCCAAGTCTTCTCAAACACCCGGCGATGTGCTCTTTCGGCGACTTGCTGACCACCTGATCTCCTAACCTTAACACACGGCGATCATGTGCAATCTAGGCGATTACTGATCCATACCGGCGATGACCGACTACTCATCCTCAAGGCGGTAGGCGATTACTCATCCTCAACGCGATAGGCGATTACTCACCTCAAGGCGATAGGCGATTACTCATCATCACAGGCGAGAGGTGATTACCATTCTGAGTGATCGCCTCCCTGACTCGCCTGCTGTAACATCCCTCCAAAACCTTTCCATATTTATATAATAGAATAAAGCGTAGATATTAAATTTATAAAATCAACATATGTATATAGATATTGAAAATACATCATCCCGTACATCATATTCAAAAAGAGACGTCCCTCTTATAAGGTTTTAATACATTTCATCAACTCTTTTGAAATAAAACCAGATGCAGCATAAAAAGGACAAAATAGGCGATCTCCTATCAGAAGACCCAAAACAGCCGATCTGCTATCAGGACAGAAAAACAGGCGATCACCCGATAGAGGCAGAAACAGGCGATCACCCGATAGAGACAGAAACAGGCGATCTCCTTCCGGCGGCCACTCACTGAGAAGCTCTACTCCCTGGAAGATCATCTGCTCCCGTGTAAAATACACGATCATCACAGTTTTAAGAGAAAACAGCCACAGAGCAATACAAAATAAAGGGTAAGCTAGATAATTTTTAAAGAGAATTTAGATATGAAACTTTAAAATCAAGATAAAACAAATTCAAGATACCCACGTAAAACTATCAATTTCTCCTTCATATCACACAGCCATCAAGAATTCACATATTTCCCAATTTCCTCAAGAGTCGTTCAGTTCACATAATTCCATCAAGTGTCTATCAAATTCAAAGTTTCTCATTTCTTACGTCGGACTTCCACTGATTTAACTCACAAAGACACTTACCACACCACTGTAAAGTCCACACAGGACAGCAAGTAAAGTCCACACAGGACAGCACGGAAAGTCCACACAGGACAGCAAGGAAAGTCCACACAGGACAGCAAGGAAAGTCCACACAGGACAGCAAGCAAAGTCCACACAGGACAGCAAGGAAAGTCCACACAGGACAGCAAGGAAAGTCCACACAGGACAGCAACCAAAGTCCACACAGGACAGCAACCAAAGTCCACACAGGACAGCAAGCAAAGTCCACACAGGACAGCTAAAGATCATCAATTCACCCAATGCACCATACAATACTTAAATGAACGATCTCAACCACAGCAACAAACGTATCCAGGTTCAGATTTTTCCAATAACACGTGCATTTCACATATCAATCTCAAACAAGTTCAAAGCGACACTAAAACAGGGGATTTCGAAGACAACATTTAAAACCGGCGATTACGTCGCCCCACGCGTAAAAACAGAGCATCATGAAAAAGGGGTTTAAAACCGGCGACCACGTTGCCCAAACACATAGAACAGAGTATCACGAAAAGAATATGAAATCAGCGACCACGTTGCCCTCACTTCAGAAACAGCTAATCTACGGCTTTTATTGAAAAATAAAGCTAGCTTCCCTTACCTGGACTTGTGCAAAACTCCAAGAACTCCGAAATCCACTGAGCTTACAGGATGCCTTGGCTCTGTTTTAGCGTCTGGTTTGTAGAACTTGCAGAGGACCTCCAAGGTGCTCCAAGGGCAGTCGTCGATAGCTAAGCAGGAACGTGATAAGGCCTGAATGGCAGAGTGAAGGAGAGAAAAGAGAAGGATGAAGGTAACTCACTCACTCACTCTGTCACTCTTGAACCACAGCACCCTCTTTGCCTCTCAGAAGTGAGTTTTTAAATCTTAAACCAACTTGTCCACAAAAGCCGCTGCCACCACCCACTCTGCAGGAAGCTTGCGTGCACGCTGCCCTGAACAGTACGACCACGCGTGACTCTGCGCATGCCAACCCTCTGATGTCACTATTCTGAACCACCCTTTTTGTCTACGTGTCGCGCGTGCAGTACGTCTGATGTTGAGAGCCTGGGTCCCACCTTATCTGTGTGAAACTCGACATCGCGCGATAACCTTCCACCGATGACCGCTGGCGCGAAAACTATCCATCGATGACCTCTCGCGCGAAGGCTATCCACCGATGACCTCTCGCGCGAAGACTATCCACCGATGACATCTCGTGCGAAGACTATCCACCGATGACCTCTCGCGCGAAGACTCTCCACCGATGATCTCTCGCGCGAAGACTAACCCCGCATGCCTCGCGCCCTGGTGATGCCCGCATGCCCCTCGCGCCCTGGCGATGCCCGCATGCCCCTCGCGCTCTGGCGATGCCTGCATGCCCCTCGCGCTCTGGCGATGCCTGCATGCCCCTCGCGCCCTGGCGATGGCCGCATGCCTCTCACCTGGCGATGCCCGATGACACATCGCTACGCCTTCCTGGAGGTTCTTCATTCCACTATGTTACGTCCAAGGTATCATCTCCACATGACTCGGTGACGTCGGTAGCTTCACATTTCCAAGAGTAGATCAGCACCACTCCTCGTGCTCCCATGCATGCAACACTAAGGACGATTTCTTATGCTCAAGCATAGAGCTTCGCATGCACAGCGTATCTAAGGCTTAACCCACACCTTGATACGCGTGGTTGTTGGAACCCACTCTAGTTGATCCAGTATCTTGACCACATACTGAGTGCACTTTCGGTGATCATGTGCACCATAGGCGGCAGGCGATCATGTACTAACCAGGCGATCACATAGGAGACTTCTTAGCTACACTTTTCTTCCTTTACTCTTCTTGATCCACATGTCTTCCTCGAGCACATCCACGTGATTACCTCACGATAAAGTCATCGCACCTGACTACTATGTTACTGCAATGGTAAGCCGACCGACCTCTACCAGCTGACCCCAGACCTTGTGCGACGTCCGAGGTCCGACCACTGAGAAACTTCATTTATCAGTTCTTTGTATTTTAAATAATAACATCTTCTGAAATTATTTAAATGTAACACTTTCATTCCAATTAAAGTTTCTAGGTCCTTACACCTGCTATCCTCTACCACGTGTTACCCTGTGAATGGTCCACGTGGTCAACTGCTGCTGATGTCATCGACTACCGATGACCGACCGGAACAATTACAGAGTGAATTCTCAGTGGTTAGTTGAGGACTGGATGTAGCTCTTTGTTAAGAGTGAACCAGTATAAACATCTTGTGTGATTTTCTTTATCCCTACACTCATATACTGTTTTAACATTGGTTTTGCATTTTGCTAATATAAACAATCGGTTCTTTCATGAAAACAACTTGTTGATTTTCTAGAAACAAACTTAAAACTGAAATTTTATTGAGTTGAACAAAAAATCAATTGATTGATTCTTCATAACTTTTCACCCTACCTTCAATCTTTGCGAAAATATTTCAAAAAAAAAAAATTCCCCCCTCTAGTTTAGGCCACTAATTCTAACGTAGTGGGATCTATTTTTTCAACATTTTAAGGTACTTGTTTCTTATTCCCTTTAAAAATACTTAATTTTACAATTTTGAATTGATGGTTTTTGTTTTTTTGTAGAGGAAGGTGACATGAAGAGTTGAGGATCAGGAAGTAGTTAAGAAAAATTTTCATTGGAAGGCTTCTCATACCCTTTCACAAATGTTTAAAATGGCTCACCAAGAAGGTAAACGACTAAAAGGGATTGGAAATAGTGTTTGGAACAACCTCCTAGAAAAGTGGAACATGTATGTGTATCGATCAAAATGTGATACAGCTAAAAAGAATCGTTTATCCGAAAAAGGTTGATGTTTGCATACAGGAGGATCCATCAATGTGCATGAACACGCCATTCGTTTAGTATGACTTCTCTATAAAATTTTGTATTAATCTATGATTAATTATTACCTCCTTAATTTATAAAATGTTTTTTTTATAGACAAAGGACCTTGGCCGCTCGGTCCATGTTGACGAAGTGTTTTAACAAACACATATACGTAATAGCACTGGGGATTTTGTTGATGATAGATCGAGGCAGACACATGTTAGTTTTTTTCAACTTTTTGTTCATGTACATTAATTACTATTTTATAACAAATATTTATGATTTGAACAGGAATATTTTGAAAGTAGATTCTCTTAAGCATTATCTGAGTCACCATCTGTGCGTACCTCGATATCTACTCCATTGGATCTTGTTCAGGAGGAAGATTAAGAAGAAGTTGTTGGTTAGAAGTTGGAGGTGGAAGGTATAAGGGACGAGTGTATAGGGTTGGATGTGTCGATCGTCAAGACGACTGTCTTGATCGTTACTTACAACAAGCACAAGCATCTCTTAGTATGGAAGTTGATTAAGAAGAAATTGTTAAACTTAAACAACGACTATCAACAAGTGAGGAGCAGATTCGACACATGAATTCCCAATTTCAATCCTTTCATGATCTTATGATTCAATATCTACTGGTTGAAGCAGTAGCAGTTGCACAACATATTTTTCAACAGCCAAATACTTAACAATAACAGAATCAGATGCAAGATAATGATCAAGTTCAACATGACAGTAATCATGATCAACAACACAATTCACCTGCTGAAGATTATAATAACTATTAATTTGTTAAAAACTTTGTAATGACTTAAATTTCTTTTTATTAGATGTTTTATTTGGTTTGAATGAATTACATTTGGATATTTTGAACATTTCGAAATAGTATTTTATCAAGCTTTTGAATATATGTTTAGGTTTGAATGTTAATTAATTTATGTCCAAGTCTGAATGCTTTTGAGTATATCCAGGTTTGAAAAAAAAAATTCAATATCCCCAAGTTTGCAAAAAAAAAAAATTACATTACATTACATTACATACGTAATTTTCCATATATAATTTCACCATACAATTACATACGAAAATATATATAATTACTAATGTATTACATATCGGAAAATCTGTATACGTAAATATTTGTATGTAAATCAAACAGATCATTATATAGGGATTTGAAATTTGTATATAATTACATATGAATTTTAGATTCGTATGTAATAGTTACCTATGATAGTTTTACATATGATTTTTTTCCGTATGTAACTATGTTTTACATATGAATTTTTTTTCCGTATGTAAGTCTTTTACATACAAATTAGTGTTGTATGTAATACCAAATTTTCTTGTAGTGGAAAGGAATACAAGATAAATCATAAGAAATCTTAAAGGTTGAAACTTAAACAAGACTTTGGAGAAAAGAATTAAGAGCCTTAGCTGGAAAACAACATTCAAAGGGTCCATACTTGTTATCCTTTAGCTTCTCATACTTGAGCATTCACTGTAAGATTTCATTATGAGTCGTTAAACTTGCCCTACTGGGATTGAATAGAAATTTGATATTCATTAAGTTATTGTTGTTTATGAATGTTTTGTTTCTCTTTGAGATTCAAATTCATGGGGTTTGGTAGTGTGCTTTGGTGAGGAAAGATCATTTATTGTCCATAGAACATCAATGAGGATGGAAGACTTTGGAGAAAAGAATTAAGAGCCTTAGCTAGCAAAAAAAATTCAAAGGGTCCATGTCTTGTTCTTTAGCTTCTCATACTTGAGCATTCACGTTAAGATTTCATTATGAGTCGTTAAACTTTCCTTGTTGGGATTCAATAGAAATGTGATATTCATTAAGTTATTGTTGTTTATGAATATTTTGTTTCTCTTTGATATTCAAATTCATTGGGTTTGGTAGTGTGCTTAATGTTCAATGGTGAGGAATGATCATTTATTGTCCAAAGAACATGAATGAGGACGAAAGGCGATTTCATGTACCTGAACCCTATGCAACCAATCATAGGACTCAATGGACACAGAGCTTGGAGCTGAGACTATGGTGAACAATTTCATCTTAATGCATAAATAAGTTATAATAGTGGCTTATTGTTCTAGATAACCTTGCGCAAGAAATCGACTTGGTTTAGCTATAAGGAACAGAGAGTTTGAATAAACATAGCATTCATAAGTAACAATAATAAAGGGGATTCAAAAAGCTCTTTTAATCCCAACATTTGTGTTATAGTATTATTTCTTTCCATCATTGTTTTGTCAAAGTTTCACCCCACGATCTAAATATCATAGTAGTAGTATTATAATAGTTATTTACATAACATATGCAATCAACCTCTATTTATGCATCACTTCATCTTGAAAGTTATATCTACTATGATAAACATTAATTCCCTGTGGATACAACAACCCTCAATTGTATTACGATTGACTTGGTCCGCTTGCTGAGTAAAAAGAAGTGGGACTTAAACAATCCCGCCACCATTCATCCAACTCATGCTATCTAGATTTACTTGAAACGCATCATCATGGTCCAAACTAGGAGTGTTCAAGGTTTCTTAATGCGGGTTTGGTGTTGTTTGACCTTAATAAGTTCCTAAATGTAATAGAACTCATAAGTAAAAAGGGCATGTAATTAAGTAAAAATGTTTACAAATATCAGTAAGAACCATGCCAAAACACTCCAACCACGGGTGCACATGAAGAAGATAAAGAAAGAAGGAAAATGAAGATAATGGTGCATAAAAGCAAGAAAACAAAGATGGAGCATCAGAGCCAATCCGCCCAGTGCTTGAAGAATGGCTAAGCATATTGAAAATAATCAAAACGCTTATCGCATCTGAAAATGTCAAGCAAATTGAAGCTAGTGCAATCACAAGATTATAGAGACTAGAAGGTTGAGTGAAAATCAAAGGGCTCAACGAATGAGAATACTTAACAATGAAGAAAGTCCATATTCGCTCAGAAAGGGCTTAAGCCAAATTTCACCAAGTTTGAGATCAAGAGGATTTCACTTGGAACCTAAGTCAAGTCAATCCTACCTCATGAATAAGATTTGGTAGTGCTTGGCAAGATCTGGAGTGAATCCCTAACAAATCCCTGACTTTAGAATCTTAAGAAGCCCAAAGATTGAAGATTGAAGCCAAAAAGAATGCTCAAGGATGAAGAATGACAATCCACCAAGCAAATTGGCATGTGCTGGGCAAATCACGAATCTCCTTGAATCCTTATGAATCTTATTTCTAAAATCTATAAATAGGAACCTTGGGGTAACGTTTAAAGCATCGAGAGAAATTGAGAGGTCTCAATAAATTAAGAGGAATCAAGAGGCATTGAAATGCATATAGGTTAAAAGGATCAAGTGAGATTCAAAAAAAGGTTTATATAAAGAGATTTTGTTAGTTCAGACCAAAGAGTCTAAAACTTCATAATCCAATAAAGCTACAAGGTCAAAACCTTAGAAGAAGTGAAGGTCAATCTCCAGATAAAGAAATCTTGAAGCCAAGTTGGTAACAACATTCAAGGATCCATGTTTGTCGTGTTTAACTTCTCATCCTAAGCTTTACTATAAGATTTTATTATGAGTTTCTAAATCTATATTATTGGGA
Source organism: Phaseolus lunatus (assembly GCA_013389735.1). Classification (NCBI taxonomy): domain Eukaryota; kingdom Viridiplantae; phylum Streptophyta; class Magnoliopsida; order Fabales; family Fabaceae; genus Phaseolus; species Phaseolus lunatus. The sequence continues at coordinate 30,726,033 of CM023858.1, read as the reverse complement.
TTGGATGACAATGTGATATTTATGGAATTATTGTTGTTTATAGATGCATATTTCTCTTTTATATTAAAATTCATTTGGTCTGGTAGTGTGCTTAATGTTCAATGGTGAGGAACAACCATTGATTTTCCATAGGACATGAATGAGACTGAAAGGTGATTTCATGGTACTAAACCATATTCAACTAGCCATAGGATTTTATGGTTGCAGAGCGCGGAGCTAAGACTATGGTGAATTGTTCCATATTAATGCATAGGCAAGTCAAAATAGTGACTTATTGCTCTAGATAACCTTGCGTGAGAAATCGACTTGGTTTGGTTAAAACAGGAAAAGGGATTTTGAATAAAATATTGCATTTGTAAATAACAAAGGAGATCCACAATATATTGCTAATTCCTTGCTTTAGTGATCTATCTAACACTTCTCCTCTCGATCTAAATATATATTAATGTTATTATTATAGTTATTATCTATAAATATTATAAGCAATTAATCTCAAAATGACATATCACTTCATTGTAAAAGATAATCATATAGTTGACTCGGTCCTTTTGCCGAGTAAAATAGAGGGAATTTGACTGAACTAAATTTGATTTATCCTAGCCCACCACCAGACCTTCTTGCGCTAGCGAGCTTGGAAAGGACGTTGGCACAATCATTTTTGTCTCGTAGCACATGGATAATGTTGAACTTATCAAACAATCCTATGAGTTATTGGTTATATGGTAATACTTTTGAAGCAAAGGCTTCTAACCTTGATAATCGTCGTTTGTCTAGTGATTGATCAATTGAGAGTCACTTAGGTATTTCAGTTGTAACACACCCAATTCTCGAGCAAGTTTCAGCCAAAAATTTAGATTTTCATAATCTACTTGGTTGTTGGTTGTATCCAAAGTGAAGCTAATGACTTGCTCAAGGTTCAAGGATTATACCAGTCACATTGCCATTTTTATTTGATTAACCATTCACACTATGGGACCACCATCGTGTCTTTCTTCGAGGTTGGGCAACACAAGGAAAAAGTATGCCAAGAATTGTGCTTTCATCGATCATCTACCTTTGAACTTCAATCCAAACTCAGATAGCTCAACCAACCAAGTTTTCATTTGGCTTACCTGTTCTGGCTTTTTCGAATACCTATTTGATGGAATAATTAATTCGAACAACAATATGGAAGCTTCGGAAGTATTGTCAGAGTCTCTGAGCTGAGAAAACAAGTGTTAATATTAATTTCTCTACGACCGGGTTTTGCTCTTCGATTAGTTTTAGAGTTTAGTTAGTGAGATACATAAGGTTTGTTTCTTACCCTCTTCGTAAACTAGTATCGAGCTTATGGCCGAGTTTGAGACTAACAAGTATAGTAAGAGAGTTGAATGTGGAGATGGAGTTATAAGTATTGGTAGGGAAGATATATCTCTTTTTATACTCTGAAACATATTTTCACATTCAGCATCCATTCAAGTTTTTATGTTCCTTTAATTAAGGAGACTAAAGAAAGGCTTCACTTTCTTTCCAAGCTTAGGGAGAAACCTTGATAGTGCCATGAGTTTTCCATTAAGACGTTGAACCTCTTTTAAGTTACTTAGACTTCTAAAAGTTAGGATTATCTCGCATTTGTTAGGAATAGTTTCTATTCCTCATTGAGTGATCATGAAGCCGAGAAATTTTCCTTGATCAACTTCAAAAAATATTTTTTCAGGGTTGAGGCACATGTTATGCTTCCTAACCTTGTTGAATACTCTATGATCCTCTACCTTTGTGGATTTTACCATCATATCATCAACGTATACTTCCATTATGTCACCAATGAGTTTCTTAAATACTTTGTCCATGAGACGTTGATATATTATTGCATTAATATTTTATAACCCAAATGATATGACTTTATAACAACAATTAGCTCCATCGATCACGAAATTTATTTTGTTTTCATCATATGAATACATTCTGAATTGATTATATCTTAAATATGTATCAAGGAAATTAAGCAACTCAGCCTACCGTGTTGTCAACAATTTTATCTACATTCAACAAAGGATATGTGTCCTTAGAGCATATCTTATTTAAGTTTGTATGATCATACTCATTATCTACTTATCTACTTGCCATTTAATTTATTTTACCCTAATCATGTTGGCTAGGCACATGGTGTAGATGACTTCCCTAAATTTTTGCTATTATGTTTGCTATTACAATTTTAAATTGTTTTAATCCATTGAATTTTTATTTTTTTTCTCAAAACTAATAATCCATCAATATTGGAAAAAATTAATTTCTAACAAAATTGTATAATATTATTTACGAGTTAGCAGTACTGATATATTCACAATAGTCATATAATTTTAATTTTTACACGCTGGAAACTTATTATGAAGGACTACTTTTTATGTTTAGCTAAATCTTTAAATGATCTAAAAAGTAATCAATGATTTATTATAATTATATACACACATATATATATATATATAATTAATAGATATAGGTTTTAAGAGAAATATTTGTAACACTGTAATATATTTTATTAACAAAATGTTGCAAAAATTTTAAATAAATTTTATTTTCTCAAAATATTAATCCTGCTTCCTAACGAAATAAATATCCTAATTGAAAAAAAAAAAAAAGTTATATGATGCCTTTGTGTAGATATAGTTTGAGTTCTTTAACATTCATTTTTTCTTCTCCAAAATTAATATTTTAATATTTTTAGCACTAAAATAACTCTACCTCTACCTCTATTTCACTCACATGCTTATAAAAATGATATATAATATAATGATATTTAAATATTAATTTTGATTCAATTCAATTGAAGCATATGACGAAATCTTAGATTGCAAATCGAAGTACTCAATTTTGAGAGAAACAAAATTCAAATCAATTAAAAAAATAATTTTAATTAACTATCTTTTTTTTTTTTTTCAGTTTGGTTTCTCTCTAGACATCTTAATGTCATAATGTAGTACATTGTAATAATTCAAGCATTAGAGATATTTACATAAATAATCATTAAGAAAAATAGTGTCTTGAGTTATAACTTTTATTATACAGTGCTGAAACTGTTTTGGGCTCATTTGTTGGGTTTAAGAAGCCCGGTATATAAAAGGCTTTCATGCTGTGGCCTGGTAGCACTTTGTAGACTGCTTCTTCCTGCACCTCCATACCTTCTTATGCCACACCCATATTAAATGTGAAAATACTTTTTATCCTTTTGTGTCACCCCATACATAATCTGGAAGATGTTTTTGAATTCAGAAGTGTTCTTTAGATGTATGAAATCCATAAGTCTTTTTTGGATTTGAGATAAGTCTATAGATTATGTAATTCGGAAGTTAATAATGCATTTGAAAAAAATCTTCCAAATTACATAATCTAAAAGCTAATCTCAATCTAGAAAAGACTTCTGAATTACGTAATCCGAAAGCTAATCAAGAATCTGAAAAAAGGACTTCCGGATTACATAATCCAAAAGCTAATATCATGTATAGAGACTTCAGGATTATGTAATCTAAAAATTAGTTACAAAAGATTTTCGGATTAGATAATCCGGAAGCTAATTATAAAAGACTTTCAAATTATATAATTTAAAATACTAAAGAAGGATATTTTTAAAATATAAAAACTTATGGGGTGGCACAAAAAAGTATAGAGGTGTATGAAGAAGCAGTCCACTTTATATTAATTTCTTAAGATTGAACTGTTTTAGGTTGGATCTACAATAGACTTATACCTTTTCTACAAAACAAATTGAAAAAACAGACTTGTCTATAAATTAAAATTAATTTATACAAAAATTAAAATAAAAATTCAGAAAAATATATGAAGAAACTTTAACAAATTCATTCATATGTAAAATAATTTTAATTTTAATTTATACCTAAACTTATCTCCATTTTTTTCTGCTATAAATATTTAGAAAGAAGCTTATCAAGATACGTAGGTGAGCAACAATTTGTTAAATACAATGTTATCATGAATTTAGTTTAGAAGCCTTCTATAAAGTACTACATGATTCAAGAATATGTTTTTATTTAAATTTCACACTCAACATCTGAAATGAATAAATAACAATATTTTTAATTAAAAAATTAAGTTTAAAATATATATGGTTGGCGCATAAATCTTAAACCCTAAACTTTTTACTTTTCTGGACTTTTGTTAAGTAACTCAAATATAGAGATTCCTTTTGTCACCGTATAATTTTCTTCTACATCTTCAAAAATATGAAAAATCTTATTTTGGTCCTGAAAAAAAAAAATTAAACTATGAAATTTAACTGTAAAATGTAGAAGTTTTTTTTTGGAAAAAAATTCTAGATTTCATAATCAAAAAATTAAAAAAAATTAAATTGTTCAATTTAAAAACTTTTTTTACTTCTGAATTGTATCATCCATAAACTCTTTTACCTCAAAATTATATAATCTAAAAGTTATTTTTTACATAAAAAAATTAACTTTCAAGTTTATAATTCAAAACACTTTCTTCCATAAATCCATTTCTTCCATAAATCCATCTATAACTTAGTGATGCAACAAGGAGACAACCATAACAATGAGGTAACCACTATGAGAGTAAGGTGTAAGAGCAGCAAGAGAGTAATATGATCTTTGAACTACCATTGAGTACATGTAACTATAAGAGTGAAAAAGAAATGAGTTATGTCTATGAGACTCAAATTGATAACTTTAAATATACACTACATAATAGATTCATGGAAATAAATATACATGAAAATATCATAATGAAAAAAAAATATAAAATTAAAAATAACTAAAAGAATTTCGAATGATTATATAGAATAATCAAAATCAAATGTATAATAAATTGAATATGTTTCAACCATTTCAAATTCTTTAAAAAATTCTCAATTTTTTTTTACCGACCAGTCCTCGGATACCGAGAACAACTAGTAATGGTGAGCCACAGCATGGGCCAGAGCCACGTGGGCTAGGTCCCACGAGTAGCATGGACTAGTGGGCTGATTAGTCATCAGTGTGTCGATCACCAAAGTGGAACGATGTCTCCTCGTCACGCAACGGGGTGATGAGTCCTTGGCAACAGAGTGGGACGAGGTAACATCGGTCTTGGGTGTTTTGAACAACAGAACTAGACCATAGAAGGTGGGTCCCAAGACAAGACCAGTTATCAGTAAAATGCCCAGAGGTAGGGAGGAGCCTAGGTCACGAAGCATCCATGCATGTAGCAGGAGAAGCACAATTAGGTGCAGAGTCTTGATGGGCTTGAGTGCCCGTCAGGATTAGGGTTTCCAAGTGAAGCTACATGCATGGCATGTGAACAGTGAGGGCACTCCCAGGACAAGTGGCCCCAGAGATTAGGTGCACGAGGGGGCACCCAGGTGGGCATCCTGTTAGAATTTGCACTCCAGTTAAGGGAAGTCTTATGCGCTAGATTACCCTAAGACTGGGTAATAGCGGCGTAAGGGTATTCTTGCAGAAACCCTAAATATGGGTAGTGGCGCAAAGGAAACCTTAGACTATATAAAGGGTAGTAAAACACTTCACAAAGGTACGCAGTTTCAAGACCTAAACTTAGATACTATACACTAGGTGTGCTTGCCCCAGTATTGACTTGAGCGTCGGAGTGCAAACGGCCTCTAGGGCGCCCTTTCTATCTTTGCAGGTGCAGGTTGTTTCGATCCTGCGAAGCTATTACCTAAGGAAGAGGAGGGAGGCGCAAGATTGTCGTAGAGTCAACCGACAGGAGAGTCAACCGGCAAGAACATTTGGTGCCCACCGTGGTGCCGAAATAAAATAAGGTCCCATTCACAAGCGACAGAGGAGAATCTAGCGACTTGAGAAATACCAGACAAGGATCTGTCCCACCAAATGGGGGTGAAGGCGTCACCATGCAACAACTCATGGAAACGATGCGCACCCTCCAAGAGACGGTGGCAGAATCTAGGGCAGATCAAGCACGTATTCAGATGGACCTAGTCGCATCACAGGCCAGGAACGAAGAGTTGCACAGGGCAAATGAGGAATTGCACATGAATTTGCGTAATTTACAAGGGATCGCGTGGTGGAGGATCGAGCCCCGCCTACACCACCTAGGGTGTTCCTAATGCCCTTTTCCCAAGCAATCATGAACACCATGGTGCCAGCCACCTTCGTGGGTCCTAAAGTCGTGTTTACGGGGACAGCGCTGGAATGGTTCATTAGCCTGCATGAGGGACACATAACATCCTTCACGCAGTTTTCCACGTTGCTCAGGGAGCATTACATTGTCAATCGGGCTCCCCCGCCAATGTCTTATGACCTATTTGATGTAAGGTAGTATCAGGGAGAGTCCCTAAGGGATAATCTCAATCGGTTTGGAGCAATGGTGGTGAGGCTGCAGACCAAGGAAGGGATATGGTTGTGCACGCCTTCAGGAAGGGGATCCTGCCAGGACCCTTCAGCGAGTCACTCATCAGAAATCGCTCCAAGACCTTTGGCGATATCAGGCGTCAGGCTGTCGCTCACATTGCAGCAAAGGGGGAACTCACTGAAAAATGAGAGAGCGTGGCCCTTTCATGGTCACGGGTGCCCAGTCGTCCTCAACCCATGCGGGTGCATGAGGTGACAACGGAGAAGAGGACACGGGGTAAGCAGAAACCCTACGAGGCCAGGAAGCCCCAAACCAGGGCACGCGCGAAGGAGAATGTGCCTCCCAGACATAACTTCTTGGTGGAGTTGAAGGAGTTGATCGCTATTCCTAATGTAGCGGAAAGGTTGAAAATGCCCCCAAAGACGAACAAAAGGCTGGGATCCAATAAGAATGCATGGTGCGAGTTCCACCAGGCATTTGGCCATCCCATCCGCAACTGCTTGGCCCTAGGTCTCCAGTTGGATGAGTTGGTCAAGAGTGATTTCTTGAACGACTACCTGCGGGAGTCGCAAGAGGGAGAGGTGGTAGTGACCTCGAGGACTGATCAGGGGCATGAGATGCCCATACATGGTGAGATCCACACCATCTCAAGAGGGTTATCGGGAGGAGGGTGCACTTCGTCGCAACGGAAGAAGTATGCACGATCAGTGATGGCGGTTAAGGTATACGAGGAAGACCACTTCCCAGATGTTGATCTCACCTTCACGAAGGTAGATCGTCAGGACGTTGTCTTTCATGACAACGATCCAGTGGTGATATCAGTGGTCACTGTGGGAAGAAATGTGCATCGGGTGCTCGTGGATTAAGGAAGTTTTTTCGATATAATGTTCTGGTCGACCTTCAACAAGTTGTAGTTGTCTCCAGACCAGTTAAGACCTTACACTGGCTGCTTATATGGGTTTGCTGGAGACCAGGTCGAAGTGTGGGGGCACATAGAGCTGAGGACCACCTTCAGTGGCTTCCCGTATAGAGAACATTAGGTACCTTGTCCTAAACACCCCCTCAGCTTATAACATATTATTGGGCAGACAAGCCCTGAGCAAGTTATGGGCGGTGGCATCTACAAGGCATATGAAGATGAAACTGCCTTCTATGGAAGGAGCAGTGATCATCATCAAGTCAGATTAGAAAGAGGCGAAGAAGTGTTACGAGAACAGCCTCAAAACAAGGAGAGGAATGTGTATCGTGACCACCCTACCACCAGGTGGGGTGTACACCATTGCAGACCTGCCCAGAGGAGGAGACGGGGCCACACGAGCAAAGGTTGCCCGAGAGAGACGACCTGAGGCAGTTGAAGACGTCCTGGAGAGGGAGATTAGAGGAAAGGTGTTCAAGTTCGGCAAATCCTTGTGCCAAGACGCTCAGGACCAGATTGCAAGAGTCATAAAGCGACACCTGGATGCTTTTGCGTGGTCTGCCTCAAACATGTTAGGCATCAACCCCGATTTCCTGTGTCATCGCCTTACGATGGACCCTCAGGTCAGACCTGTCCGTCAGAGAAGGAGGAAGTTCAATGAGGAGAGGAGACTGGTGATCAAGGAGGAGACGCAGAAGTTGTTGAGGGCTGGTCATATCCGAGAGATCCAATATCCGGAGTGGCTAGCAAATATGGTGCTAGTGAAGAAAGCCAATGGGAAGTGGAGGATGTACGTAGACTTCACCAACCTCAACAAGGCGTGCCCAAAGGATTCCTATCCCTTGCCAAGTATTAATGCCTTGGTGGACAGTGTCTCAGGCTGCAAGCTGCTCAGTTTCCTGGATGCCTTTTTTGGATACAATCAGATCAAGATGCATCCCATGGATGAGTGCAAGACAATGTTCATAATCGAGCTATCTTGTTATTGTTACACAGTCATGCCCTTTGGGTTGAAGAATGCAGGTGCAACCTACCAGAGGCTGATGGACAAGGTGCTTGCACCCATGATAGGACGCAACGTGCAATCCTATGTAGATGATATGGTGGTGACCTCGCAGGTGAAAGATTAGCACGTCGCTGATTTGGAAGAGCTATTCACGATGATAGCTAAGTACAGGCTGAAGCTAAACCCAGAGAAGTGTGTTTTCGGGGTGGAAGCAGACAAGTTTTTAGGCTTCTTACTTACCGAGAGTGGGATATAGACGAATCTTGATAAATGTGCTGCAATCCTCGCTATGAGGAGCCCGACATTAGTAAAGGAGGTTCAGCAGTTAATAGGACGGATGGCCGCTCTGTCCAAATTCGTATCAACTGGGGGGAGATAAAGGTCACCCATATTTCCAGTGCTTGAGGAGGAATAGTAGGTTCTTATGGACCAAGGAGTGTGAGGAAGCATTCCTCAAGCTGAAGGAATATCTGGCCAGCCCACCAATATTGTGCAAACCACAGCTCGGGATCCCGCTGCGCTTGTATTTTGCATTCACTGAGAGGGCAATGAGCTCAGTTCTCGTGCAGGAGCAAGACCAGGTTCAGAAGCCAATCTACTTTGTTAGCAAAGTATTGCAGGGGCATGAGGTAAGGTACCAAGCCCTAGAGAAGGCAACACTGACAGTGGTGTTCTCCGCAAGAAGGCTTTGCCATTACTTCCAGAGCTTCATAGTGGTGGTGATGACAAACCTACCCATTTGTAAGGTCTTCCAAAAGCCAGATGTAGCAGGAAGGATGGTATACTGGGCTGTAGAATTGTCAGAGTTTGACATACAGTATGAGCCTAGAGGCCCTATCAAGGGCCAAGTTTATGCTGATTTCGTAGCCGAACTGTCCTCGGCAGAAACCCACCATTAAGAGTCTGACTTCAGATGGGTGCTCTCAGTAGATGGGTCTTCAAACCATCAAGGCAACAGAGCTGGCGTGATCTTGGAAGGACCAAAGGGGTTGTTGATTGAGCAGGCCCTGCAGTTCGCTTTCAAGGCCAGTAACAACCAGGTAGAGTATGAGGCCCTAATCGCTAGGATGTTGTTGGCCAAAGAGATGGGTGCGCAGAGTCTCCTAGCAAAAAGTGACTCTCTATTGGTCACAGGCCAAGTGGCAGGAGAGTACCAGGCCAAAGACCCCCAGATGGCCTCCTACCTAGAATATGTCCAAGTGTTGAAGAAGTCATTTACAGCATTTGAGTTGGTGCATGTCCCCAGAGAGCAAAATGCTCGAGCCGTCTTGTTAGCAAAACTGGCCAGCTCGGGCAAGGGGGGCAGACAGAGGACAGTCATCCAGGAGACCCTGAGGACACCTCACACCTATACTACTGACAATTTGGTAGGAGTCCATCAGATTAGCAAGTCAGATGGTAGGAAGAGGAGTCATCGGTTGTTGACCCAAGAAACCTTGAAGAAGCCAAGGGTTAATGCATATCTGGCATTGAGGGAAGAATTGCCACAAGTCTGCCTGGTACAGAGAGGAGAAACGTGGATGACGTCTTATAAGCGCTACCTGGCTGATAGGATGCTACCAATGAAGCCAATGGAAGCGAGAAAAATAAAGAACTCGACCAAGTACACACTCATTGATGGGGAGTTGTACAGGCATGGGTTTACTCACCCCATCTTGGTGTGTGTACATGGTGAGCAGTGCACGCGGATAATGGCGGAGCTCCATGAAGGAATATGTGGAAGTCATATTGGTGGTCGTGCTCTAGCATCTAAGGCCATTTGCGCAGGGTACTACTGGCCAACCATGAGGGAAGACTGCACGAAGTATGCACGGCAGTGTAAGCAGTGTCAACTACACGCTGACTGGCTCAAGGCGCCGCCAAAATAGCTCAAGTCGATATATAGCCCTTGGCCATTCCACACATGGGGGATTGACATTCTGGGGCCTTTCCCTTTGGCTGTGCGGTAGATGAAGTACCTCATGGTTGCCATAGAATACTTCACGAAGTGGATAGAGGCTGAGTCAGTAGCCCATAAGGTCCAGCATTTCGTGTGGAAGAACATAGTGTGTCGCTTTGGCGTACCCAACCGCTTGGTGTCTGATAATGGCAGTCAGTTTGCAAGCCAACAATCGGGGAAACTATGTATAAAGTTGGGAATCAAACAGGTGTTTGCATCAGTCGAGCATCCTCAAACTAATGGGTAGGTCGAGTCAGCCAACCGAGTCCTGCTTAGAGGACTGAAGAGAAGGCTGGAGAAAGCCAAAGGAACTTGGGCAGAGGAGGTTCCCAGAATTGTGTGGGCTTACCACACTACTCCTCAGTCCACCACCAAAGAGACACCCTTCAGCTTGGTGTATGGTTCAAATGCTATGATCCTGGTAGAGATCCAGGAGAGCTCCCCACGCTTTCAGAATTTCGTGGCTGAAGAATCCAACGTAGAAAGAAAGGTGAACCTAGACCTCCTAGACGAAGTAAGGGAAAAAGCAAGAATCAAAGCTGAAGCATTAAAGAGAAGGGTGGAACTCAAGCACAGTTCCAAGTTGAGAGCTCGACAGTTCCAAGTCGCCAACTTGGTGATGCGGAAAGCTCATCCCTACCAGATAGAGAACTAGTTGTCTCCCAAGTGGACTGGTCCATTCAGAGTGACTTAGGCCCTAGGAAATGGGGCGTACAGACTCGAGACTTTAGAGGGTGGGCCGGTTCCTCGTACATGGAATGCGACTCACCTTAAGTTTTATTTCAGTTAAGTTGTACTATTGTACACAGTTTAGGGAACACTCTTTTTTCCCTTATAAGGGTTTTTAACGAGGTCACCCAATAAATTTTTCAGTTGAAGTATATTCTTGAATATTTTGTACAATGCAGTTAAGAACCTGTCGCTTGGGGTTAGAGGTCTCGAAAGTGGGAAGGCAGGTTCGCATAGAACACCTCCCCTTTGAGTGAGAACACCCAAGTCGAACAGAATGGTTCGTCAGTTAAATCCTCCTTAGCCTGCGGGCGATGAGAGGTCAGTTAAGGGTCGTCAGCTTGGGTTAGAAGTCTCGAAAGCGGGAAAGGAAAGTTCACAGAGAATACCTCCCCTTTCGAGTGAGAACACCAAGGACGACTCATGCTAGTTAAATCCTTCATTGCCTTGAGCGAGGAGAGGTCAGGTAAGTACGAATCGGTATTAGAGGTCTCGAGGAGGCAAAGGGAAGGTCCGCACCCTCAAGTTAGAACACCCAAGTGGGACAGCAGTGTTTGCCAATGAAATCCTCCTCTGCCTATGGACGATGAGAGGTCAGTTAAAACCCGTTGCTTGTGTTAGAAGTCTCGAAATCGAGTGAAAACACCAAGAACAATTCACGTCAGTTAAATCCTCCCTTGCCTTGAGCAAGGAGAGGTCAGTGAAGAATTGTGCAATTGGGTTAGAGGTCTCGAGGTCGGCAAGGGAGTCAAGATGAACCCTTCTCCCTTGAGTGAAAATGCCAAAATAGACAAAGAAGTGACGTAGTCCACCAATAAGGGTTCACCCACAGTGGGTTCTCTTACACTAGAGTGGTGATTACACCTATTAGTCAAAGTTAAGCGTGCTACCTATGGGGCGATTCTATATCGAAGAGGTTGTTAACTAAGTATGCCACGGTAATCAAGCTGCAACCAAGTATTGAAGATTCAAGTCATGCAAAGAAAACATGAAGTGCTCAATGAGGCGATTTGTTCACAAGACAGTTATATGCACAAGGTCAAATATTATTGAATTAAAATGGTGATTACAAGAAGTTCAGCTATTTAATACAACTGCTCAAGAGACCTATCTGAGGACTATTTTCCCGTCGACCACCTGCATTAATAAAGAGAAAGGCGAGAGGTCCATCTCAGGATGCATGCAAGCAACCTGAGCAAGGGCATCGCCAAACCCTTCCCCGTAGGCGTCAGCGACATCTTCCATTAGCTCTGCCTCCGTCTTCTTGAACAACTCAGTTTATTAGGCAAGCTCTTACTCCACCTTACCCAGCTGAACTTCTTAGTTTGTGGCCCTCTCCTCCAGCTTGGCCATCTTCACTTGGGCCCCCTCTAGCTGTTCTTCTAGATCGATGACTTTGTTGCGGAGGAGAAGGATCTTGGCCTCAAGCTGGAGGGCCTCCTATCCCTTGTCAAAGAGGAGTTTCTTAGCCTCCTATTCTGATTGGCGAAGATTGCTCAGCTCTTAGTTCATAGCAGTCTCGTGCTTGGTAGCCATTTGGACCTAGAAGGCCAACTCCTTCTTCAGTTGGGCCACTTCTTCCCTCAGCCCCACCTCTGCCTCCTCCTGGTTCATCAGAATGCTAGAGGTAGCAAGGAATTCACCAAGGCTCAGACTCATACAGTCCCTTAGTGAACCCTCATCTAAGGCCTCCAACGCTTCTTTAGCAGGAAGGCGTTTGAGGGCATGTTGGAGGATGGTGGGAAGCAGAAGGCGTTTGACCATCTTTGGGAGCATTCTCCTCCCCACCTTCGATCGTCAAGAGTTGCTCAGGAGGAGAGGAGACACTTGGGGGGTGCTCCCTAAAGGATGAGGGTTGCATCTCGGTAACGGAAGAGGTCATTTCAGCAACCCCCACTCTGGCTCTTTTGAAGACGAGGCCTGAATCAGCCTCCTCGCCCTCAGAGATCACCACTGCTGCTACCCTCTTTTGTTTGTCGTCAGAGATAGGGCCTGGTGCAGCAGCAGCGGGTGAAGAAGGCCCAGCAAGACCTGAGCCACCTGCCATACGGCGACCCAGCAGATCGACCAGCCTTTTCTTCTTCTCAACATCAAGAACCATGTCTGCAACAAACAACAAGTATGAGATACGGACAGACTTACTCAACATAAACGAAGGTAAATAACAAGAAAGAAAAGCAAGTACCAATGTAGATGCTGAGGGTTTCAGCGTCATACTCATGCCTAATCAGCTGGGTAGTGTGAAACACCACTCCCTAGCTGGAGAGAAGATGGCATAAGTCACGGTCGCAGGGGGCCAGCTCCTCAAGACCCCGAGGTTTCTTGAACTTTAGCTTTTCCACCTAATACAGGGGAAACCCGTCGAGTAGAGTGGGATCGTAGGAGCTGCAGCAGACCCTAAAGAACTTCCCTTTGAAGCCCTTGTAGGATTGCTAGAATAGAGTTAGCAGGACTCTCCCCGCCACCCCGTTGAGGATTACCCAAAGCCTCTTCCCAAGGCTCTTCGCTTCAAAGAAGTGGAGGAAGACGTCCACAAAAGGAGGGAACCCCAGGTGGTTGCATAGGATGGAAAAGGCCCTCACAAAGGCCCAACTGTTGGGGTGCAGCTGGGCAGGTGCCACGTTAAGCTCGGTGAGGAGGGCCCTCTCGAATCCTATGAAAGGCAAGCAGACCTTGACCCGCTTGAAGATGGTAGCGTAGAGGAAGAAGAAGGGTTCTCCGTCGTTGGAGCGATCATCTGCGCACACTAGTTTGCCCTCTATGCAAGGTCGAACCGAGACAGACGCGTCACATTCCCTACCAAAGACACGCCCCTTGGCCTCGTTCTCGTCATCCCTGTGTTTCCTTAGGCCTTCACAGGTGGTGAGTTTTGAGGTCTCTACAAGGAGTTCCTCCGAAGCCCAAGAGTAGAGGGCTCTATAGTCGACTATGGGAGGAGGGTTGGAAGTAGTTTTTGTTCTTGCCATCTCGAATCTAAAACAAAAGGAGAGGCAAGAGGAAGGAAAACAAAGGTTTAGAAGAAAGTGATGGTGTGTTTCAAACGGTGGACAAAGACTCAACGACGAAGAACGCAAACAGGGCAGAAGAATAGAAACCCTAAAGTGTAGAAATCATAAAGTCCCAGAGCAGTTATAGCATTTAATGGGTAGCAGAATCATAAAGCAAAGGCAGGAGAAAGAGTAAAATCATACCTTTAAGCAAATGAAGATGAGGGGTTGCGAGAGTCGTAGTGGGAGTAGAAGCATTCGAGAGAAGATGATGATCGCAAGAGAGTTTGAGTGAAAGTGATGGAACAGTGCTGAGGCGCGAGTTTTTGAAGGGGTTTAACGTAGGCAAAGGAGCGCAAACGTTAAGAAATCCTAGCCGTTGATCTGGCCACATGTCCACAAATTAAGGAAGTATGGTGAGATGTCCCTTCAGCACACTGTTCATGTCCTTTCACTAAGAGCCACGTAGGTCGCCTGAGCCGATGACTTAGTCTCTTCGCTGAACAAGTTAATAGCTTGGGACTGGAGGGCTTGTGTACCGACTAGTCCTCAGATACCGAGAACAGCTAGTAATGGTGAGCCACAGCATGGGCCAGAGCCACGTGGGCTGGGTCCCACGTGTAACATGGATTAGTGGGTTGATTAATCATCAGCGTGTCGATCACTAGAGTGGAATGATGTCTCCTTGTCACACAACTGGGTGATGAGTCATCGGCAACAGAGTGGGACGAGGTGACATCGGTCTTGGGTGTTTCGAACAGCAGAACTAGACCATAGAAGGTGGGTCCCAAGAACAATACCAGTTATCAGTAAAATGCCCAGAAGTGGGGAGAGGCCTAGGTCACGAAGCATCCATGCGTGTGGCAGGGAAAGCACAATTAGGTGCAGAGTCTTGATGGGCTTGAGTGCCCGTCAAGATTAGGGTTTCCAAGTGAAGCTACATGCATGGCACGTGAACAGTGAGGGCACTCCCAGGACAGGTGGCCCCAGAGATTAGGTGCACGAGGGGGCACCCAGGTGACCATCCTGTTAGAATTTGCACTCCAGTTAAGGGAAGCCTTATGCGCTAGATTACCCTAAGACTGGGTAATAGCGGCGTAAGGGTATTCCTGCAGAAACCCTAAATATGGGTAGCGGCGCAGAGAAAACCCTAGACTATATAAAGGGTAGTAAAATACTTCACAAAGGTACGCAGTTTCAAGACCTAAACTTAGATACTATACACTTAGTGTGCTTGCCCCAGTATTGACTTGAGCGTCGGAGTGCAAACGGCTTCTAGGACGCCCCTTCTATCTTTGCAGGTGCAGGTTGTTTCGATCCAGCGAAGCTATTACCTAAGAAAGAGGAGGGAGGCGCAGGATTGTCGTAGAATCAATCAACATGAGAGTCAACCGGCAAGAACATTTTCCTTACCTTGTTATTTGTATATTCAAATCAACACGTAATGTAACCAACAAAATATAGCAACATATTAATAATAAAAATAATTGAGATTGTTGCGACATCTTTTCCATAAAAATCCTCACATTTCTTCGCCGTCTTACTTGAAATGGTGAAATTTTAAATTGTGTCATAAAAGAAAATTAATTTAAGAGATTAATAAGAATAGCAGAGAATTAAATGTTGGTTACCAATACCAAATTTATGTATTTTCTTATAAAAACATTATAATATCCAAAATTAAAATTTTGAAACAAGGTCAATAGATTTAAAAGTAAGAAAATCTAAAAGAAGAAATCTAAGTCTAAAACGAAATTAGTACACAAAGTAATCTTAATTTAAAAATAAAGAAAGGCAATAGACCTAAGAGGAAAATATTAGTTTGAATGTTGTAAACAAAAAGGATCTTCAAATTTATTTTTTGTGTTGGCTGATTCTCAATATATGAAACAAATTACAATAAATTATTTATGTTGTTGAACAGACAATTAATCTAAAATTTTGTTTTTTATTTGTTAATTATAATAAATATTAATTTTTAAAATGTGATATTATTTTTCAAATTGATTACTCAAATTAGATACTTACCTGTGTATGGTTTCTTTAAAGGTCGTACGAGGTTTGACTAGTCTTAAATATCTTGGAAAAGGTTTCTAGACTGACTTGGGAAGGTTATTGGAGAAATAGGGCTAAAGTTTTGCAAAATTAATGGAGAGGTAGGTTAGTTTTCATGGTTATCTTTTCTGGATTTTTTTAAAGAACTTTCTATAGGGTTTTGTTGTGGATGCCTAAATTGACCTAAGTTTGGTGAATTGTGGATGAAATTTGGATGGTCTAAAGGTTTTTGGCCGAAGCTATGCTGGGAGGAAAAAATGAGAATGCTTCTCGGAGAAACTTTGGCTAGAAAGTGTGGAGGTTGGTCGAATGCTTCTCTTTGGTTTTTGTAGGTTTTTAGCTAGCTTGAGATGATGCAGAGGCAAAAGATAGAAGCTTATCAAGAACACATAAAAAAAGCAAGAAATGTAATGAACAAAGAGAATGGAAGGTAGGAAAGATAGGGTGGTGAGGTTGGCTAAGATCCTTGAAAGTCTCTTGACACACTTTTTGGTGACTCCAACATGGCAAGAGAAAGTGATGTAAATAGAATTTGGAGAGGAACCTAATGATGAAGGATTAAAAAAAAATCAAGAAATAACAAGAATAAATTCAATAAGCATGATAAGAAAAGAAGAAGTTTTGCGAGAAATATTTAAGAGAGACACTAAAAGAAGATTGGAGAAGAAATAAGAAGTAAGATAACTTGTGAATATATAGAGATTATAAATAATTTAAGAAAATCAAAGAATATTCTATAAATACTTTAGAATTTTAAGAGAAGAAAGTAAGAGACATTAAGAGACACAGTGTGTAAGAGTAATTTCCTTAAACATGTCACTTTTAAGAACATGTGATGATTGTAACCACCTTCACTTATCACTTTCAAGTGCATGTGATGGTTGTAACTACTTCACACATATCCTTCGAAGTGTCTTGGATGAAATTCAGGAGAGGAAATGACACATGAAGAATTTCTACCTTCAACATGTCACTTTCAAAATCATGTGCTTGTAAAACTACTTGCACATATCACTTTCAAAATGAATGTGAAGTTTGTAACCACTTCACATGTCTTATCTTTGAATTAAGAAACATTCCATGTCACTTATCCCATGTGTCTCTCTATAATTCAAAGATCATTCATATAAAATTTAAGATTAAGGAATTCACTTTGTGTTAAACATAGGATTAGTGTGATTTAAGCATAATCATTAGCTTCATCAGGCTTATATTCACACTACTTGTAATCATTACATTTTATGTTTACACTTAGGAATCCTTTTCTTATGTTCATCTTGCTTGAAACCCAATTCACAACAAGAAAATCATTAAATAGCAACCAAATTTATAGAAAAAAATTATTAGTCACTATATTGATTAAATTAGAAATTATTTTAGAGACTAAAAAATTATTGGTATCTAAAGTGGTTTCTATTATTAATAAAAAATTATAAAATGATTTCTAAATTAGTATCTAAATTAGCTAGCAAGGTTTTAGTTACTACTATTTTAGATTCTAAATTAGTCTCTAAAAGACTACTAGAGACTAATTTAGAATATAAAGTAGTTAGTAGTTAAAACCTTGGTAGCTAATGGTTAGATATCAATTTAAAAACTATTTTATAAATTTTTATTAATAATAGAAACTAATTTAGATACCAATAAATAAAAGTCTTTAATTTAGTCAATATGCTAACTAATTATTTTAGTCTCTAAAATTAGTTTCTATTTAATGATTTTCTTGTAATGTCTTGAAGTGTTGGATGAAATTCTTTAGTTATAAATAAGATCAAACTTTCTTATAAACTTAACTTGAATTATTGAATACAAATTGATTTTGTGAGACAACTTTGAGTGTCTCAAGAGTGTTTTACTCTTCTCTTGATTCTTATCTTGGAGAGTTTCTTCAAGTGGTGAATCCTCCTTACACTTCTCCTTTATAACTGCATTCAAAGTGAGATATTCTTCTCATTCCTTTCCTTAATTCATTTTCTCTTTTCTTTTGCAACTAGTTTTTGTTTCTACTTTGTTTTCCTTGATTAACACTGCATGGGTATGCTTTCGCTATTACAAGCTACATGATGTTGTTGTCAATCCATTAATCCATCACCTTAACTAAAAGATTGAGACTTTGTGCTAAATAACTTGTAGTGTGTCTAACTATTTACCTAGTGTGAAACATATATAAAATTCCTTAAGACTAAGGGCACTAGATGAAGCTTGATTGGAGTAGAAGAAAAAGCTTAAGATACTACCTAAATTAGTAGACAAAGTTTTATTGAAGAACTAGACAAAGCATCAGATAGATATAGAGACTATACGAAATCTACAAGAAAAAATGCATATGAAAAGTAGACATAATCTACATGAATGTGTAAAAGAATAAGACACTAATGAAAGAGAATATGAAGTATGATCTTGCGAAGGCAAGACATAAGATGAAAATAATAGACAATGTCTTATATGTGGACATCTTCAAGACATATCGTTTAAATACAAAGATTGCCTAAGGGTAACAAGTTAAGAAAAACACATCTCAAAATTGATTTTGACACAAAAGACCAACAATCTAAGTTTGTATGTTCAATTTGGTATTGTCAAACCAACAAAAATGTTCAAATAAAAATGTGTCCTTCGCACAACAACACTTTGAGTGCAATAATGAAAGATGTTAATATAAAGTCAAATATGTTTTGAAAAATACTCTAGCATAAGGATGAGTAAAAGCACTCAAGTGACAATGGTTCGATTTATGAAACTGTAAAAGAATTTTTTTCATGCAAAGTTAAATAATGTGTGAACCATACAATGTGAATGTTCCATGCAAAAGAGTTTCACAAGCTTTGTAAGTGCTCCTAGAAATAACTTATGTGCTAGATGATTAAAAGAGTGATTTATTTATAAATCATTAACATTCATGAAGTTAGTCTCTAAAGAAGTGAATGATTATTTGTATATATTTTCATTGAGTTTTTCTTATAATACTTCAAACAATTTTTGTTGTATAATCAAGAATAAATTAGTCTACTTAATGATGAGTGGCATTAAGTACTCATTCTTAATCTTAGGGAATTATTTTTCCTAAAATAAGAAACAAAAATGCATGTGAAAAAATATATTTTTTTTTTGAAACTTTTTTATTTTGGGAATCCAACTATGATTAACCTTATTCCTACGTATTTCTATTCACAATGTAAAATCACAGTTTACATAATTTTAAAGGTCAAAAAAGTATTTTTTAAAAAATAAACTCGACAATCATTGACATTACTCCTATGTATTTTCATTCATAATGGAAAATCAAATATAATGTAGTTCTAAAAGTAAAAAAAAATATTTTTTTGTGTTCTTATTTTTTAGTTTTGAAATTTTTATGTTTTTAGGACTTTTGTGTTTTTTATGATTCATGTTGTTTAGAGTATAAGATAGTGAAAGCAAGTATACTTAATACTCTTTATAAATGAAGCTATTATAAATTAATCATCAATACAGTTAACTGTTTGAGTGAATTTTATTGTGGAAAAAAAATATTTTTTTAATTTTTTTCCAAAAAGAGTAATAGGTGATGTATCATACAAACAATTGTATTAAATGTTACTTTTTAAAAACGGTTGGGGATTAATAAAAATATGTGGAAAAAAAAAACATAGGTGACAAATAACAGAAATAATAGGCCTAACGTGTGGACCCAAATTTAAAGAAAAACTAATGGTGGAAATAAAAATATGTAGTGCAAATAATAAAAAACACTGGAACAAATTAATGGACCCAGATTTAAGTGACATGACAAATAGCAAAAATGGTGGGCTAGTTGAATGGGCTCAGACTTTTAAAAAAAACTAATGAGAAAATATATGGCAAGTTCTTTCTGCACCATTTCAATTTCAACCTACACCTTATCATCTTAAAATTTTTAAAATTACCCTTTATTTTGGATTTGAAAATCTGGAATTCTGAACATATAATTTAAAAGTCAAAATTTTGTTGCGAGAAAGAAAATTCAAAATGCAAAAAATACATTATGGACAAGAAAATTCAGAACACAAAATTTGAAAATACATTTTAAAAAAAAAATTTCACAATTCAAAAAATGTGTTTCAGAAATCCAAATCCAGAAATGTATTCTGAAAAAAAAAATTCAGAACACAAAATCTGAAAATGCATATGGAAAAAAATTCATAATTCAAAAATGTGTTTAGAAAAAAAATTTCAAAGTTCAAAAATATATTCCAAATCCAAAATATTTGCAGAATAAGAGTTTCAAAAGTATTTTTTATCCATATCCTCTTTTTCTTTAAGGTTATTTTCATCATTTTTAATGACAAAAATTGATATGGTACGGCAAGAATTTTTCAAAAATATTAGAAAAATGAGTTTCAATTAATAGAAATGCTGGGCCAAATGAATGGATCCAGATTTTTTTAGAAAAACTTATTATGTATATGTAAAAACGTGTGGCAATTAGTAGAAATGTTGAGCCGAATCAATGGGTCAGATCAATTTGTTTAAAAGCAAAATAGAATTGGAGGCGGAAATATGGCAATTACTGCACCCAAATAAATTTGAACTTGGACCTCCATTTATCGGATTTTTATGTGAAATGACAAAAATCTATTAAATAAAAAAGAGATTATGGATAAAAATATGTCCTGAATTCCCTTTTCAGAATATTTTTTCAGACTTTGATTTTTATAACACTTTTATGGATTCCAGAACTCAATAACATATTTCAGATTTATTTTTCCTGGGTATTTTTTTAATTCTGGATTTTTATTTATGGAATGAAGTAAATTTTTGGGTTTAAAAGTATAGAGTGCAGGTTAAAAAAAAAGTTGGATGTAGGAAGAATTTGCCTAGGAATAAATACTAGCGGGGCCTAAAAGCCGAAGGGCCTAAATTAAAAGAAAAGGAAAGTATATGGGCTGTAAAACAGTTGATTTTGAAGAATTACAAACAGCAAAATTCATGTTAAATGTGCACAGTTTCAATGTGAGAAAGTGTTCTTGTTATCAAGGTAGGTGACATGTAAAGTTGTATCAATGGCACGAGATAAAATCATATCAATCTAGCACGAGTTTAATTAAATTTTTTTTAATTAATCAAGTAAAGTTGTGTTATTTTTACATTAATTAGTTTTTGAATTAAAGTCGTGTTATTCTTATACGAAGTCATTCTTTTAACTTCATATATGTATTAAATAAGAAATGTTAATATATAGAAAAGTTTGTATGTTAAATGACAAATTTTATAGAATAAAAAAATTTCATAAGAAAAAATTTAGAGTAGGAATTTTTTTGGATAAAATTATAAAATTTTATAATAAAATATTTCAAATAGCTATTTTTTTTAACAAAAAACTCAAATTAAAATGAGTTAAAAATGAAAGTTATTTGAAACGATGTGAGAAATGTCATAACCAACGAGAAAGGGATTGGAAGTACCAAATTTCAAAAAATAAACAATTTACTAATAGTTGCTTTTAGTATTTTTGAGATATTTTGGTATATTCTAGGTTTTTAGTTTGTTTTTTAGGTTTAGGATTTTAACACTATTTTTTATTTTATTTTACAATTACAAAATAAATCTTTCTTATAAAAATTTTATTTATTTATCTTACTAATAATTTTATATTTTAAATTGTAGAACTTAGAAAGTATTTGAGAATAAAAATACATTATGAATTCTATAATTTAAAATATAATTTTTGTATTTCAAATAGTAGAATTCATAAGATATTTGAGAATTAGAAAATATCATAAAAAAATTTTACAATTCAAAATTTTATATTTTGAATTATAAAGTTCGAAAGGTATGGTTAAACATCTTTCGAACTCTATAATTCTAAATATAATTTTGTGTTATGAATTTCAAAAGATCTGCAGATTATATAATTTGAAAATGAAAATAAAAAAATACTTATTGAAAGATAGGTTTGAAATTAAAAGAATTATGGAGATGCAGAAAGAAAATATAGAGGTGCAAAAATAAAACGTCCTCATTGTGTTAGTACTCAACCTAAAAATGACAGCCCAATAAATTATGTTCTCACTTAAAGGTATTTTGACAATGTGGATCAAAGCCTAATATAATGTGGATCACCTCCTCTTCAAAGTTTTCATCTTCTCTCAAAGTACTCCTTCTCTCAAAGCTTCCATCCCTTCTAAACCTCTCATTCTCTATCATTCATCACTGTCCTCTTTCAGATTGTGTAATCTATAAAGCATTTGACAACTTCAAAATGACTTTCAGATTGCGTAATCTGTAACTCAAATTTTAATAGTAAAATGAATTTTGGATTGTGTAATTCGTAAGTTATATTTGAAGTTCTAAAGTGACTTCCAAATTGCATAGTTCATAAGCCAAATTTTAACAGCAAAATGAATTCTGGATTATGTAATCCGTAACTCATATTTGAAGTTCTAAAATGACTTTTGGACTGTGTAATCCATAAGTCAAATTTTAACAGCAAAATGAATTCTGGATTTTATAATCCATAAGTCATAGTTGAAGTTCCAAAATTACTTATGGATTGCGCAATCCATAGTTCATTTAGTACCGGATTACACAATCTGGAAGTGTGAGTTTGGTACGTTCTAGAGCTGGTATACTTACGGATTATCTAATCCGGAATACTTAAGTTTTTTGCGTAAGGCACCAAATTATGTGATCCATTGATCCAACAAATTAAGTAATCCGGAAATGAGTATTTAAGGCACGAAAACTTACTAGAGAATGAGAGAATGACGAGCCAACCAACTGTGACACTGTCGGCACCAGCACGATTGTTACCATCGCAACTACCACCACAACGCACCACCTCAAGCACCACCACCACCATCACACCAAGCACCTTCTTTTTCACTTGCGGACAAAATGTAAAATAAAACTTTCACTTTTATCTTTTTTACTGAAGGACAATTTTGATATTTTAAATGTTTATGGAGGTGCCGGAAGAAATCATGGAGGTGCAGGAAGAAGCTGTCCAACTAAGGATTCTTCTTTTGCAAGTGTGTGACAATATGAAACAAGGATATGGGCATTTATGATAGATCATGCTTAAATAAACTATGTATCATATGAAACAGAGTAAATATTTGCTTGTAAACATGTGAATTTCACCTATGAATTTTAGTTCCATTAAAATAATTTTATTTTTATTGATTTTAGTCCACTTTTAAAATAGTCTTATTTTACTCCTTTATCCAATAAGTGAATTGGGGAAACCTAATACTCATATTTCCATATAATCCTATAATATAGAGGAGGTTAGAATTAGGGTAAAAAGTGAATTTAGTTTGAAAATTTTATTTGAATAGAAGAGAAAGTGAAAAAAAAAAGAATGATTGTTTAGATTGAGAAAAAGAGAATAAAAAAATAAAGAAAAAGGTGTAAAAAATAAATTAATAATTATAATTATAGTACACTTGACCTTTATCATAATGGACAATAACATCTATATATACCAACTTTGTGTAAATTTTTTCTCACAGACCCAATCTGATGGCAGAGCCTCCAGCTACACACAATCACATAATGAGGAGGATGAACACTTAGAGGTTGTTTATGGATTAATTTGCAAATATGGGTCTATATAGACTTTTGATTCTTTTTGTAGGCCCCATTAAGAGGACAACTCTAGGGTGAAGGAATGTACAAACATATCCAAGAAGACCTCCAAGTCATCAAAACATAAACTAAAGTTTTGGTCAGAAGAATACAAGAAGATTGAGTTTCTGCTGACTAGTCAACATTATTTTTAGGTCAAGCTTTAGCTTAAATAAATTGTATAAAGTTGTTTAGGATTTCATGGGCCATGTATTGGGCCTAGTAGCATAAAATAATTGGACCAAATATTTGGGCCAAGTAGCATAGGTTTTTGGGCTTGTGTTTGGGTCAATAGTAAAATAGGTCTAATTAATGTTAAAAGTGACTAGTTAGGGTAACAATTGGGCTTCTTTGAGTCCAATGTAACCCTAAAACGTCTAGGGTATAATGGAGAACGAAAATTACCTTGGCATGGAGCACATGGACATCTACATGGCAACCTAGGAGTGGAGAGGATTTAGCATGGAAGGTGTGAGCTAAACATGGAAAACATGACTCCACATGACACCTTCTCATTAGAGAGTTTTATTTTGAATTTTCAAATTTTGGCTCCAAAATGCTTAGCCCTCTCTCCTATAAATTGAGGTGCTTGACTCTCATTTTTCTAAGATTAATGAATGAGTGAATTGCTGCCAAGAATTGCTAGCCATCTCACTCTCTTGTCTTGCCTCTCTAGGATAGACTCTTTAATCTTCTTCTTCACCTATCTCAAGTGATATGGCCTAACCAATCACTTTCCCTACCTATCATGCACCTTCAAGGAAATCATAGCTCTATATGAGTCATCCTTGTTCATTTCTTCCATTGAAGCTTCCACCAATCCTCTCCAAAATTCAAGAAAAGAATTCGGTCATGAAGGCACAATTCCATCACAATCTTATCAAATTTCTTACTCATTATCTATTTTCTTAAAATCAAAATCTATTAAATTTCAATTCCGAGCTTAGCCCCTTAAATTATAATTTTTTTACTGAATTTTAAAATTAGTAGATACTCATTAACTATTTATGTGTTGAAAGAAGATCAAATTGTAAGTAGCATTGTATCCTGTGGATATCTAAATGTGGCAAATATGACTGATATTCTATATTGATATAACTTTTATCAAATTGCAATAACTTTATATAAAATATTTTTTTTTCTTCAATTTTTGGTATTAATAATTTTGTATTAATATCAATTTTTTGTATAATCTATATGGAAATTCTTTTGATTTAACGATATATATATATATATATATATATATATATATATATATATATATATATATATATATATATAATCCATTTATACAAGATGTAAAAGTTATTCAAATTACAATTTTTTGTAAATTTTATAAAATTAAAATTTAGTTCATTCATAAGTTTAATTTTATATTCTTGATGATCATATTGTGGATATAAAGTTTAATAAAATTTTAAAATTATCAGTGTTTAATTTATTGTATTTTGAAATATCTATAAAAAGTTAAATTGTGTGAAATTTAGTATGCATGATCATTGAAATAATATCACGAAATTAATCAGTTAGATTAATTACATTTTCATTCCATAAGTTATTGAAAATATAATTCAACTGCCTTCTACATTTAGTGTGAATAAAGACACAATTTTAACATAAATCATCATATATATATATAAAATTATAACTTTACTATTAGAAAAAATAAAATTTATTTTTATACAAAATTATTAATAGTGCAGTATCTTAGATTACACACGGTGTAATTTTTTTGATATTTTCTTTATATGTGTAATCTTTTATTCTATTTTTATATTAAAACTTAAATTATATTGGAACAATATTATTAATTATATTCAAATTAAAACAAAACATATCAATGATAAAAGTTAAAATTAAATTATTAGAAAATTCTTTTATTATTCTTAGTTTTACTCCAAAATAGGAGAATGATAAATTAAGTTAAAATAAAATTAAAAAATTGATCGATGGGAATAAAACTAAGAAAGAAATTTGACCTTTTTTTTTTTAACTTATATGGACGGACTAGAATAGAGGGTAAAAATTTATATAAAGCAAAATTTTAGAATAAATAATAATAAATTTAATAAAATAATGGATTTTCTACAATACTTTTAATTTATTTTATATTTTCTTATACAAAAATTTACTTAACTTCTCTCGTCCTTTCTCACGTTCCTTCCTCAACCAAATAAATTTAAGTAAATATTTTCTTATATAATACCACTTTGATCATTTATTAAAACAAAATTGAAATTAAGATTATTGTATGTATTTATTCCCATGGTGGAGGGTATATTTCATGGGCTCAATAGTCAATATGAGAATGAGGCAAGTTTGATGAGTCATATTATTTAGTCTTGTATAAAATACTAAAGAAAGTTGAACTTAATTTATTTTAGTCTATTTCACTTCAAATCCGTCCACTAGAAACTGATTTATAACTTGTTTGTCCAATCTTATAAAATGTTAATTAGATATTTTTTTTTCACTTTTTATAGTTTCAATATATAATATATGAACTAGGTTTTAAAAATAAAACTAATTTGATATTAACCTAATGTAATCTAAATTGTTGATATTTGAAATGATAGGAATTTTCTTAAAATTCTTTATGAATTGGTATAATCTATTTTTGTATTGATTTTGTTAATATATGCATTTTGGTCTAGTTCTCCCATATTTTTTTTTTTTTGTATTTTTTTTACTGATACTTTTTTCATGAGATGACAGATGATTATTATTATTTGAGGTGTGAGTCTAGTTGAGATGTCAAGTTGTATAATAATGTATAATATGAAAACTTTTATAAATAAATAAAAAAATGAAGGGAATTGATTATAATATTTTAAAATTTTAATAATTATATTAGTAAGTTAATTATTAATATTATTAAAAAAATTGAGTGAAGATATCGTTAAAAATATTGAATGAGCACTTAAGATGAATATTATTCTTCCAATATAGTTTTTATTTTTATTTATAGTACTTATCATTTACGTTTAGGAAAAAAATATGGTATATCATTTATTTTACAATGTGTGACCAAGTCATTACAAGGAAACGAGGTTTTAGAATCGATCAAATATAAACACAAAAAACTAAAAATTGACAATAAATAAGAAATATCGTAAACTTTGCATCTTAGATTTGAGGGACTAAAAAACATAAACACAACACATTAGCATGGACTTGCACTTGTAGATGCTAATAGCGTTGCAACATTAAATGCAATACATTGATTAAAATAATTAAATATTTATAAAATGTGACATTGTTGACGCAGACACTAACATTATGTAATTTAAGTATGAATATTCGCTAGTGTTACAAAGAAAGTCAATGCTAAAAAATAAAATTAATATATAAATATTTTGGTGAATTAAAATATGAATATTTGATAGCGTTGCAAGAAAAGTCAATGCTAGAAAATAAAATTAATATATAAATATTCTGGTGTTAATTCAGTCGTCGTTTATATTAAATAAAATAATGTTGTTTGTGTGGGTTGAGCCACACTTAGAAACTTTTATTAATTGAAAAAATCTATATTTATTTTTCATTTCCCATGTCTTATTTATAGCTGATCGACAAGAAAAAAAAATGTTATATAAACTTTAGTTTAATTTATAGAATTAAGATAAGAAAAATATAATTAGAATTTAATGAATAAAAAATAGAAAATATTACATCTTTGATGCAACACCATTAAGAATGCATTTAAAATCATAAAATCCATCCAAATATGAATATAAAATTCATTCAATTCAAAGGAATTAAAATGCTAGCAAATAAAAATAAAGTTTACCTAAAAATAAAATTGAATCCAAAATTTTAAATTATTAGAATTCAAAAAAGTACATATTATTCACAAGAACTCCGCATAATTATTACTACAATAACAAAAATATAAGTGACAAATGTCACAAATGTTGGAAAATTTAGCGACACAAGGGGTTGGAGTACCATAAGGCACTTGTTATATATCCTCCTTTATCATCTACAATACCTTGTCATACAATTGAAATATCATCAATCATACAATTCAAATATCCTCAATTTGAACACAAATTTAAAGCTTAAAAACATACATTTGACAAGGAGAAAAGTGATATATAGTCCTACTTATCATCAACATACACTTAAGGATATCAATTTTATTTGGGAATGTCAATAAAGTGGAAACTTGTTGAATATTCTATTCTATTCAATATTATATATCTTTATACAAGGTAAGTTTAAAAATAGAAACTAGAGACTCTAAAAAGCATGGTTTCACAAAATTAATGACACATTGACCATTTTCACATTCCAAACACATTAAAGTGGATATAAATCACATTGTGTCATAATAACCACATTAAAATAAGGAAAAGAAAAATGATGATATGTTAAGATAGTACGAACAAAACATATAACAATTTATTTACCTTACAGTGAAATAGAAAATCAGTTGAAGGACTAATCATCAAGGTTTTCACGTAATGGGGTGGACTTGACTAGTACTCGTTGAACTGTCTACAACTTTTCATTCCAAGACCATGCCTAATTGTTTTGCCTCAACTTCATTTTGTCCTTGAACAATGCACACCTTTCAATTTCTCGATTAGATATTTCAGTTGCTTCTTTAACTTCTTGTTGAAGTCTTTTAGTCTCGATTAACTAATGTGGACTTTGTTCAACGTTAGGTGATAATATTGAAGTTGTTAAGATTTAGAATTCTATAAATAGAGATTAGTTGTAAAAGTAAATATATCATAACAACGCTTAGATACACATAAACACAATAATAATTAGTAGTTTAGTTTTCAATTTTTAGTTTTCTGTTAACATTTTTTGTTGTTTCTAGTTCTATGTAATTTCTTCATTTATCTTCTTTGTTCTTTCATGTTTTTTCTTATCTTTACTTTGTACATTGTTTCACAATATGCAATTTACCTTTGTAAGTGAATTTAATTTTGGAATTGGGTAATAGCAAACTCAAAGTCATGTTAGACGATACTCTGTTTTAGTTGTTTTCTTCTTCAAAATCCTTTTGGAATTCTATTTGCGATTGAAAATTGTTTTCTCAAACATAAAAACCAATTGGTTATTTGTTTTCTTCATTAAAAAGGAATCCAGATTTGGGTATCTTGCATTCAAAGTTGAAGATTACTACTAAATCACGATTTTCGTTCCATGTTTCACTTTTCTAAAGTGAATTTTGCTTTTTTTCTTCTAGAATTTCTTTTATTTCTTGTTTGTTTACAATTCAACACTTTACATTTCCATTTTATGTAGTAAATTAAGTTCATTTTCATGTTAATTCAATTACAATTTCCATTTCTAATCATTTTACGTTTTTGCAATTTACATTCCAGTCATTTACGATTCTACAATTTACATTTCTCTGCACTTTATGATTTCTACCATTTACGTTTCTACAATTTACATTTCTTTACGCTTTACGATTTAGGGTTTAAGATTTCTACCATTTACGTTTATGCAATTTATATTCTTTTGCAATTTATTTTCTCAATTTACATTTCTATTGTTTACGCTTACCATTAGACACTCTTTTCTCTCTTTTTTCTTCAATATAAATATTAGAAAATCTAATGGACGATTGTCAACTAGAAAGTCTAATAGTTGTACTTAGCATTTTTCTTTGCATATTTTCACTCACGTTTCACTTTTCTTTTAGAGTTAGACTCTAGTTCTGATTCGATTTACATTTTTACAATCATTAAATCGTTTTACAAAATTTTCTTTTACGCGTCAAACACATACTCTATTTTTCAGTTCTCTGTTGAAAATTTAATTTTTGTTCATTTAATTTGCGATGAAGTTTACTTTCAAACCATTTATATTCTATCATTTACTTTTCAATTCTTACATTTTAAGTGTTAATAGATGGTCTATTCAACAATTGTCTTTATATGGTTTAGTCTACACTCAATTTTACATTTCAATTTGTTTTGCAATTCAATCTCAATTTAAATTCCCCCATTTAGTTTGCAAAAGAGAGAATATCATACAATGGACTTCATAAACATGTTTTCCTTGTACTGACCTAGGTTGATCCGACATTATATTAGGGGAAACTTAGTTTTATTTGTAAACTTGATGCAACAAAAAGGCTTTAAAATGAACACTCATGATAAGTTTCCTAGTCCATTTACAAACATAAAAAAGAAAAAAAAATAGAATTACTAACTTAAATAAGTTAGATGAGCACAACCATCTACCCAACCCTCGTCTTTTTTGGTGTGTGTGGCGAAAAATACATCATCAGGTTCAACAGGTCGATCATATTTATGTTTCTAACACATAGTGATGGTAGTGGTTGGAGTATGTAAATAGTGATGGTAGGGGTTGTACATATTAAAAGCACAAGTAAACAATCATGCTTAAAAAGGGTTAAAGACACTAGATACAAAGTGGACCTCAATTCTTTACATTTTTTGAAGTCCTAAACTAATAACCAAAGTCACCAAACATTTAACGCATTACAAAAGAAAGCAAAACTAATAATGAAGGATATGGTTATACTTTATAAGTAAAATCTACTTCATAATTATAGTTTGTAAGTAAAATGTACTTCATAATTTGTCTAAAAAAAATCTACTTGAAACATAATACTTGACATAGAACTTTTAATTCCTTAAAGTTATAATATACAAAGTCCAATCCAAACTACCATGATCGAGAAAATGCAAATCCTCCAACCCTTCACCTATTTCCACACAACAAGGGTGAACATCATGGCATCTATTTTGCTACGAGGAAATCTATGTTTTGTTCTAGTGCTTATATTGACATTGATATCACCTTTGACCAGTGCTTCTATGGACACTGATATTACATCCATTGTAAACAAGATGGCATATGCTCTATTTTGATTCACTAACAAGGGTTGTTATTTTTTTACACATGCAGTATAGTAGTTATCTCTTTGTCCATGTTGACATTGGAAAATAACCAATGAAAAAGATCTAACTGATAAGAACAATTTATATTCACCATATATTATAAGTTGTTAACACTGTTTTTACTTACTTCTAAATAATTTATTAAATTAGTTATTCTAAATTTCCTTACAAATAACAAAAAAGACAACTAAATTTTAAGCAAGAAATATCTATATATTCACAAGCTTCATATAGTAGGTAGTTCTTTATTATGTCTAAATTCCTTAATTATTTCATATATAGAATTAGACGGAGAACAAGTATACAAGGTACCTTCATATATACCAAGTATCATACAATTGACGATGATTAGTTAACATCATACTTTATTTTAGAATTGTTGTTGTCCAAAATAAGTTTTTCCTCAATACCTTTTTCTCTTTTAACTTTCCACAAGACAAAGTAAAACATCACACAAAGAAACAAAACAAGACACTAGATCTTTCATCCTCACACATACTAAACAAAATGCATATTCATTATTTATTCAAAGCACAATAATCATTCCAAACTAATTAAACTCACCTTTAGGGGAATGCCAATGCAAGTTTCACCTCCATGCCAAGCATCTTTGCTCAATTCTAACACCAACTAATTAATTCCAATCATAAAACTGTATCAAATTCAAAATATGAACTACAATTTTTTAATGTACTAAATCATAAAACTCAACTTTCGATTAAGGGTTTCGAAGAACCTTTACCTCCACCCAAGATAACACTTGTTATGCCTCCTCACGAACACCTTCTTAATCACCTTCCACCTCAACATTGGGGACCATTAGAGTTTCTCAATGGATAATAATGACTAATGCAAACATAAAGGGTTTTGATTTCTTATTAGGTACCTTCAAACATGACCAATTGCCCTAGGATTGATAGAAATGGGGGACCAAAGTGTCAGGGCTCGCAATGTCATGCAAATGAAAAATACTCCAACACCAAAAAAGATCAACAAATACACCATTTCTTCTACCTTTCACGACCACGTTGTCAATCACCTTCAAATGTTGTTGAAATGGAAATCACGTCAAAAAATAGGGGAATAGTACACACTTGGGTTGGAATGTCTGAAAAAGAGGGAAACTTGTAAAAATGTCTTTGTAAATTTATTTCACACATGTAAGTTCATTTAAGCGTCGATCAAGCAGACACTACATCCTAACTGACCATAGCGCCAATTAAGCCGACGCTCAACCTAATAAAATTATATTTCTCTTGTGTGAGCTTAACCCACACAACCATTAAACCTACTCTCTTACTACAAGAAAATCGTTAAATAGAAATCTATTTTAGAGACAAAAAATAATTAATTGTTATATTGACTAAATTAGAGACTAAAAAAAATTTTGGTTTTTAAATTAGTTTTTATTATTGTTAAATAGTTTCTAAATTGGTATCTAATTAGCTACTAAGGTTTTAACTACCAAAATAAATAATTGGTAGTTAAAACCTTGGTAGCTAATTAGATACCAATTTAGAAACTATTTGAAAATAATAAAAACTAATTTAGAAATAAAAAATTTTTTAGTCTCTAATTTAATCAATATAGTAACTAATTATTTTCTGTCTCTAAAATTGATTTCTATTCAATAATTTTCTTGTGATGTCTTTTTTATATTTTTATATGTATCGGTCAAATACACATTAATATATAAATAATTAATGTAAAATATAATCTTAGTTTAATGTGATATTTTGTCCTAAAGACAAACACAATATGTTTTTTTTTTATCACTTGTAGTGTTTGTCTAGTGTTCGTATAACCAACGCTAACAATTTAGAATATTCTTTTTTGACCTTAAAGTTAGCTTGATTAACTCTACGCTCCTGATGTAGCCAACACTATTTTTTTTTTCTTCGCAATATTTTTGTAGTGAGTAGACCTTAACTAAAAAAGTAATCCCTTAAAATCAATGAATACTCATTGCTTGTAACGTAACTCATCTCAATTAAAAGTATAATGGTAATAATAAAATTATTGGAGATCAAAAAAGATTACGTAAGAAAAAACTCATTAAAATAATATAAATAAATTTATTGTTACAAATTTATTATCTCACTCTTAACACAAATTAACTTCACCCTTTAAGACTATTTTTTTACACTATCCATTGTTCTAATACTATACTTATTTATATATATATATATATATATATATATATATATAAATAAATAAATAAATAAGAAAACATCTTGTTTATAAGATAAGTAAGACATCTTCACTAAAAAAAAAAACATTTCAATCTTCAAAGGATATATTTGACTCATAAAAACAACTTTAATCAATTTAAGTCAGATTTAGTTATTCAGTTTACAATAATACTATACTTTACTAACAAAATTTATAATATATGATTGCTTGATTTTTAATTAGTTTTAAGTTATATACATGAAAAAGGATATTTAATTATTGGTTTAAGTTATATATTATTTAGGTTTAGGATAACACTATTTCAAAAGTTAAAAGTCAACTAGTTTATTCAATTTAGGTTATAGACTTAGTCATTAGGTTTGTGATATCATCTATGCTAACAAAATGTTATAATATGTAATTAAATAAACTTTTTTCATGAGTTGTTGTGAGTCACTCTAAATTAATTAGAGTGAGTTTGAATGTTTATAAACATTGTAGAAAGAAATATTTTTTGTTAGTTGAAATTAATGTATGCATAAACTAATTTATAACATTGGTTTTACATTAATTTATAAACAAAATACAATGTTTAATTAAAGTATAAATTAGTTTTATTTTTAAAAAATACTTATGAAAAAACCTCTTCCATCAATACATCATGGTTCTTTTTTCTCTCAAAAGGAAAAAAGTTAAAATAAATTGACAGCATTATCTGTGACAATTTGACGAGTGTGATGCTGTTAACCAATATGACAGCAGAAGATAGTGGTGTTATAGTTTTTAATAGTTTTTGGTTACTGGTATATGAATTATTGAATTAATAAAGAAGGAATAATGTAGAATGCAAGAGGTTAGAAATTTGCTTGAAACTGACTCCACCGCCACTATAAAGTAACCCTTTTTACCTGTCCACACTCCATACTTGTTACAAATTCTGAGCAACAAATGTCTGAACTGTTGTGGACCGAATATGGGTTAAAATTGAATAGAATGATAATTGTGCCTTTTCCTACTTTGCACACGGATTCTCAAGTTGCAACCCAGTTAATTTTCACGGCTTAAACTGTTACATAGTACACAAAAAATAAATGTACAAATAAGTGTATACCAACTGGACAATGGCCCAACTCTGCTTTTCATTTTGTCTTCTTTTCAACTTTGTTAGTTAAATTTTCCAATCATTACTCCAAAATAATAAATAAAACATCCACTCTTTTAAAATGCAAAATACACTTTGTCGTTTCGAAACAGCGACATGTGAGCCAAAAATTCGAGAATCAGTTTTTAATGTAGTTTTTTTATATATAAACCTGCCAAGTCTACATCCCACGTTCTTTTCACACACTCTTTCCAATATGTTTTCTCATACTAGTTAAAATTTGAGACCAACGTATCAATAATCTACTTTTTCTTAAACATATAATACAAGAGTTTATTTATTTTCAGAATTAATATCATTCTTACAGAAATACATAATCTTTCTACTTTGTTATTAAACAACAAAGTAACAACACTTTACACATTGCTGAATATGAACCACATAAGACTATTGTGAACAGTGAAAGCTTGTGTGTGAATATTTAACATAAAATGTTGGAGATTAAGTAGAGGAATGTATAGTAGTTATAGACAGTGGTGTGCTATTTACTGTATCTTTTTACAGTTGCACTTAGAGGAAGGTGTAGAATTGTTATATTTGTTACAAAAAGAAGTGTGGTACTGGTATAAGGGGAGCACAGAAAAGGTGTGTTGAATGAGGATGAAGTTTCAGCATCGTAATAATTATTGAAGTGTTAAAAGACAGATGATGGATCACAAATGTGAAATAAAACAAATGTGATTTGTGAAATGGATGTTAGTGTGAGTGATGTGATATGGTGGTGTTGTTATGTTGTTGTGTTGTTGGGTGTGAGAAGAGACAGACAGACAAGAGAGTCTAAGGACACTGCCAGCAGCATAGTAACATTATATTGCATAGCCACCTCCATTAATTCATTTTCTTTTCAGGGTTTTCTCTTCCCAACCTTTGCTTAATTTATTACCTCTCTCTTTCTTTCTACAGTGTTCTTTCTGTCCTTTTCCTCCTTCTTTCTCTCTCTCTCTCTCACACACACACATTGCACAGAGACATGCAGCAGTGATGACAATCCTGCAACTTCTAGTTTTGCATAATCGTAGACAAACCCTTCTTTCGTTTCCCTCTTCAATTATCACTGCCTCATTGCCACATAAATGCAACCCTTTTCTTTTTCTTTTTTCTTCTCTCTTTCAATTCCTCCTTCACCTTGTGTACCTTCCTGCTCAGGGTTGAGTCATGATCTTTCACTTCTGTTCTTGCTGGGTCAACGTCACCTCACTCACCTACGCTACTATTTCTTTCTTTTTTCACTTGTTACATATATCTGCATGTTATCAAAATTCTTAATATTCTTAATCTCAGTACATAAAATTAAAGTTATACCTTCCCAATTTATGATACTTTGATCCATTTATATGAGTTCAACTCCTCCATCCAGCTATAATTAACGTCATTAGCCTTTATTATTTCCAATAGATTAAAAAAAACATGTGACAGAAAAAAAAATCAACTGATAATCGATTATATACTATTATTATGGTATTATATATTACTTAATAAGCATCACTCCAATTATTTGTTATTTCATCAATACTCAATTCTTAGTTGCTTTAAAACTTTTAGAGGCCATTAGAAAGGTAATCGAAACATGTATTTTTGTAATATTTATTAGGTTTACAATCACTATTTTTTCAGTTATATAGAAGATAATTGTTAACCAAAAATGTATCCTGTTATTAATATATTATGTAAATAAGTAATTAACATTATTATTTATAATATGATAAATTTTCTATTCGTAATTAAATAATAAATTAAAATTGCTTAATTTTGAAAACAATAAAACTACAATTAAATTTTATAGGGACCAAAATTACAAATTCGATAAAATATAATAAAAAAATTGAATTTAAATCTATTTCGTAAGATGTTATTATTGGAGTATCTATATTTCCAACATTTTAAAAGTAAAAAGTAAGTTTTGAATGGATTCAGAATCCATTTAATATATATATATATATATATATATATATATATATATATATATATATATATATATATATATATATATATTCTATTTTATTTTATTTTCAATCTTAATAAATGTATAATACTGAAAATTCATTATCAGGACGGGTACTAAATATTATATTTAGTTATACATAAAACAAGTATTAAATATAAAAAATTGTTTATTTTTAAATTTATTAATTAAAATTAAATATTTTATGAAATATAATAGATTCTAATAAATTTTATTCTAAAAATTATTTTTAGAAATATATAATAATTTTAAATTATTTTAGATTTAAAAATTATTTTTTAAAAAATAAATAAATTTTAAAAATAAACTAATTTATATATATCCAAACTATAATTTTTTTAAAAAAAATATGGATTTGGATTAAAATCCAATTCAATTATTTAGATTTATATCTAAAAAATATCAATTTATTTTCTTTACAAAATATAGATTTGAATTATTTGGATTTAGATTAGATTTTAAAAAATTTAATTCATGAACACCCTAACTTTTGGTTACTATAACTTACAATTTTGAGTTCTACAAAATTTATATTGTAAAAATTAGTTTTTCAGTTTTTCAAAATTAAGCTATGGTAGTTTGTTAACGTATTAAAGTTTGTTCTTAATATATTATGTAAATAAGTAATTACTACTATTATAATTTACAAATATATAAAATTTTCTATTAATAATTAAATAGTATATTAATATTAAATTAAATCTTCTTAATTTTAAAAACTATAGAAATACAATTAAAATTTTATAGTGACCAAAATTACTAATTCGTCAATTATAATCAACAAAACTGAATTTAAATCTATCTTGTTAGATGTTATTATTGAGTATTCATATTTCCAATTTTTAAAAGTAAGTCGGATGGAAACATTGATAAATTAGAATATTATATAAAACATAATTCTATTTTATTTTATTTTAAATAGTGTCTACTCAGTCAAATAATTAATTTCTTATTTTGTTAACACTAGTAAAAATAGATTAACAATAATTTTTAAGAATGATTAATATGTGATTTTAAAATTAACTTGGTGACAAACTAGTAATTAAAATAAAGATTTCCTAGATTTGTTGCATGTAGAATCGATAGAAAGTGTTTAAATCTGCGAGCTAATAACATTGAACAATATTAGTTTTGATATATATATATATATATATATATATATATATATATATATATATATATATATATATATATGTAATATTGATTTTACAATTAACGTTGTATAAGGTGTTGTTGCACCTAAGATATTTTTATTATTATTCACTAGTAAATAATCACTTAAATCTTAAAATTATTGAGAGATAGCATAAATCCTTTGTCGAAGAATCGTTCATTTCCTTTTCTTGACAATCATTTTTATCTTTCATTCTATAGTGTGATATCTCATAACGTGGACACTTATGCAAAGTTTTAAACTATTTTATGTATAGTATGCAATCATTATGATAAATATGTAATTTTTTTTATTATAAATCCATCAAATAAAGCATCTTCTTTGTTTGATACATATACATTTCCTTGTTTATTGATAAAGTGGTATCATTCAATATCATTTCCTTCAAAAATTCTAGTAATTCAGTGATACTTTTATCATTTCACTCATTATTTTTTCCTCTTCAAATCACTAATTTTAAAGTAGAAGATAACTGCTTAAAACTTATGCACCCGAGATATAAAAGTGCCTTTAAATTACTCTTCAATATATCACACACAAGAGGAGCATCTGCTTGATAAAAGCTCTCTTGATCTACATCATGAAGCATCCTTGCTTATTTAATCTTCTATGGTCAACTCTTTTTCATCAATGTGAGATACTTCTAGAATATCAACCACTTCATAGTGTCATGTCTATGTCATGCAATTGTTTAAGACTCATCACAAATAATTTGTATTATCTCTAGTGATTGTACTCGCTCATTCATACAATTAACACAAGATAGTAAAATATTCCATTGCTATTCGATCAATTTTCTTGCACAAATTTTAAAAACTGTTAAACTTTAGACATGCAACTTGAATTTACTCAACTTCGATTCATTTTTCAAATGCTCTAGTAAATATTGACTTATATAAAAGGATAATTTTTTTTGTACCGAATGAATCAATGACTATTCATGATTCGATAATTCCATACTGAATCTAGGCTAAAGGAATGTTCTAGCCAAATTTCATTTGAAATAATGTGGTAAAAAGCAACATGCGGATTGAAAAGACATGATTAATCAGGGGTGAATGCATATCTCACTTTTGTTTGAAAGGTGTTTCTCTATTCCATTTAGAAAGACATCCTTTTGTACTTTATTAATGCACATTTAAAAAAGTCTCATTCCTTATTTTCATGAATTTTCGGTAGCATTTCACATACATATTTAAGTACATGAATGAAAGTGATTAAATTAAATCCACTACAATCAAGTATACTCTTAGAGAACAAAAATTCAAGATAACTCTTAGATAAAAAAATGCATGTTTACCAAAATTTGATGAAATTGCAAGATAAGACTTTATGTATGCATATTAATCAAGTAAACAAGGATGAATCTTTCCAAATTGTCCAACCAAACATTCAAGATGTAATAAAACAATTAATACTACATTAATTATTTTATTAAATCTCAAAATGGGAAACTAAGCACCACAAGAAAAAAATAATTTTAACGAGATTTATTTTTACATTATCGAGGGTTAAAACTTCTATTAAGTCATTTATCCAGGGTTGCAGTTTTCCCCGCTAAACCATCTTTGGGGAACGTGTTCCCCGGGGTTTTTTAAACCTTAGGAAAAATCTTTCAAAACCCTTGTTAAATACCGTGGATTTAAGAACCTTCGTAAAATCCCATGGATTTCAAAACCTCAATAAAATATCATGGGTTTAAAAACCTCCGTAAAATACCATGAGTTTCAATTTTTTGTAAAATGACTTGCCATTTGAAATAACCTTCAACCTCATTTTCCACCATCTCTAAGGATCCTCCTAACTTCTCTCTTCCATCGTAAACACACTGCTCTCCGACACAGGTTCAAATGCTGCCAACGATAGTCCTAGTGAGGAATCACAATTCATCCACACTTATGTCTATTATATCTAAGGAGAGGAAACATAAATAAGGCACTATCTTCTCCTTACTCCAATATTGTTTCTTCCATCACCTTACTGCCCTAACTTGGGTCACAAGCCACTATTATCTAGCTTAGCAACAACTAGTGTTTATCATTGATTTATACATCCTAAATAATTGCCTTATCTGTCAGATGTGGGCTTCAAAGCCATGTTTGTTATTGGCTAAAGATTGCAAGAACATATTGCGAGAAGAAATTAATTTTATTACTTCTCACTTTCACAGTAAATTAATTATTAGATGCATTTTAAAATAAAGGCCTTAATTTAAAATATTTCAAAATTATGAGAATTAAACATTAACAATTATAACTAAAACTAAAATTTTACATAAAATATATGCAAATCAAAAGTTAAAACAAAATAAGTCTGGCTTTTCGAAGTATGAGCTAGTAACAAAAAAAACTGTGTATTTTATAAACCAACTACCATCAATCATAAAAAATATGCAAATAATTGTTGAAATACTTATTATCTAAGATTAGTTGTTGAAATACTTATTGTCCAAGGTTATTTTGTTGAGTTTTTAAATTAAAATTTT
Organism: Phaseolus lunatus; assembly: GCA_013389735.1. Lineage (NCBI taxonomy): Eukaryota > Viridiplantae > Streptophyta > Magnoliopsida > Fabales > Fabaceae > Phaseolus > Phaseolus lunatus. Next base: position 30,686,644 of record CM023858.1, on the reverse strand, counting down.
AAAACTTTAGAAAACTTATTTGTAATGTAAAGTTACACTTTCAAAAATTTTAGAGAATTTAGTTATAAAATATATTAGAACTATATAGTTTTTAATCATTTATTTATAAATAGATTTAATTATATTTATTTATTGAAGTTTGAAAATTTTGGAGTGTTTTATTGAGGTTCTACAATAAATCTTTGGATTTTAACGAATGTTAAAAAAACCTTCATTATTTTGTTGAGATTTTAGAACAAACCTTTGAAACTTAATAAAGGTTAAAAAGACTTCTATTAATTTGTTGAGGTTGTAAAATAAACCTTTGGAACTTACTGAAAGTTAAAAAAAAATCACCATTATTTTGCTGAGATTTTAGAATAAACCTTTGGAATTTAACGAAGGTTAAAAAAACCTTCGTTATTTTGTTGAGGTTTTAGAATAAACCTTTTGGAATTTAATGAAGGTTAAAAAAACCTATGTTATTACGCTTAGGTTTTAAAATAAACCTTTGGAATATAATGAAGGTTAAAAAAATTTCTGTTATTTTGCTGAAGTTTTAAAATAAACCTTTGAAATTTAACGAAGGTTAAAAAAACCTCTATTATTTTGCTGAGATTTCAGAATAACTTTTGGAACTTAACGAAAGTTAAAAAAATCTCTATTAATTAAATCAATTTCTAGGGTTATATTAACCTCCGTTAAAACCCTTTTTTCTTGTAATGAAGGTTCACTCAAGAATTCAATATAAAGCATCAAAATCCTAACTAAAGCAAAATAAACAAGTTAAATGATCAATAAAATGATACAAGTTTGTAATAAAATTTTGTCTAACCAAATTTGATACAAGTATGAATAGATTGAAACTTGTCACACAATTGCATATTCACACAATATATTATAAATTTCAATGTCCATTTGTGTCTCAATCTCAAGAAATAAGTTAAATCATAAAAAAAATAATTGAGTATTACCCAAACATGAACTTTTTTTCTTAACAATAACTTTTTTTTTAACAAAACTAGAATTTCCCTTTTTTTAATTAGTATTGTCTAGTAATAATAGTGTCTTACTCCATTTTAAAGAACAAAATAAGAGAAAACTTGTTTAACAAAAGGGTTTTGGGAGAATGATAATCAGAAAAGGTATATGGACTTAAGAACGTTTATTTTTCTTGTTATACATAAACTTTGAGGTGTATAATGATTATCTTTCTATTGTTCGATTTTGTTTTCTTCTATATCTATTCATATTAGTTTTCTTTATTCAGTTTATGCCTTCTAACTCTCTCATTAGAGTTAATACTTGGATTTTTTTTCATTTGAAACATTCTTTTCTCTAGGTCATGTTCCACTCCTATAGTCCATTGTTCCACTTACCTCCCTCCCCAAATGTGGTTTCTTTAAAGAGTCAGTTGGCATAAATTTTAGGTAATTGTAAAAAGAAGGAAAAGTAATAATGGAGGGTTGAATTGTGTTTTAATTAATTTTAAAAAAATTGGTAAATATCATTTCATGATTATTATTCAAATGATAATTGTATATGCCAAGTGATAAGATAGAGACTTTTGCGTTTGATAGAGTACAATAGATGCAACTTTTACAACTTAACTGAATTACTATACTAATGCATTTTAAATACCCATTTTCAAAAGGGGCTCTCATTCTTCAGGTAATGTAGATGATAATAACATGTAATATAATGAAGATAAGGATGAGAAAAAAATACTCTACATTTTATATTGGTTTGATTGTCGCAACAGACTATATCTAGTTCCCAATCAACAGACCGAATTTCACTAAGCTGACTAATGTTGTGAAGTAAATTGAGTATTGTTTAGGCTTGTAACCACTCCTAGCTAATCCCTTAAGTATTGTTTGGATGCGTAGACACTTTTGGTTAAATCCTTGAGTATTCTTTCCAAATCACTCTTGGCTCAATGAGTATTCTTTTGGCTCCCAACCACTCCGGAATGACCTCGTTAAGTATTCTTTCCCAAGTCATTCATTGGTCAACCAAGTATTCTTTCTTAAGCCACTCATGACTCTATTGAGTATTCTTTCCCAAGCCACTCCTGACTCAACTGAATATTCTTTCTACAAGCCACTCCTAATTCAAGTGAGTATTCTTTCCCAAGCAACTACTGACTTGACTGAGCATTCTTTCCCAATAGTCACTACTAGGTAAGATATGAAGTTTGCATGAGGGTATGATCATCAAATTATGACTCTTGCTCTATAGGGAGGGATTGCATCTTTCAATGAATACAAGGTTAAACACTCTCTCCTAGTTAGCTACATTAACACTCATAGTGTTCTCTTTTATGCTTTTTTCGGATCCATAGATTTGGTAGATTTTTTGCTCTATGCACAGGGGTCACTCTTTTCTTCTTCTTAAAAGTTGTCTTTATTTAGGCATTGAAGAATATATCTGTTTATATATATCTGTTTCATGTTAGGCATCACTATGCAACTTGACATCTCAACTAGGCTGACACCTCATGTAACGACAATAATTTGCCATCGCATGAAGAAAGCATTATTAAAAGAAGAAAAAAATAAAGAAAATACAAAAATATGGGGGGACTAGACTAAAACTTATATGTTAACAAAAACGATACATAGGTAGCCTATAATATATCTGTTAAGGGACCATTTCTATTCATTAAGAAACTTCAGGTTACTTAAATATCCTTTATTCATTTGACAAGCTTGAATATGGACATGGTAGTAAATGCACTACATGCAACTTTAATTACTCTTCTTTTGTACACAACATCCTTGATTGTTGGCAATACTCATTTACCTTGGTATCATATCCTTTTGCATTAAAATGGTAAAATTGCACACGATACATGATAGATAGTTGAGCCATAGTTTAAAAAGCTCCGTGTCAGGAAGTTGTTGAAGAAAACAATTTTTTCTCTTTATCCAATAGACAATTTGATGTGACTTGTCTTTGTACGAATCTCTTTAGTCAGATGGAAGAAACAAACATTTTCTATGACAGAAAAAAGATTGTATGTTTTTTTGTAGTATGAGGTTAGCTTAGAGTATGTGCATATCATTTGAGCATATAGATGTTTTATCAGATGTAAAGGAGGGTTGCATATAGTGTTGTATCGTTTGCAAACAAAAACACATGTATCTTACAATATCTTTTATTGAAATCATTAATCTTATATTATGATGCATGATCTGTTTTATACCTTTTTATTTTTAGCACTTAATTAAAATCATATGATGTTAGAATTTTTCTTTAATAATAACCTTTCTATTAGAGGTACTTCCCTTAACCATCTATTATCCCAAAATTTGATCTTATGACCTATTACTATTTTTCATGGTATGTTACTAGAAACTAGTTACCATGTTATCCCTCTCCAAAAACCTTCTGATATACCTCCACCAATAAGAACTTTGTCTAGCTTCATTTATATTAATTATGTTTCTCCATGACCCATATTTTGGGTCCAATATAGCTTTCCAGATACTATGATTTTCCTTTCCTAGTCTCCATTTCTACTTTTCCAGTAGAAAAACATTGAATAATCTTAGATCTCTTATGCTAAGGCCACCTTCACCCTTTGGTTTGCACACCTTGGCCCACTTAATCCATCCAATATTCCTCCTTTGTGACCCCAATCCCTTAGGAACTCCCTCTGAAATTTTTATAATTTTCTTCTCCACACTTGATGGCATTTTAAAGAGTGATAGATAAAATAAGAATAAAGCAGTGATAATAGATTTTATTAATGTCACTCTACCTTGCAAAGAATATATGTTTTCCTTTCAACTTAGTCAGTTTCCTTAATTTTTTTCCATGAATTCTTGCCAGAAATGGCTCATTTTATGATTTTTTCTCGATTAGTATTCTTACATATGTGTAAAAAATAGGAAAAACACAAGAATTGATGGTTGAAATTTGTATTAAAATTTTATTAGTTTTTTCACAAGTATAGTCTAATACTTCCCAATCAGAGGATCGATTTAAGAATGGTTAGTTACGATAGGTTTAAGAATGGTTAGACAAATAGACAGATTTTCACAAACTTAGTTTGAAAAGCTTCACCCTTTTTTATTATCAAATACTCAATATCGTGTAAAGTAAAACAGTTAAAGGAAGAAGTATTACTTAGTATTTATACATTAGTTTTTTGATAGTACAATCTACATTTAGTACTTGACCAACTAGTCAAGTTCCACCTAGCAAACTACTATTGTGAAATAAAAACAATTATTCTTTCAAATATGTTCAAGTATTCTTTCAACAAACCAATATTGTATCAACCAAAGTATTCTTTCAACAAGTCACTCTTGGATCAACCCAAGTATTATTTCAACAAGTCTCTCCTGGTTCAACCCAATTATTCTTTCAACAAGTCACTCTAAACTTAATCCAAGTACTCTTTCAACAAGTTACTCTTGGCTCAAGACAAATAAAATTGTCTTTGTGATTAACAGATCACAAGGTTTTCTCACTAGAGCGAGGTTGTGTCATTAGACATATACAAGATAAAAGTCTCTCCTAGTTTGTTCAAGGCCGAACACAAAATTGTGTTCTTACAAAGCTTTAGGGTGCAGAGAACTTGACAGAGTTTTAACATTTGGAAATAATCACTCATCTTCTTATTCTTCTCTTTGAAGCACAACATTATATAGAATTGACGAATGTAGCCATTGCATTCCCTTGTCTGGCTATTGAGTAGCTTTGAACTCATTTGAATGTCTTCTTCTTCTGTTATCATTTGTTACTCTTGAATCTTGAGAAGCATTAAATGTGCTTCATGAAACATGAATTTCTTTCCTCTTCTTCATGCAACATACTTGATAACTAACAATACTTATCTTCTCAGTAGCATAACCTTTTGCACCAAACTATGGTAAAAGTGCACACTATACCGAAAAAATAACTAGACCATGGTTGAAATGCGCTTGTATTAAGATAGTTGGTGGACAATGCAATTTTAGATCAAACTTTAAGAGATCTGGATATTGACTTATCTTAAGTGTAGGTCCTTTTGCAACAGATGGTCAAGAAAAAACCTGCAATATAAACTTAAGCTACGATAATTTTCTTTATGTTTACATTAGCTTAAATATTTTTCTGCACTTACCATCTGTTATTCATCAGCACCTATCAGATGAGATGAAAATTTTTCATAGTTCTCTATCGTTTATGAAATAAAGCACTTGCACTTGTATGATATGCTTTTTTTGTTCAGTGTCACACATACCGTTGCATCACGATTCCTACTTTGTTGATTTAAGCACTTAGTCAAAATCTCAAGATTGTTGCAATTTTACTCTAATAACATGTGAATGGGATGCTCATAATCTATAACATACAATCGCTAAGAATCATTCAATAATATTAATCTCAACTCCTATCCCCCTATCTTACTTTTAAATAAACTCACCTTGAGCTCTGAGGCAAGTTCGAAACATCTAAGTGTACATTTTAGGACCAAAACATTTTGTTGGTTCGCTTATAAATAATGCGTCATTAGTGAATTGCAATGTAATGACCTTAATCTCCTTATTTACAACCCTTACACCATCTATCATATGTTTTCTTGTAGTTTACCTTACTATTCTTGCTAATCCTTCTACCACTATTAGGAATAAGAATAGTGCTAGTGGGTCTCCTCGTCTTATACCTTTTATTAGTTTAAATTCTTCTGTTGGGCTTGCAACTAGAGTTGATGTTGTTGATTATTCCAAATATTTCTTTATCCAATTGTTCCATTTAAAGCAGAACCTTAGTCTCTCCATCTAATTGAATCGTAGGTTTCCCATAATTAACCTTTACAATAACATAATTTTTCTTTTTTCTCCTTACTTCATCCACAACTTCATTGGCTACTATCATGTTATCCATCAATCCTCAGTCCTCTATAAATTCATTTTTTTTGGTATATGATGTTATATAGAACTCTTTTTAGTCTGTTTGTTAGAATGTTAAATATGATATATAGTACATGATATTCACCAACGATATTGGCCTATACTCTTCCTTTCCATGAGGATTTTCGACCTTAGGTATACGGATTATAAAGATATGTTACTTCCTCCTGGCCATTTGCAGTCACTATGAAAATTATTCACTGCATTCAATACATCCACTTTGATTATTTACATGCAAACTTTATGAAACTAAAATTGCTTTTGTTGGGTTCAAGGCTTTTACTATTCTCATAGTCATATATTGTCTCCTTGATTTCCTCTTTTGAGAACCTTTTTGTTGACATTTTATTGCCATCAGGTAAAAAGTAGGGAAATTTTATGTTGTCCAACCTAAATGGAGTCTTGAAGAATCACTTAATTTATTTTTGTAAAACTCTTTTACCTCTTCTTTTACCTTATGTGGCTCCTCACCCCATTGTTTGAGAATTTTAACCCCTTTAATGTAATGGTTGATTCTCCTCCACTTTGTCAACAAATGAAAATACTTTGTGTTCAGGTCACTTGATTAAATCCAATTTTTCCTCAATTATCGTCTCTGCAAAGCTTCCTCTCTAAAGTGAATTATTTTCTATTATGCAAAAGGTTGTTTTCTCACCACCTTTCTTTCATCATTTATACCTTTAAAATCATTCAACTTATTTAGTTCACTAATACTAGAAATGATCTTCTTCTTATACCTAATGTTACATCCCTAAAAACCTCCTAATTCCAAACTTTTAAATCTTGCTTCAACCTTTTTAATTTCTCCTTTACTATCATCATGCCACTTCCTTTCACCCTATAGTTATTCCAACATTTTTTAACTTGTTCCTCAAAGTCACTATCTGATTGCCATATGTCTAAAGATCTAAAAGGTTTAAGTTCCCAATTTATATGAGTGTTCTTTAATACTAGTGCACAATGACTTGACACATTTATATCCAACAAATATTATTTGCAGCTTGTCCATAAATCCAGTCATTCATGTGATATTAGTACTTTGTCTAATCTAGGAGTTCTAACTTGTGAAAAGTATTAAATTCTTATATCCTTCCTGCAATATTTCCATCAAAATTATGTGCTCATTCTATATTGTTGTCCCTCCAAATCACATAGCCTTTCTTTTTTACTTATTAACTTCATTTTAATTTTTTTTGAAATCACACCACGATTTCCCTTTCTTTTGCAATAATTTCCCTTAGGTATCTCCATTTTACTGGACCTCTTAATCCCTTTATATTTAAGGTTTTAATATTCATTTATCACCATCTCTTTTTCCCTGATCTTTTCTTTGTTTCATTATATATCTATATTTTATCACTTCTAATTACTTTATTATACTTTCATCCTCCCTTAATTATGTAACCTGTACTGGGCAGGAGTTCGGTTCTCGTTTTTGGGCTGGTGATTTCTCGGTTTGGGCTGGCAAGTGGTCAGCTTAGCTTTTGGGCTTGAGTAAGGGTTACGAATTTGACCCAATTTAATTGTTAAACCCCATAAAGTGTAATTACAATGAGACTGCCATGCAAGGTGGGACCCGTTGTATATACTTATAGATAAGTGAGCGCAAATGGTTGTGATATGTGCGTATTTGTTATTTGTTGCATGTGCATGATTAGTTATTTGTTGCATGATAATACCTGTTGATAGTTGCTAATAATATCCCTAAAGATAGGGGTACATACCTAAAACAGAATGTTGACCTGTGGTAAGCACCTGAAACAATTGGTGCCCGTGACAGGTGGTTTTTCTGTTAGAGATAAAAGATTAATGTTGCCTGTTGTGCTTTCAGTTGAGATTTTATTCACGTGAAGGAAAACTGTTACATGAAATAGTTATAAAAGGGGTTTGAGACCCCAGGTGAAGGTATGTTGTTTTTGCACACTAAACTAAAAAGTGTTTACTTTTTGTGAGCCCTCACTGACTTGATTGTCGGAGTGTAATCAACAGGTAGGGCGCCCTCTATCACAACGAAGCCGCATTCTAGTGCAACAAGGAGGCGTGAATCAGAATCCAGAAGAGATAGATCCGAAGGGAGGCGTTCGACCCAGGTCAATTGGCGAAAACATAACCCATACTTCTTTGCTTAAGTTCCATAACCTAATTGCTTCTACAGGCCCATTTTTTCAATCAAAATAGTCTTTTTTAGTTATTGATAGTAGAATAAGTAATCGAATTACACAAGGAATGAATTGTTAACCTTGAATCATGCCTCTAGGACCTCGATGTCTTGACGTTTGATGAATCATCTTTCGGTTCTCTATTTTGGAATGTGCTTGGCTCTCCAAGGTATATTTTCCTACCCTTTAGAAGTACCTCTAGATTTAGGTTTTTCATATTAATAAACTTCATATGTGTTCCCTTCTCTATATAATGACCTTTTGTTGATGATTGCTTCTTTAGCAATTGTGTTTCATTTATCTCTTATTTATCCTTCTGTCATTAGTATATGTGTCTTGGTTACACTTAGGTCCTTGCCTAATCCTTCCATCATCGTAAGCAATTGATCTCCCTCACTATCATGTAATTTTTTGAATGCATAAAGTAATTGATAATAATTTTTTTAGTTCAAGATTTAGAACTGCTTACGCTACTTCTTCTTGAAGATTTTGCATCAGCCATTAAACACAAATTAGTTTCTTCTTTATCACTTTCACTTGAGCTACTTGAAGAGTTGGAGGAATTGTCAATATAGACTTTTTCTTCTTCTATGATATGTATTTTCTACCTTTTTGTCTTCAAATTTTTGTTTCAATGTCAACAAAGGCAGTTAGGTTCAATATAACCTAGCTTACCACATTCATCGCACGTGTAAATTGGTCCTTGATCCTACTTTTTGCGGCTCTTCTTTGACATGACAAATTTATTCTTATTATTGTTTTTGTACTTTATAAATTTTGAAAAATTTCTTCACCAGTAGGTTTAGATTTTCACTGTCAGAATTTCTCATGTTTTTCTCCTCCATGCTCTTATAAGCCTTTTTATGTTATCTTTGAGAGCTATACTATTCTTATTTTCTCATTCTTCTTCTTTTTTTAGTCTTTCTAACTCCAACTCATAATCCCTTAGCTTTCCGAACAAGGCTGTCATGTTCATCATGGTGAGATCTCTTCATTATGAGAAAACAGTAACCTTTGGCAGCAACATTTTGTTTACACTTTTCAGAACACGCTGAAACTCTATAAAATTCATCAAGCATTAAGAAGAAATAATAATTTTAGCTCTTACATCATAATGTGTTCTTTTATTTTCATCAAGAACCATAAAGAAAATTCTTTAGAAACCACAACAATATCAACAATTCTAGTCAATTCAAAGAGACCATTTACCATTACATCCCAAACTCCCTTATCAATAGATTCATGAAAAAATTCCATCCTAATTTTCTAAAAAGGATATACTTTTCTAAAAACTAAATCAAGTCTAATTCAATACATTCCTATATTATATATAGATAGATATACACACTAATGATATATACCATAGCTTGTTTATAGGGTATTTGTTTAGATGTTACACTCTATACTCTTTTTGGAATGCAGTTTGGAGGTTTTTTAGTCTCTTCTATGTATAAGGGTTGAAATAACCCTCACATATTCCTTTTAATTTTATTCATTCATTGTAGATGAAAAAAAAGACACCATAACTTAGTCAATACCACAAATATATTTTTATAACTTCAAATAAAATTTCAAACATATTTATGAAATTTAGCACAAGGTTAACACGATTAATGAAGATGATTTATTTCAAAAATAAGAAATAAAAAGATTTTGTTAAAAACTTTTACATAATACAAATATTTAAAAATGTTTATAAAACAATTATGTTGTACAGAATATCTTTTTTTTGGCAAATGACAAACTTAATTGGAAAACGGTGTTAATTTAATTATCTTTTAAAGTGAAAAATATAATTTAATGTTTGATCATGTAAAATATTTTACAATAATATTCTTTTTTAAATTATTGTTAAAAATATAATTTTGAAATTTAATTTAATATTGAAACCATTTTATCACTAATATATTATTATAAAAAGTTATTAAATATCAATTAATTTAAAAATAAAAATTTATTATATTAACTAAATTATATACTATTTTATAAATTAAAAAAATTATTGATATTTAAAATAATTTTTATTATTAACAAAAATTTTTGAAATAATTTTTAAATTGATATCTAGAAGTTTTAACTACTAAACATAAGTAGTTAAAATGTTGTAGGTAATATTAGATATTAATTTAAAAACTATTTTAAATTTTTTTATTAATAATATAAATTATTTTAAATATTAATAATTTTTTAATATATAAATAATATATAATTTAGTCAATATAATAATTAATTATTTTTTATTTCTAAATTACTTATTATTTTAAATATAAATTTTAATTTTCAAAAATTGAATAACTGAATGAGAATTTTGACTTTAATTTTATTTGTAAAATTGTTTTGAATAGTTGTTTTGGACAAAGTGAAGTTTTTTTCCTTGTAGATGGTCCACTGAACTTGACCTTGCCTACCCTTCTTGTCCTCTGGATATCTCCTAAGTTGAATGAATATTCATTCCTTTTCTCAACTGGATGTTTTGGGCAAGAGATTATTTCCCCCCATACAAGGACAACAATAAATTATTTCTTTCCCACACTTTTTCCTTCTTCTCAATCTCAACTGTAAAATCACCTCTTCATAGCATAATTCACTTTATTAACTTGAATGAGAAAGGGAATATTCCACATGGACAGTTCTATGTGTTCATAATCACCACCTTACCAAATGTTTCATAAACAGATGCAAACAAATCCAATGCAAAAAGCTGAAACCCCTTAAATGGGGAAAGAAGCTGCTCGTTTAGGCACTATGGGTTAAGCCATAAACTCTTTTTAACTCTCATTTCAACTCTATCTTATATAAAATAAATAACACACTCACACAATCATTTTGCCTATATCACCAAACTCTAACATAATTATAGTAGATAACTACACTTTTTAAACACACTAATAGGATTCCATTAGTGAATGTGTAGAAAATTTAATTAGAAGAAACAAAGCTTCATTTGATTTCTGCTTTTAGAACAGTTAATCCATTAGGGATTACTGTTATTAAAACTAATCATCTTACTTGCTAATAATTTTTAATCATTTAGATACCATTAGTTCCCAAATGTCTAATTTGTTTTTGAATAAATGCTTCATAACTAAATCTAATGGTTGGGTTGATGCAGTCTTCTACTCATATATTGTCAAAACCATACCAAATATTGTTTTGAGTTGAATTCTAACCTGTTATTGTCTAAGGAGATTCCGGAAAGTTGAGTAGTGCATTAATTTTAAAGTTTTTAGCAACATTTTTGGTGGAGGAATTAGGTGACTCCACACAATATTCTAATTGTAAAAAATGTATGCAAAATTTTGTGTTTTAATTTTGTTTATGAGCTAGAGCATTCAAATAGTCTAATTATATGATCTATTTTGCTGATAAGAAAAACCGAACTCTAAAAAAAATAAATCTTCAAAGTATATTTTAAGGGTTCGATGAACTATTTTGTTAGATTAAAAGAGAAGCTATTTGTTTGATTAGTAGATTATAAAAGGGTTTTAGATATAATGAGGGCAAGGTGAAATAAAATTTATAAAATTATTGAACTTTATGTTAAAATTAAAATTCTTATACTTTGTTTGATTGTGTAGGAGATACTTTAATTTATCTAACTGATTCACTTTTAAATAAATTTGTACCAAATTTTTTATAAATGTTATATATATATATATATATATATATATATATATATATATATATATATATATATATATATATATATATATATATATGCCAATAAAAAAAATCTCCTCAGCAACACAAGTCTTCTCTACTTAGTAATTAATTTAAAATCCTTCTAAACTTGATTAAATAGAATGTATAACATGTTAGTAAAATTTAAGTAAATATTAATTATTCGATTACATATTTTAAAAATTAAATTATCTAAAAATCACTATATATAATTATCATAAAATTAATTATATAAATTAAGAATCAAACTGAGTTCTATACATTATTTTTATAAGTGGAAATAGTTGTACAAAATTGCAGTTATGGTGTGAAATAATTTTTCTTATATCATAGTTTTTACTGAGATGTACTTCATTAGAGTTTGTTTGAAAAACTTCTTCATACATTGATTTCCTACAGAGAAAACAAAAGGAAAATTAAATTAAATTTTTTAATAAATTAAAATTAACTTATATTTTCATAGCTTAGTTACTAAACAAAACATTGAATCATAGTGAAACTAGTCTTCCTTTTCATTTTCTTATCAACAAACCAACTGTCTATATAAGTGGTTCAAATCATATGTTGGAAACAGAAAACAACACAAACACAAACACAGAAGTTACTTAGTATAAGGTATATAATTGTTCAACACCATACATCTGTGTTCTAAACAGTTAAACTAATTCCACTACCCTAAGAATACATCCACACACCTTCGTCTTAGAGAAAGTCCAAACGTCAATAACAAAACTTGTCCAAAACTTCTTTCTCATATCTTCACAGCTTATATTCGTGTGCTACCACAGCAAAAAAAAATTTCCTTTTACTACATAATTAAACAAAACTATATAAACCAGTCCAAGAGCTAAACCAACCTTGTCTCTCTATTTATGCACCTTTGACTATTTAAAAACAATGACTATTTCATGATGTAATTACATTCTACTGCAATAAAAATACATAAAATTATTATAAATTTAATATGGAAAAAAAATAATAATTAGAATGGACCTAACCAACGCTAACAATATTACATATGCTTTAATAATTATAAATATGTTAACAAATATTATAATCAATTTAGTTGACTCTAATAAAATTAAATAATTTTAGCAATTATAAATATATTAAAAATTATGAGTTGGATAAATCCACTCTAATAATATTAAATATATTTTAATTTTTATGTTTTGTAAAAAAAGTATGATGTTATTACATCTCTAGTCATCTCTAATTTTTATTTTAGTATTATATTATGAATATGTGACATGATAATAAATAGGAATTATAAATTATTTTAATTTAAAAATAAATATTGAAAGATGACACATCTTTTTATTTATAATTTTTTTTTATTTTTTATATAAATCTATTCATACTCATTTTCTTCATCACACTTTTCTCATTCTAATCTTCTTCATTCTTACTTATACATACTCATCTAATTCATTTATCCTCTTTCACCTATAATCATCTCACACCCACCTACAAATTTTTTATTCTTTTATTTATATTGAAAATGAAAGCATTGTTCCATTTTTTTTAAAATTATTATAATTAATCTCGATCCAACAATATAAATTAAATTAATATTAAAATTTATTTGAGTTAACATTTATTTATCCAATACTATTTATTAATAAATAATTAAATTTTATAATTTTTATATCAATTAAGTGAACCATATCTTCAAATAATTAATTAATATTCAATATATATGAATTTAGCGAAGCTAATAACAATCCTAAACATTATAACCACTACTTTGCGTGAACTTTTTTCTATTTGCCTTGATATTTAGGATTTAGGGGTTTTTTTTAGTTGTTATTTCTTTTTATTTAGTAAACTCCTACATTTATTTTAGGAAACACCCTATAGTCATACCATTGTGTGCGCTAAAATTTATAAAATTATTTTTTATCAACAAAAGTATATTATATATATAATAAATTATTGAAAGTATTAGTAAAGCTCTAAGAACATTCAAGACAAATATCATTAGTGAGCAAATGTAAATAAGAAAAGATTGCATTGAATTGGTATGATTAGTATCAGTCTGCAAGTGTAAGTAAGAAAATATCGCATTGAATTAGTATGACTAGTATCTTGAAATATAACAATCATAAAAACTAAAATTTAAAGATTTATTGAAATATAATCTTATTGTGTGGTTAGTTCATTTACTTGTTTTATCTCCTCCAATATATTCCTCACAACTAATCTTCCATGGTTTAATTTTATTTAATAAATTTTAACCTATTAAAAATACTAATAGGACTTTAGATTAATGTATATACTAATAAAATATAATATTTTTCAAATACAACAATTATTAGTATAATACATTATTTAAGTTTACTATATAAAATTTAATTTCTTTTATACATGAAATATACAAAACAATCCTAATTAATAATATTTTCATTCTATATTATATTTGATTAACTTAATCTCTGTACTGATAACATTGAGTTATGATTAGTATACATTCTCAAGTATGCCTACATCTTTGTAAGGTTTTACACCTTTCATTCATTCCTTTGTCACATTTTTCTTCTCAAGATGGCCATGGTAGACATCCACAACCAACCAATTTCCCAGAATAGGGATGCATATTAGAACAACCACAAAATTAACCTACCTACAAGAAAAGCTATCAAGCACACACTAATACATATTAGTTGTGATTAGCTAATCATAGTCAAATATATCAAGGTGCTTGTATACATCTTTTCCACCTCATTCTATGTATAAAATAATTCTAATCAAGGAATTTACACACACTAGAGAACTACCTAGTATAAGAAGCTTGTGAATATAGTCGTTTGCTTAAAACTTTTTTTTTTTTTTCTAACTTTTAAGGATACACATCTAAGTATCATACATTTCAATCATACATTTCTATATATATCGAAAATGTATGTGAGTAAACCGGAAGAACTAATCTAGAATAACTAATCAAAACAAAGGATTCAGAACCAAGTAAAAACAGTCTTAATCACTTATAATATGTGGTGAAGATGAACTGTTCTAATCAGTTAGATCTCTGTCACTGGGTATCTCCCAATGTGAACATGGATTGACACAGAGATTAGTGGTTGTGTACAAAAACAACTAGCGAATCAATCATTATCCACGTAAAAGGAGAGTGTGAGTAGCTCTATTTAAGTTTCAAAACAAAAGACATGGAGTTTACTACGAGCACGTCTTTCCCAAAACCCAGGGCCTCAAAAACTGAAAAGTCGCCAAGTGAGTAAACAAGACAAAAACATTAGGTTCAAATGCACGCGTACATGACTTCTACATGCATGATCACTGAGTCACTAGAGAGAAACGAAACCAAAGATTTGCGAGTCCCAACGAAAACAGAATAAAAGAAATTGATAGACATGTATGTATATATATATATATATATTATTCGTTACAGCCAATTATTTTCGGTTTAAGAAGTGCATACATGTATTCTAAAAATCACATGACATGACATACTCATAGCAGCTCCGTTCAGTTTCTTAAAGGAAGAAACTCAAAATACTGGCTTGAGGTGATATCAGTGTCCATAGAAGCACTGGCACAGAACATAGATTTCCTCTCAGCAAGACAAATGTCATCTTGGTCATCCCTCTTATGTGGAAATAGATCAAGGGTTCGAGTGTCTGCATTTTCTCCATCATAGTAGTTTAAACTTTCTCTGTTGTAACTAAGTTGTGCGTTAAGTGTTCTGTGTGAAGTTGCGAGAGCTGCCATAGTAGTGGGAGGGAAACAAGGCATTTCCATGTTGTCTTGCAATTGCAACTTCCTTTCTGCTATGTTTCTCCTCAAAACTTGTATGCCTCTCTCCTCAAACTGAGTGCACCCATGAGAGCCCTTTTCTGCTATATCCCGTGCAGCAGATTCCTGAAAAATATACGGATAGTAAAAGTTGGCAGTAAAAACAATTTAAAATTAAAACAGGAAAGAGGGGAAAAATGGAGGAGAGAATTCAGAATTCACATTCAATTCACAAGTCCAAGAAAGTCTGAACTGATCTAGCATAAAACAGCTCCAACAGAAAGTTAAAAAAAGCTGCTTTTGAACCTCTCCTTTTTTCCAAGATACAAAAGATCTTGTTGTTTTCTTTTATTTCTTTGTTATGTGTCAATACCGAGTAAAATTTTTTTTGGCTTTATCTTTTATTTTACCTTGTGAACAAATAATTAGACCCTATTATTGGTCTCCTATGATCTATGGGGTATCTTTGCTTAACAAAGCTGAATAAAATGTCGTAGTAGTACCGTGAACAAAGCCAAGAGTAATTACAGACCTCTGCATGTCGACTGCAGTTTGAAGTGGATGCCCACTTCTTTGTCTCTTTAACTCCACAACCTGTCTCTTTCAACCCTGTGGCCAAAATCCAAACACCCACAAAATTCAACGTCAAATCTTGCATCCTAAAAAAATCATAAGAAACCACGCACTCTCTCTCTCTCTCATGGTTTTAAATCATCAGTGCAAGAGTGATGTTAATATAGGAATCTTTTGACCACTAAAAGAACCTTGAATAGCCCCAAAGGCCACAAAAACATTGTGGTATTAGCACATGATAATATCTAGCTGTAAGTGTACCTCCTTCCTCTATCTTATTGCCTTTTCTTAATTTCCCACACGTACTACTTTTCTTACTACTTTTTCGTTCTCACCTTCACTAGAAGCAGCAGCATTATTTTCCTCCATCTCCCTGCGGCGCCTCTTCTGTCTCTCTCTCGCCTTGTGATTCTGGAACCAGTAGAACACGTTCTTCCCTTCAATCTTCCCAAACTGGCGCAACTGTGAAGCTATTTGTTGAATTTGTTCAGCTGATGGTGTTTTAGTGCCTTGTCTATACAATTCCTCAAGGACTAGTAACTGAACTGGCGTTGGACTCCACCTTGTGCTTTGCTGGGACTGCACATGGGACCCTGTGTTATTTGTCCCTTCCTCTGCAACATTACCTGCACCATAGGACACATGGAAAATAAATGGTTATCCCAAAGTGTAATCAAATTTCTTACCATAACCAAGTCAATGCTAATTAACCACATTAAAAAGAATAATAAGAAGGCTATATTATGAGCATATATATGTATGAGAATTTGATGAATCAGTGCATGTATGGATAAGGATAATCACTGCACTTGTTGCAAATTTACAAATAAAAGATACAAAGAGTATCGCTACATTCAATACATAAAAATATGCTTAGAATGGTTATCAAAACATGCCCTTAGTGTTTGACTTGGGCTTACCAACATGCTGGTTGAAGGCGAGGATGTGGTTACAGTGAGTGCAAATACAATAAGGTTGGGCTATCGAGCATAATCTGGTGACTTTGGGGGTTGCATGAGAATTGTGGGTGATGTTTGCAGTGGAAGAGTGAAAGGTACTAGCAAATGAATCCGACATGTTGAGGTTTAGAATCTACACTAAGAGGTCTTTGTCATAATATTGCACATTGGCTTAAGGTTTCTTCTGCCTTTAGCGGTTTGAAAATAGGGCTTGTGTGTGAGAAAGATGTAATGGATGGGATGAGGGATAGTGTATTTATAGGGAGAGGGAACGTTGTAGTAAAAGCTTTAGGTGGAGCAGCAACCAATAGCAAAAGAGTTGACCAATATGTATGATAGTATACAGTAGTGATAACACAGAAAGCGAGTTATGTATTCAAATCATGAGGAGAGAGAGAGAGAGAGAGGTAGAAATGCAAAGCGTAGAATTCTAAGAGATTTGGAGAGTGAAGGTGTGTGTGTTTCTGAAAAAGGACACAGCATGATGATGATGATGATGTAGTGTTATTAAAGTTGCTTCTTCCCCATGTCTCCTCTTTCATCCTACACAACACGCTCACACATGGTTAAAACTTTTTTTTTTCCCCTCACAGTGGTTAGTGTCTTTCACTCTTCCTTTCTCCTCCTCTCCGTTTGAGACACAACCTACAAGTACACAAAGAAGACCTGTTTCGTATGAGTACTTCTTTGCTTTGTCTTGTACCTCACAGTTGACACTGTATATGCACACACTACACTTTTGGACAATCACAAGTTTAACACCCACTATTGGAAAAAAAGAATTATCTAGATTTTACTAAACAATTAAGCAACTCCACCCATGTTGTGATAATATAATATGTGATGTTTTCACACAGGTTCCTCTAAATAATGAAGAAAACATCTAAGTTTCTTCTCATTTTCTTCAAACTCATTCTATATATTTCTCTGGCTAAGCAGTAAAATTTGAGTTAACACAGCTCTAAATATTAAAGCCACGTTTTGGAGAAACGAAGACATTCTATAAATATAAACGAGGATTATAAATAAGAGTAGTCTATTTTAAATGCATTGTCTATACCATTTTGATTAAAATCATTGCGTATATAATCATTCTCTATGGGGTTTTTATGAGTTTATTTTATGTAATATATAGGGAGCGCGTTTATTAAGAGAACCGTTTTTAGAAGTTTAATAGACTACATTTCTTAACCATGGTTTATAATTTAAAAATATAAATAATATATTGGTTCTAAAATTGTTATTTTTTTTATAAAATTTTTATATTAAGTATTATTATGCAACTTGACATCTTAGTTAAACTGAGTAAGTAATAACACTCCTTTGTTGTCATATGAAAAAAAATGTTATTTCTAGAACTTTAAAATTACTGTTTAAGACATTTTTCCAATAGTGTAAAATGTTGTGTTAAAGGTTGAATTTTAAAGTGGTACGATTTTTTTTATAGATATTATTGATGTATAACTTGGGTGGTTTCCTACTTGCCGTTTTGTGAATGTAAACGAATCTTTGTGTTAGAATTTGTTGCACTAAGTTAACAAATGAGAAGCAGGGTGCCAGAGCATCATGTTGAGTGAGAAATAAGAAGCACTTTTTTGCTAACTACACAAATAGAAGTAGCGCAAATGCATTGAGGACAAAACAGGTATGCTTCTTTAATTTCAGCCAAAATGTTTTACTTTCACGTAACTCCACAAGGCTAAAATAAAGTCATGATTTCTTGGCAGCAACTCCATAATAAATCAATCTGTTGCATTTTTTTATGGCTTGCCAGTACAGTTAGATGATACTTGATACTTGAAATAAAAATCCAGATCACAATTTTATCATTTGTAGCCTTTTGATCTTTTAATATCAATCTCATCTCTACTCCAATAGGTCTTTTGGGAAATAAATAATGCTTCTAAATAATTTGCTTTTGTTTTTATATAAAAGTTTAGAATATATAGCTAGGGAAACACTTATTCACGAGCATATTTAGTTACCAAGATTAAATATTTTCTTTTTCTTTTTTCTTATTCATCCCATCACATACCCCTCTTTTATCTTCTTTCCCCGCCATTTTTACATTATGTCCCCGAAAACTACACTGGCCATCCATTCCACCAAGATAATATTTTAAGGTTAATATTTCAATGCTTAATTGAATTCTGATTAAACTAATATTAATAAATTATAATAATAATAATAATAATAATAATAATAATTAGATAATGCATAAAATAATACTAGTGAGACATGATATCATAAACTTAGTAACACTAAATCCTAAAAAATAAAACATGATTAATATTTCTAATACATAAAAATAAAATAAAATAAAATATTTCATAACTTAGATCCTAGTTTCTAAAAATTACAATAATAACCATTGTCAATAACAAGTTTAAATGTAGAATCAAAAGTTTAAATGAAAAATACTTTGCATTAATTATACTTTTTCAAGGAAAAATCAAATTGATAATGTGCATTAATTGATCCACTGAACCAGATTTTACTGTTTTTATTTTTTATCATTGGTTCTTCTGAGATCAGTTCCATTGTAAATCAGTTGTCTGGGTCAAATGCATTGGATATAGGACTGATTAGTCCACTTTTATGTTAAATGGATAAGATGAATTCAAATTTTAAAATATAGACTATACTATTCTAGGTAAACATTACAAGTAAACTTAGTTAAGGGTTACACCATTCAGTGCTACAAGTGTCAATTATATATGATATGTTATTGCACTACATAATCGAGTTCATATATTGATTAAGATACAACATGTATATTTCTTTTGAGTTACCATGATATTAATATGAAATATTCATCAGGTTTTATGATTGTATCAGAGAATTCAATTGATACTTTAATGGAAAATTTTATTTTTAAACATGTGAGGGAAGTAGGAAAGAAAAAGAGTATTATGTTGAAATTGACCAACCCTCTTTTTGTCATTAATCAGTGTCATAAAGATAAGTTTGCGTGTAGAACATAGTATAGTGAGACAATGAATGGTTATTGAATGTAAAGCAAAAACTTTATCCTATAATTAAGGCATGGCTGCTTGTCTCACGTGTAGAATAAATACTAATAAAACAGTAAATAGTAACCATATCGTATAGCCAACCTCAAACTCAATCTGGTGTCTAGATTGTCTCATGTTTGGAAGCTGATTACTATTGAATGAATAATACATAGCTACTTGTTCCCGACAATCTCTTACAGAGTCCACAACAATGTTTCTTCTAAGTTATTCATCTATTTTAAGTTACAGCTCACAACATATATTCAATACTCTCACTCTCCAAACATTTTTTTTTCTTCTTCCAACTTCTTTGATCAAATATTAAGATTTTTCGTGTCAATGTTAATTAGTATTGCTGATCTGATAAGTTTCTTTTCGCAGTAAAAATCAAACACAAAAATCCTTGTACTTGAATATATAATTAGCATATAAATATTTTCTACATATATATTATCTTTCACTTGACAACACTGCATGTCATTGGGAATATGGTTCACAAATTTTTCAAGTATATATGCACAATTTTAGTAAGCTGTGTTAGAAATGGTAAATACAGTTTACTTGTTTGCCTAGCAAACTAATGATTGGGAAAAGTTTGAATTTTTTTGGATTTAGCTAATAATTTGTCGTAGAATATTTCATGCTCTTAGAATTGATACTATGTCAAAGCTTCTCTCTTAACATCAATTTGTAAGAAGTTTGTTGGCGTGATAACAAGAAACCAGAACAAATTTCACCAGTTCTGTAATTTTCTTTTATTTTTTAATAATAATGATCATTTCACAGATTTTTTTTAACTCCAAAGTTTGTGTTGTATTTTATCCAATAAAGTAACAAGTTCATAACTAAATACGCAAGTAAAACTTTTTATGACAGTACCAAGAAGCACATAAACATGGTCCAAAATACATGATAAGAAAATTTCTAGAAAGTCATAATTGCAAATTTTGCTCTTCATCATCATCATGTACAAAACCCTTCATGACAATCATAATAATGTGAATAAGATTAGTACATAGAGATGTTCATAAGTATGATTTGGTAGGGGATTTTATTATACCCAATTATTTGAGTTGGATAATTCAAATCTAGACCAAATATCAGTGAGTTGAATTAATGGTCAACGGTTACTGAAGAATAGAACTTATTTTACAACTTTAAAAGTGTCTTTCGCTGATAAAAATAATAATAAAAAAATCTTTAAAAAGTGTATTTTTTTCTTTTAATAATTCATTTTGATATACTTTCAAATTTTTTTATTATATGCATTTGAACAAAAATTTAATCTTAAATTAGTAAGATGTAAAAGTATTTTTAACATAGGTTCGAAATTAGTTACAAACTTATTTTTTATGACATTAACGAGAATTATTCGTTGATAAGAATCATTTCTTAAAAATAAAAAATGTTTTCTTTTATTTAACTAAAGATTAGAGAGAAAATTAAGTTTATAATGATATGACATAAAAGTCTACAATTTCAAAAAAAGGTAATTTGAAAACCCATGCTTAGATTTTTCATTAGATATACATTATTTTTTATTTTTTTAAATTTTTTTGATATTTTTTAAAATTAATTTTAAACACAACTAATTTATTTTAAGAGACATTTTTATATTTTAAACACAAATAATTTGTTGAATACAATTATTAGTTTCTTAATAGTAACAATATTCATATAAAGTAAACATAATAAATTATAATAATATCTTATATCATTGTTAAATTTAAAATATAAAACCTAAATACATTGGAAAACTCTCTCAAAACTAGAATTGTGTCCCTATTGTCTCTCTATGAAAACATGTAGATGTTTGGTATTATTAAAATAAAAAATAGGATAAATCACTTGTGTATATTAAACACATAAAGTTATATTTATATAGAAAAAGAAACATAGAGAAAATATGTCCATTACGTAGTTAGAAATATCTAACAATATCTATAATATCTAATAATATCCAATAATATTTAACACTCCCCTCAAGCTGGTGCATATAAATCATATGTACCCAGTTTGTTACAAATGTAATCAATCATAGACCCTCGTATGGATTTAGTAAAAATATCTGCTGATTGATTATTTGAATTAACAAACCAAGTATTGATATCTCCCAATACAATCTTTTCTCAAATGAAATGACAATCAATCTGAATATGTTTGGTCCTTTCATGAAAAATTGGATTTGAGCTAATACGAAGAACAGTTTGATTATCACATATAAGTGTCATTTGAGTGACCTCTTCAACTTGCAATTCTTTAAGTAACTGTTTAAGCTAAATAAGCTCACAAGTAGTCGAGGTTATAACTCTATATTCTGCTTTTGCACTAGATCTCACCACATCACTTTGTTTCTTGCTCTTCCAAGAGATCAAGTTATCACCAACGGAGACACAATAACCAAAAGTTGATCTTCTTACAGATGGAGATCCTACCTAATCAACATCTAGATAACAAACAACTTTAGTATGGTTATTGTGACCATATAACAAACCTTTTTCAGGAGAGCCTGTAATGTACTTCAGTATATGAATGACTTCATTCAAATGGTCTTCACATGGAGAATTAAGAAATTGACTCACCACACTGACTGCAAAGGAAATATAAGGATGAGTAATAGTGAGATAGTTCAATCTCCCAACTAATCTTTTGTACTTCTCAAGATCTTAAAGAGTTTCCCCTAATTGGTTAGAAGTTTGACATTGGGATCCATGGGAGTTTCAACAGATTTTGAATTCATCAACTTAATTTCCTCAAATATTGGATTATGCTACCTCAATCCCCAATAAATGTTCGAGTTTGCCAAGATCTTTGGTCTGAAAGTGTTGAAAAAGGTGTTCATTTACTTGAGTGATGCCTTGGTGATCACTATCTGTAAGAACAATGTCATCAACGTATGCTACGAGATATATACACCCAGCACTCGAGTGATGGTAAAAACCTGAATGAACTGCTTCACTACAACTCATACCAAAATGTTGAACAACATTGCTAAATTTTCAAACCATGCCCTATAAGACTACTTGAGGCCATATAAGGAATTGCAGAGACAACATACCAATCCAGAAGACTCCCCCTGAGTAACAAAATTGGGCGGTTGCTCCATATAAATTTCTTAGGCCTTTTTGACATCCAGTTGATAAAGAGGCCATCGTTGAAGAACATTCATGGCTATGAATAAGCGAACAAAAACAATCTTTGCCACTGGAGAAAAAGTATCGCCATAGTTTAAACCAAAAATTTAGGTATAACCCTTAGCCACTGGAGAATAAGTATCACCATAACTTTGAGACGATCAATAGTACCATCAGAACCAACTTTGATAGCAAAAATCCACTTGAAACCAATAATAGATTTCCTAGAAGGTAAAGGAACAAGTTCCCAAGTTCCATTGTTTTAAAGCACATTCATTTCATCAAGGATGGCCTGATGCCAACTAGGATGGGCTAAGATATCACCTATAAATTTTGGAATCAATACAAAAGAAAGAAATAGACGAAAGACATGTATAAAAAGGTTAAGATAGTCTATGGTAACTCAAAGCAGTATATTGTGGAGAAGGATTACGAGTAGAACGTATACCTTTACGAAAGGCAATGGGAAGTTTAGGTTCAATTGTTAGAGCTGGAGGGAGTGGAGGTGTTGGCACTAGAAGAGAGTCATCTGATTGATGATGGGAAGTATGATGACGATTATACACTTGAAGAGTTTATGGAGGTGGTGAATCTTTAGGTGCACTAGGTACAACAAGAGGTCACAAACAACAGGAATATTAACTTGATTAGATACACATAAGGAGAAGGAGAATACTTAAAGTAAAGGGAAGACTCAATGAGGGTGACATCTGCTGAAATAAAATAACAGTTAAGAAAATGTTAGAAACATTTATATTCTATTTTGTGATCTAGTGAATCTTAAAAAGCATTTGTGTGACCTAGGAGATAATTTATCAAAATGAGGACTAAAATTATGAACAAAGCATGTGGACCCATAAACTTTGGGAGGTAAGAAGTTGAGAGAGTCATGTGGAAATAAAATAGAATGAGGAATTTTTTCATCTAAAGCTGAAGATGGCATGCGATTAATTAGATAACACGCACTAAGAACAACATCACCCCAAAAACACTAAGGAACATCACCATGGATTTAAATAGTACGAGTTGTTTCAATAAGATGTCTATTCTTGCGCTTAACTATCCCATTTTGTTGAGGTGTATAAGCACATGAAGTTTGATGAAGAATACCATAAGAAGTCATAAATTTTTTAAAAGAATGAGAAAGATACTCACGCCCATTATCACTGCGCAAAATTCTAATGAAAATTCCAAATTGATTTTTAATTTCATTATAAAAGATTTGAAATATAGAAAACAACTCATAATGGTTTTTCATTAAAAACACCAAATTACATCTTAAATAATCATCAATAAAAGTAACAAAATACTGAAATCCTAAATTAGACTTAATACGACTTGATTCCCAAATGTCAGAGTGAACTAAGGAAAAATGAGATGAAAAACGTTGGGAGACACTACTAGGAAAAGAACTATGAATGTGTTTCCCTAATTGACACAACTCACCCGATAAACTTGATACATTAGACAAACTTGGAACAAGCTGCTGCATATTGGCAAGACTAGGATGACCCAACCGAGCATGAATGAGAGATGGAGAATTCATAATCATGCCAACATATGCAGAGATCTAGAGGTGATAAAGTCTATGAGACTCACATACGGTGCCAATCATCTGTCCCGAACTCCAGTCTTGTAAAGAAACAAAATATTTGGTAAAAGAAATAACACAATCAACGAAATGAGTGAGACGAATAATGGATAATAAGTTAAATGAAGACCTAGGGACATAAAAAAGATTATCAATAATAAAGAAGGAAAAAGATTAATAGAACCAACACCATGTGATGGTATCCTAAATCCATTGGTCATGGTAATTGAAGGTAAATAACTCGTAGTAAAGTGGGAAGAGAAAAAAGGTTCATTACTAGTAATGTAATCTGTGACACTTGAATCTAGAACCCCAATGGCCAAGGGAAGTAGAGTGAGTGAGGCTAACAAAAGATGTACCTGAATATGCAACAAAAGTAGTGGAACCAGAGTTCTGACAATCCTCATATCATTTAAGAATTCATTGAAAAGAGCAGGCTGGCTTGGGGTATCTAATGAAGTATGGTCCACATTAGAAGGTTGCATAAGAGCAATTTGGGCAACCACAACAGATCTAGGAGGACGACCATGTAAAGCATAACATTTGTCAATTTTGTGGCCAAGTTTGCCACAATGGTCACCCTTGTAACACCCTTTGCCTGACTTGTGAGGGCAAGTACGATCATTATGCTGAGAGACTAAAGTAGAAGAGTCATTAACAGGAGGCGTTATATGAGTGGTGTGTTTACCTGACACACATAGAAAGGTAGAACAAGTGGAAGTAAAATTGGACACAATAGGAGATCCCAAAATTTGACCATGGACATGAGAATAATCATCAGGAAGGCCATATAAGCCCAATAACATGAAGAAATTGGATATTTGCTCTAGTTCTTGATAAGGAGTGGAGGCATGAGGCAATAACTCATTAAAATCATGAAGAAGAGCATGAAGTTTACCCAAATATTCCGCCATTGAACCATCAAGATGTTTGGGAGACTCAACTGTAAGGAGATTTTGACACACACCATAAAGACGTTGAGTATCATTGATGATTAAGTTAATTTTAGGTTGCACATTTTAAAGGTTTCACTTTTGTTTAAGATTTTGGATTTTAGCAATTTAAAGGTGAGAACCCTAAGAAGATTCGCACTGGACACGAACTTAATCAAGTGGTTAAGTAAGTGTGAAGGTTCACTTCAGAAGGGCAAAGAGAAAAACACATATATGAGGTGACAATGATGCAATTGTGGAATTTAAGAGAATGAAAAAATAAAAAAACGCATAAACAAGGAACAATAAAGAGAAGAAGAAAAGAAGATGATAGATCGAAAAAGGGAAGAGTAAGGTGACGCATAAAAAGAGAAAGAAAGGGAAAAGATGAAAGGATGAGAAGACTTAGGGAAGAATGGAGGCTGTCACGCCACTTGGAGCAGATGAACTCCAATATGAGTGGTGCTAGAGCCGCCACTTGAGATGTCACTCACTCAAGATAAGACCCGGAGTCGCCACTTAGGATACTACCAACCTAAGATAAGACCCATAAAACTCAGAGTTCTTAGACTCACAATTTCACTCAAGCAGATTTTCTTTCTATTCAAAATAAACTTGAAAATACGTGGAGTAAGGCACCCTATTAATAGGAATTGGTGCCTTGGTGGGCAAGAAGGGCAAGGGTAGGGTGGTAAATGTGTGAGGGGCTGCCTTTAAGGTTTGACTAAGTCAAAACCGCACCCTAGGCTTGTTCTTCTAGAAACTAGGTCAAATTTCTTTCCTAAAGGGCTAGAAACAAGCTAAAATGATAACTACACCCCTTATTATGCTATAGACACCTATTCTAGCCTATCTTGCTATTTTGGACCCCCGAAGTGAGCCCAATTTATTTACATAACTTTTTTCTTGTGGAAAGACCAGAAGGAAGAACTTCTGATATTTTGGTTTATAGCTTCTTCTTCTTCTGCTGATGCTTTCTCAAGGTTTGGTGGGGCCCGACTTTGTGTATGAGATGACTAACCTTTTGGTGAATTACTTGATCTGTCCTTAGTCATCTGCTGATTGTTGTGGTTTGTATCATGCCCCCAGGTTGGAAAGAATTCCTCATCGAATTTAGAACCCCTGCAAATAACATAGTTAGTTTGTTGACTAGATTTATATATGGGAGTGGTGAAACAAACTTATGTTCATTAAGTTGTGTAGTTCACAAGGGTGAATTCTAGATACAGGTCATGTTTGAAAAGAATATCTGGGGATGTCAAAACTTTTGGGTGGAAATCCTCTTAGAAGGTGGAAACATTTAGGAGGTGTTTGAAAATCATCCTTAAAATTCTTTAACAAAGATGGCAAGTACGTAGAAACTTTTGGTAATAAAAAAGAGAAGGAAGGAGTATACCTTGAAGGCGTAGTTATGTTTGTGCGGGCTAACAAGATGAGACCCGTTTTACTTTCCTCTGCTTTTTCATTTTCTCTTTTTGTTTTTATTTTTATTTGGTCTTTATTTGCCCACATGGTGCTTTTAGTTGGACAGTTGGCAGCGATGTGCCCAAAACCTAAACATTTAAAACATTTTATATTTGAGGTTTTGGTTGGCGATTTTGTCCTAGAAGGAGAAGAATGTTCTTTTTGTGGGGTGGATTCTTTAGAGGATTTGGATGGATTATCTTGTTTTGAAATTTGATATTTACCCTTCCAAGTTGAGTTATAAAAGCCATCATTATGAGTATGTTTGAAAGATGTTTTCTTTAAAATTTGTGATCCAACCTTGATGGCTAGGTGAATCACTTTTTCCAAAGAAGTATACTCATAAAGTTCTACAACATTTTGAATCTTTATTCTTAATCCACTCACAAAATGAGCCATTTTTAACTCTTCATTTTCAGGCATATTAACTTTAGTAAAAGTGGTTTCCAAATCTTTAAAGTATTCATCTACACTACTAGGTCCTTGCTGAAGTCGTTGGAGCTTCAACAAGAGTCCCTTCCTATAATGAGGAGGAACAAACCGCGTGTGCATGCATTCTTTCAAATCACACCAAGAGACCACGATTGGCCTCTTGTTTAGCCCAATGTCCATTACAGTTTGTTGCCACCATTGTATGGCATGGTAAAAAAATAAACTAGGGAAGCTAATCTAACTTTTTGGTCCTCTGCGACCTTATACACATTAAAGAGTTGTTCTACTTTAGCTTCCTATTCTAAATACAAATTAGGGTCAATGTCCCCACTAAAACTAGGTAACTTTACAAAATTAAAAGAATTCTTTGGTGGTTGTTGGTGTTGATGGCGCCATTTTTCAAAATTGTGCACTCTCCAATCTTGTTCTTGACTCCCATAGTGCATGGATTGTCTAGGTGCTCTTGTCGGCTCCCATCTCCTTTTTTGAGTTTGTCTCTCTCTCGCCTTTTCTATTCTTTGCAATCATTTCACTAGTTGTCTTATTTTCTCGTCTTTGTAGGCCATTCGCCTCTTGGCATTCCCAAGCTCTCCCAAAAGGTGTGCCTTTTGAGGTGATTGCGGATTTAAAGATTCACCTGAAGACAAATTAGCCATAATTTTGCACAAGGAAACAAACAATTAGTGAAAAAATTACAAGTTAAACTCTCACTCTCGTGTATCCCTCAAAAAAGATATTCCCACAAAAAGGGTCTACACTTATAGCAACACCTCAAGTGAAAGATGACAAAGCTCTAACACTTGCTCACCAACATGCCCCCAAAACAAAACTTAAGAAACAATGAAAGACAAGCAAGAAAAGCTTTAAAACAAAGAAAGCGATACCAAAAGGGAATAAAGGCGAAGACAAAACTTTGAAGAAGACAAACAAGAAAAGAACGAAAAAGATGCAAAGAAACTTACTTAAACCTTAATTACGAAGATGTGAAGGGTTTTAGAAATTGAGAAAGCAAGGGGGATGAAACTCCAAAATTTCAAAAACAATTTGTCATATTGTTAGAACCCCTGTTTGAAAATAAATTTGGAATGTGAATGCACTAAAAAACTTTGTGTTGTTTTTGCTTTTTTTTTTGTCCTAAATTGACGGATTCAAATTGTCAGATGATTTTGTGCATGCAGATGAGATTCACTTTTCAATTTTCGAAAAAGATAAGATACTGGGATTCAAGTTATACGAACGCTTGTAATCTATGTTTGCAATTAAATTAACCGTTACTCTAACAATTTCTAATTTGATTTTAGTTCTTCACAATTAAAATGAAAATAAGCAGAAAAGATATACAACTCCTAGAACACTAAGAACATCAGACACAAGCAAAAGCAGTAAGAAAAGAAATGACAGAAAACGAAAATTCAAAAGGCAGAATTTAAAGTGCTTAATGAATAAAAAAGACGGCAATTGTAAATGATAAGAAATTAAAGGCGGAATTTAAATTTCTTGAATGTATAAGCGAGAAATTAGAATGTGAAAAAATTTAAAAGCAGAACATCTACTCAACAATATAAGCACAATAGAACCTTGCTCTGATTACCACATGATGTGAGTTGATTTTAGGTTGTACATTTTAAAGGTTTCACTTTTGTTTAAGATTTTGGATTTAGCAATTTAAAAGGTGAGAACCCTAAGAAGATTCCCATTGGACACGAACTTAACCAAGTGGTTAAGTAAGTGTGAAGATTCACTTCAGAAGGACAATGAGAAAAGCACAGATATGAGGTGAATATAATGCAATTGCGGAATTTAAGAGAATGAAACAATAAGAAAATGCATAAACAAGGAACAATAAAGAGAAGAAGAAAAGAAGATGATAAATGGAAAAAGGGAAGAGTAAGGTGACACATAAAATGAGAAAGAAAGGGAAAAGATGAAAGGATGAGAAGCCTTAGGGAAGAATGGAGGTTGTCACGCCACTTGGAGCAGATGAACTCCAAAATGAGTGGTGCTAGAGCCACCACTGAGATGTCACTCACTTAAGATAAGACCCGGAGTTGCCATTTAGGATACTACTGATGTGAGTTGATTTTAGATTCATTATATTTGTGACACTTTTAAGAATTAGGATCAAGATTCTTAGCAATTTTAGGTGAGTCACTTAAGGAAAATCCCCACTGGACATTAACTTAGCAAGTGCTAAGTAGATGTGAAGGTTCATTTCCAAAGGTCCAAGGTTAAAAACACAACTAGAGGTGTGAATGAAAGACAAATAAGGTGCAGAATGGAAAATAGATTAGGCGCACAAAACAGAGCTTGGAAACAGAATTGAACAACACACAAACTCAAGGAAGCTTAAGGAGTCATCAATGGAGACTATGCCTTCCAAAATGATGATCCAAACTCAATTATGAGTGTTATATCCTTGTGCACAACAATTGATCAAGGAATTAATCAAAAAAAATTGGAAAGGAAAACAGAAAACAGAATAGAAACACAAACTAAAACAGAACAACTGATTATAACTACAAAAAACAAAAACAACCAGTTAAAATTGAAGAACACAGAAAAACAACCGATTAAATGACTATAAAGATAAAGGAAAATGAAACTTATGTGGTTGTAGACATGGATCGGAAATGGACACACCACTTGGAGATGATGATCCAAGATAAGTGTTGAATTGCCGCCACTTGAAGCTCCCAAAGCTCACAAGATGAGATAAGGAAGAGGAGAACAAATCTCACACAATTCACTCACAATTTGAGTATAGTAACTTTTCTTCTATTTCAAACTTGTTTTTACAAAGACCAAGCACCTCTATTTATAGTTTTAGAGGGCTGAAATGAAAGTGAAAACAATTCAAAAATCCCTCATAATTCTAATTCAAATTCGGCGCCACCTATAGTCACAAGGGAGGTGTGACTTCTTTTCTACTTTGGCACCTCCTAAAGACTACAACTACACCTACTCTTTATGTCACATGGAAGGTGTGACTTGTTTTTGTACATTAACACCCCTTATTTCTATGTCTACACCTTACTTTAATGTTCTTCTAAAAACTACACAAAAGAAATTACGAAAGAGATATATTCATTGATGCTTATTTCCCAAAGCTTTAGCCTTGCTCCTATTGATGCTCATGGATTGGGCTTGGGCTCCCACTTGACTTGGGCTTCTTGGTCTTGGGCTTTTTGGCTTGGGCTTCTTGGGCTTGGACCCTCTTTATTTATACTACTATTTGGATTCTTCAAGAGAACCCAACTATTTACAAAATATTCTAATCTTTAAGAAAACTAGTAAGAAGAACTTTAAGTGCTCTTAAATATGGCCCTTTCTTCTTCTTGTGAAGTCTTCTTTTGATGGTTGAGATGACCCTTTATATATGGCATCCTTGGTCATCTTTATGTGGTCTTGTTCACATCAACTACCCACCTAGGATAAGACCCATAAAACCCAGAGTACTCAGACTCACAATTTTGCTCAAGCAGAGTTTCTTTCTATTCAAAATAAACTTGAAACTACATGGAGTAAGGCACCCTATTTATAGGAATTGGTGCCTTGGTGGGCAAGAAGGGCAAGGGTAGGGTGGTAAATGTGTGAGGGGCTGCCTTTAGGGTTTGACTAAGTCAAAATCGCACCCTAGGGTTATTCTTCTAGAAACTAGGTCAAATTTCTTTCCTAAAGGGCTAGAAACAAGCTAAAATGATAACTACACCCCCTATTATCCTATAGGCACATGTTCTAGCCTATCTTGCTATTTTGGACCCCCGGAGTGAGCCCAATTTATTTACATAACTTTTCTCTTGTGGAAAGACCAAAAGGAAGAACTTTTGATATTCTGGTTTATAGCTTCTTCTTCTTCTTCTGCTGATGCTTTCTCAAGCTTTGGTGGGGCCCGACTTTGTATACTGAGATGACTGACCTTTTTGTGAATTGCTTGATGTGTCCTTAGTCATCTATTGACTTTTGTGGTTTGTATCAATTGATGTATAATAACTTTTTCTGTTCCCAAACTTCTGAACATGTATGATAGGTATGAAAATTTTGTTATAAAGATGAGTGAATGGTAGATTTGATAACAATGCATAATTGAGCATCAATTTTCAACCAACGAGAAATATCACTTTCAGCAACGAGTAAGATGATCAACATAACCTTGACTCTTAAACCATAATTTAATATCTAAGACCCAAGTGTCATAATTGGTTTCGTCCAATTTTTCAATGGAAAGGTAAACATTGACATAATTAGTATAAATAGACGGATTAGGGATAGTGGTAGCATAAGAAGCCATAGATGACAAGAATAGGGCCAATTGGCAGCAATAGTGACGTTGAAAACTCTAGTGAGACTTCGACGCTCTCTAGCGAGACTCCAACGACAGCTCTGGTGTCAAGGAGGCGGTGGAGGTGACGACTGGAAAATACCGGTGAATAGTGGGTTCACCAAAAAAATTGAACCCTAACCCTATGCTCTAGATACCATATTAAAATAAAAGAAAAGAATAATAGGATAAATTCATTGTGTATATTAAACACATAGGGTTATGTTTAAACATACAGAAAACATGGGCTAAATGCATTACATAGTTAGAAGTATGACCATTACATAGTTAGAAATACCTATCAATATCTATAATATCTCATAATAGCTAATAATATCTAATGATATCTAACAGGTTCAAATGCCCCCCCCCCCCCCCCCCCAGCTGTGATGCCCCAAACTAACTATGAGTACCTTTTGCAACATGTTTACAGTCGATCTTGTGCAAAAGAATATTGACGATCCTTCTTAATACACCATGTATTCATTGAAATTACATTAGGCACTTCAAATATATTAAAACAATAAACCATGGTAAAATCATAATGGAATCGGATAAGCATGTTCCTACTGTGAAAATGATCATGTCTGGCCATCATCCAAGCTATGTGAACGACGATGCAACAATACAAATGGTCGATTTTCATTTGCTTAAGGAAATATGTAGGGGTGTGACACTAATTTGAACCAATGCATGTATCCGACCACATGTGTTCAGGGATGTGAAGCCAATGTCACATTAGTAACAAGATCGTTGACAAAGTGCAACCATCAATTATCAATCACAACAACTACATCTTCTTCAAATAGTGGGGGAGGCCGAGGAATATTCTGCTTGTACCTAAATGGCCATAGTACACGGTCCAACAAATGAAGTTGTGAGCACTTATTAAGCCAGATATATCCCGAGGGCATGACTATCACCCTAAACAGATGACTAGTACGATGGTCATCATAAGAACTCCAAAGCATCCTAGCATGGGTAAAACCATCGACTTGCACATGCACAACACCAATTGTACAAAAATGGCATCTGGTGACATTACGAAACGCTCGAGGGAGGAGCTCCTTATATGTGGGATTGATATTCTTTACTCCTATACTTGGGAAGTGTTCATATATCCACGTGTGATCTATTATGAACTCAATATTATCCATACATTTAAGGTTTAATTACCTTTTTCGTCCTTATATTTGGGGTCAATAGTTAATTTAGTATAGTGGTTTTTAAAAAAATCAATTTGGTCCCTATATTTTTTAAAATGTATTCAAATTGGTCCTTTCCGTTAAATTTCACCTGACGACGTCAGCGGTTGCTAATGTGGCAGAGAGAGAATGCGTACGTGGCAGAAAGAGTGTTTATGTGGCAGAGAGAGAATGTTTATGTGGAAGAGAGAGAATATTTATATGAAGAGAGAGGTAGGATTGAGAGTTATTATTATTATTATTATTATTGTTATTATTATTGTTATTATTATTATTATTATTTATTATTATTATTACTATTGTTACTATTATTATTATTAATATTATTGTTATTATTATTATTATTATTCTTATTATCATTATTATTATTACTAATATTATTATTATTAATACTATTATTACTATTATTATCACTATAACTATTATTATTATTATTAATATTATTGCTGCTACTATTATCATTATTATTATTAATATTATTTTATTTTCATTATTATTATTATTATTACTAAATAATAATAATAACAATATTAATAATAATAATAAAAATAATATTATTATTATTGTTATTATTATTATTATTTATTACTATATTATTATTATTTTTATTATTAATAGGTTTAATTATCTTATTATTATTATTCATATTATTATTTTTATTACTATTATTCTTATTCTTATTATTATTATTATTATTATTTATTACTATTCTTATTATTATTACTGTTATTATTATTATAATTATTATTATTATTATTATATTTACTATTATAATAATAATAACAAATATTTACTATTATAATAATAGTTATAATAATAATAATAAAAATAATATTATTATTATTGTTAATATTATTCTTCTTACGATTATTATTGTTGTTATTATTATTAATATTATTATTATTACTACTGTCACTATGGCTTCCTGTATGGTTTTCGTTCTATTTTATTTTGTTTTCTAATTATTTTCTTTTTCTTAGCACTAGGTGCTCTAATAGGTTCCATCCCATATTGTTGGCAAAAGTTTCCTATCTCTCTTTTGTTCATCATACTTTCTTTTTTGAGCTTATTCTGGATTTTAAAATCTGTACAAATTTGTATACCTGTTTCTACTACTATATTATGTATTTGACCATAGGTTAACGAATCATAATTTATTGGTTTTCCATAATATCTTTCTAAATTCATCCTTACTTTTTCTGCAAATAATTTCGGTAAGCCGGCTATAAATCTTTCTTTCCAGAATCCGGCGAAACCGTCTTCTCTTAAAGTTATTTTTGATAAAAAGGTATCCTTATACCATCTATAATCTGACATAGTTGGACAATACAAATTTGCTAATTGGTTTGCTGATCTTTCCTTAAGTATATTGGGATCTCCTACAAAGTTTTGAATAATAGAATATATTAAGGTTGATACAGCATCTTCTTTTTGATCTTCTCCTTTAACACTATTAATTATTGCTTGTCTATCTAGTTCAGTACAAAGATTATCCCACCAACCTTTTAGTTGGCCAGTAAATCCCTGAATAATAATTATAGCTGCTGACTTATCACTACAACCTTTTGTTTTATGGGCGGTTGCTGCCATGACCATTTGACAAGTTAGATCTAATATTGCTTGTTCGCTTAATCCGTCTAAATTCCATTCTACTATATCATTTCCTGAGAAACTATTTTGTACTAATTCTCCTCTTTCTTCAAATTGTACATCTGCTGGTGTTGGCCTATTATACCAATTTCTGAGTTTAGGATAATTTTTTAATTTACTTACTTGTAATGTGTTTATGGAATTTTTATTTATTTCTTCTATTTTCTTTTTTAATTCTTCTATTTTTAAATCTGTATTACTCCTTAGTCTTAATGATTCTAATTCTTTTTGGGGTACATTAAACAATTTATATATAGGTTTTACAGGTTCTTTCGAACTACTGGGTTCTTCTTTGAACGATAATTTTTCTATTATGTATAATTGTCTTGTCATAACATCTAATACTGTATTTGAATAGTTAATTTGTGAATGTATCTTTTTTATATCTTTAACCTCTACTTGTCTTTCTTCTAATTTTACATCTTTATACGGACTAGCTTCCACTTCGAATTCTTTTGATGGTTGTATTTTTATTCCTTGTATAGGAGGATACTCGGATTCGATAATTTCATTACTTATGGTTTTCCAAGTATTGGTTATCTTCTGTAATGGATATATCTCTTTGTTACTAAATGGGTATTCTAAATCATGTTCTTGACTATATAATCTAAACCAATCAAAAAAGTAAATATTTATCTTAATTTTCTTTATATAATTATAAAATTCTGTTCTAAAGTCTTCTGTTTGTTCCGTAGTGTATGTCTTAAAATACCAATCTCTTTTATCTTGGTTATACCTAGCATTAAAATCTTCCCTAATCCAATTTTTATCTATTTCAAAAAGATCTTCTTTGGTTAATGTATTTAATATTTGTGATGCTGTAGGAGAGTATTGAGGGGATTCTGATTTTCTTGATTCTGAATATACTGGTTTACTAACTATAGGAGTAATATTGTTTAATCCTTTTAAATCTAGATTTATGGTAGAGTTATCTACAGAGTGCCTGGATGGTTGCTGTTTATGAATTATTTGTGGTTCCCTTATCCTAAGTGAACCCGTTCTATTCATTCTTAACCTAATATTAGTACCATCTTGAATTATTTCTCTTATCTCAGTATTATAAATCTTTGGTTCTTCTATTATATCTTCTAATATCCATTCTTCGGGAATGTTTCTGATTACCTGTTCGTGGGTTAATCTTTTAGGGGTTTGTATTGATGATTTTCTAAGGTTTGCTTCTACTAATATGGTTTCATCTCTCGGAGAGGATCTTAAAGCTTTATAATTGTAATCTATCTTTGTAACTTTGTAATAAATTCTATAAATTATCTGTATTGGTCCTGCGGTCTCATCAACTATCTTATCTGGAGTGTTAATATATAATTTTAAGGCATTACTGGTTTTTTCGTTTTTTATGTTCATTGAAAAATTGGGATAACAATTAAAGAAGGCTGGACCATCATGTAAATTACTTTCTAATATTGCAATTATTGAATCATTAAATTTTTTAAGTCTAATATCTCTTAGCATTATTAAAATTGGACTATTTATTCCTAATCTGTAATTTGGTTTTGCTGCTACTTGTATCAATCCTAGATGTATGAAATTATATCCATTTTTTATATGTTGATCTAATAGTGATTGTTCTAATAAATTGATGGTTTTATTATTTTTAGTTCCTGGGTAACTATACTCCACTATATGTATTTCATCTTGATTAGTTGACCAAAATTTATGTTGTTTATATACTTCACATTTTTTAACTACTGGTATTGACCAATTATGTAATGAATTTTCTATTTCAGCTATCTGTAACTCTTTCTCTCTATTGTTTTCAGAGTTAGAGGAAGATGAGGCTTCTTGCTGCGGAGTTCTAATCACTACTTGTTTATCTTTGTTTCTTAATCCTAAATCACTTAGGGTTCTAAGAATTTTTGGCATTCTTACTCTTTCTCTAGTCTCCATGCTACGGGACCACTGCTGACCAACGGATTTATTGCCTCTCTCAGGTCTTACCACCGGGACCACAGCTGACCAACGTATAAACACCTCTCAGTGCTACCCTAGAGACTCTTTGAAAGAAATAAGAACAGCAAAGGTTCTTATTACCTTGGTGATATAGTTTTAAGACTCAAAGACTCACAAATACTAACTATTACTTACGCAGTAAAGTTGCGTAATCTTCCCTTTATCACTCTTTTAATTATGTTAATAACACGTTTGTAATATTGTTTCTTGCAATGATATCTAAGGGGATCGGTAATCTTTTCTTCAGAGTTTCTATATCTTGCTAATTTGAGATTAAATTTTCTATAATGCAGTATAGCATTTTGTAATGGATTGGGGTTTCTTCTTCTAAGCCTTAGCATGGTAATATTGCCAGTTTGTGGGTTTTTCCAATATATGTAAAAGTCACTGGTTATTCCAAAAGGCATGTTTATTATTAATACTATTATTACTATTATTATCACTATAACTATGATTATTATTATTAATATTATTGCTGCTACTATTATCATTATTATTATTAATATTATTTTATTTTCATTATTATTATTATTATTATTACTAAATAATAATGATAACAATATTAATAATAATAATAAAAATAATATTATTATTATTGTTATTATTATTATTATTTATTACTATATTATTATTATTTTTATTATTAATAGGTTTAATTATCTTATTATTATTATTCATATTATTATTTTTATTACTATTATTCTTATTCTTATTATTATTATTATTATTTATTACTATTCTTATTATTATTACTGTTATTATTATTATAATTATTATTATTATTATTATATTTACTATTATAATAATAATAACAAATATTTACTATTATAATAATAGTTATAATAATAATAATAAAAATAATATTATTATTATTGTTAATATTATTCTTCTTACGATTATTATTGTTGTTATTATTATTAATATTATTATTATTACTACTGTCACTATTATTATTATGTCTATTATTATATTATTATTACTACTGTCACTATTATTATTATTATGTCTATTATTATTACTGTTATTATTGTTATTAATATTATTTTTCTTATAATTATTATTGTTGTTATTATTATTAATATTATTATTATTATTAATTTTATTGTTAATATTATTATTTTTCTATTTATTCTTATTATTCTTATTATTACTGTTATTATTATAATTATTATGGTAATAATAATAATATTTATTACTATTTTTATTATTATTATTAATATTATTATTATTGTTATTATTATTATTATTGTTATTATTATTATTTTTTTTTATGATTATTATTTTTTTTGTTATTATTATTATTATTATATTTACTTTTATTATTATATTTACTGTTATAATATTATTTTTGTTATGATTATTTTTTTTATTACTATTATTATATTTACTGTTATAATATTATTTTTTTATGATTATTTTTTTTATTACTATTATTATATTGACTGTTATAATATTATTAGTAATAATAAAAATAATATTAATAATAATAAGCGTAAGAATAATAATAGTAACAATAATATTAATGTTAATAATAATAATAACAATAATACTAATAATAATAAAAATATTAATAATAATTATAATATTAATAAATAACAATAATAATAATAAAAATATTAATAATAATAATAGCAATAATATTAATAATAATAATAATAATAACATTAGTAATAATAATAAATAATAATAATAACAATAATAATAATAATAACTCTCAATCCTACCTCTCTCTTCACATAAATATTCTCTCTCTTCCACATAAACACTCTCTCTCTGTCACATAAGCATTCTTTCTGCCACGTACGCATTCTCTCTCTGCAACATCATCAACCGCTGACGCCATCAGTGAAATTTAATGGAAAGGATCAATTTAAATACATTTTAAAAAATATAGGGACCAAATTGATTTTTTTAAAAACCACTATACTAAATTGACTATCAACCCCAAATATAGGGACAAAAAAGGTAATTAAACCTACATTTAATTAAAAATAAATCTAAATTGTTCAAATTATGTGTATTATTTATCTATAATAGTGTGACATAACCTCCTAACTACTTTGTCTATGCACAATAAGCATCTAGTTGGTTGTACATGTGGGTGAGTGTCTGAACTCCCCATTCATACCAACTACACATCCTCAAATTGTGAAATAGCGACAAGTATGACATGTTAACCGATGTCGCACTTTTATTAGCATAAATTATGCATTTTCCATCAAATGCAACAAACAAGCGTGAATTGCAAACTCTCATCTTACGATGCACTCCTCGTACATCTTTCACAACCAAATCAATCTACTGTCAGCACCATGACACTACCTCAACCTTGTCTCGACGTCAACAAACTCTAACTCAACCAATAATGGTGATGCTTATGTGAAATTTAGCATCACAAATAAACAAAATTAAGCCAGAAATAAGAAAATGTAGCAATGCCAAAACATAATCCAGAGTAATGGTCATCTCACCAACAAGGAGGTAGAAATTGTTGGTATCACAATCCCACCTCTTAATGAAAGCTTATATGAGATCTTTATCAATGGTCTTATAGCTAATGTTGCACAGTGGTAACAACTCGGTGTGAAGCACCACAACCTAAATTTGGATATGAGATCCCAAACTTACTTAGCTTGCATCCATGGGAAACCAACTTCAGTTCCCATCTCACCCTTTCACATTCTACAAGTCATGTAGTCAACATAACATAGTAGCAATGATGTATCAATAGGCCCCCCAACAAATTTTACTTACCCATCTTGTCTTGTAATAGTTGGTGGCAACACATTAACATCAATGGTAGCAACAACTTGTTCCCTATCCCTTCTGCAGAACGAAGTTGTCAGTCATTGTCTAGCTTCCGCTTGCAATGATGATCCACCTTTGGTCCTAACCATATCTTTTCCAATAATAATAAAAAAAAAGACTACCATTTTTAAATAATGAATTCATTTTGAATTGTGTACTCTATAATGTATTTTTGGATCTAGAAACACTTCAGAATGCATCATCCATAATGTATTTATATATTCTACATTATGCATTTTAGAATGTGTTTCTGGTTTCAGAAATACATTCTGGAACATAATCCATAATCCATAATATATACATACACTTTTGATTGTACATTTTAGAATGTATTTCCATATTCAAAAACCAAAGATATCATAAAACCAACAAGGAATAATAAACCAAATAAATGCTTACCTCTTTAACAGGCATAGTGGTGCAATGTAGTCGTCGATCGCGGTGGTCAATACAGTTCTGACAAAACTCTCGCACTCAAGAGCAGAAGAAGAACAAAAGAAGGGGTGTAGTGGAGGGAGGTGTAGTGATGATAGAAGAGGAAGAGGTGGGGGAAGAAGAAAAAGTGATTTAATATAAATATAAAGGATAGGTATTTAGTCTTTTCATGTGTACTATTGGGGTATTTTTTTATCAGTTAAGAATAGAATAAAATAATTTGAGTATTTAAACGATGCTCTAAACCTTATACAAAAGATATATTAGGCTATATGACATTAACCCCGTCCTTCAACATTTCAAAAAAAACTCTAAATAACAATACCCTATACCAACAAGATATTAACAACAAAAAATAGCCTAACTTCTTCCTTCACACAAGCATACCCAAAATGTAGCTTGATTTACAAAAGCTTGTGCATCAGACTCTTAGAAGAAAAAAAAGTTATTGCAGAGTTCTTTAGATTATAGGGATATAAGAAAGTCTTGTGTATGGCGTAGAAAAAAGTGCTTTGCATGGGTTGACACAGGGTGTGTATATGATGACTGATTTACGACAAGTGTACCATGTCAAAAGTAATAATTTGTTCCTAAGGATGGATATCGAACCCACAAGGAATAATTGAATTATCATGTATAAGATTCACTAAATAGAAAAAAAATAATAAAGTTTGTTGGAAGTTTGTTATAATGATTGCAAGAATTATAAAGAAAGCAAGTCAAAGATTTTGTTGGTTCAATTGGGAAAATTGGGATTGGGGTTCATCCTTCTTACTCTTTTGTATTTTGATTAGCATAGTAATATTGTATTCTTTGATTGATATTGATGCCTGTATAAAAATCATTTATATCGTTTTCTCGCATATAAAATTATTGAGAGAGTCTCATAATGGTGTTAATCACATTTTTTGCCTTTTAAAGAAAGACATGTAAAACAAAGTGATGGATGGTGCCTTCATTCTGAATTAAATTCTTAGATGTTGGCGGAAGCTTCAATGGAGGAGGCGTGCAAGGAGGCTCACATGGAGCTTGCGGTTTCCTTGGAGGTGAATGCTAAGTATGGAGAGTGATAGGTGAGACCTAATCACTTGAGCTAGGTGAAAGATGAAGACTAAAGTATCTATCCTAAAGAGGCAAAGACAAGAGTGAGAACTTGGCAGCAATTTCACTCATTCATTAGTTTTGAAAATTCATGAACCAAGCACCTTCTTATATAGGATTAGAGGGCCAGATTCGAACAAGTAAAAATTGGTGGGAAATTCAAATGAAAATGGTTTGAATCTTGACGCCTTTTTGGAGCTCACATGGGAAGTGTGACAAGGAGTGAATCATGCACTCCAAATAGGTGGATATGACCAGCCTTAGTTAAATTAGGTGTTTCTAGAATCCCTAATTTAACTTAGGTTGGTTTTTAGATGCCAAAATTCAACCTAAAAAAAAATGCAAATAAAATTCCTATTCTATTTTGACAAGAAAATTAAATTCTACTCTACTTTAGATTTATGGCATATTTGAACATATATAGGAAGGTTTCCCTACCATCAGTAGCAGCATCCCAGTCCTCTTGAATCTTCTTTGCCATAGCTTTAGTTTTTGGCCCTAATCTTCTAGTTGTTGGGCTTGTGCTTGGGCCTCTTCCATCACAAAGGCAAAGAAGTGATAATTGACTTAATTAAACAAACCCTTCTAGCAAAAGACAAATGTTTACCTTTCCACGTAGTTAACATGTTCTTAACTTTGTCTACGACCTTTTTCCAGAAGGATACTCCCCTAAAGTTACCCCCAATTTTAATGTCGAGATAATAAAAAGGCACAACTAATAGCATCCTCTCATCTGGTTTGGTTTTGCTTGAATTGTGAAGGAGATTGGCGGAAGTTTTGTGGAGGAAATGTGTTAAGGATGGCTTCATTGGAGCTATGGATTCCTTGTAGTTACATGAAAAGTAGGGAGAGTAATTGGTTTGGCCATATCACTTGGAGAGGTAAAGAAGAAGGCCAAAGATGTCTATCTGAGAGAGGTTTAGACAAAAGAGTGTTTGGGCTAGCAATTTGGCAGCATAACACCATAAAATTGATCTTACTTTTGATGAGCCAAACACCTCAAATTATAGGAGAGAGGGTTGAACATTTTGGAGCCAAAATTTGAAAATTAAAAATAAAAATCTCTAATGAGAAGGTGCCATGTGGACTCATGCTTTCCATGTTTAGCTCACACCTTCCATGCTAAATCCTCTCCACTCCTAGGCTGTCATGTGGACGTCAATATGCTCTATGCCAAGGTAATTTCTGTCCTCTATTATACCTTAGATGATCTAGGGTTACATTGGGCTCAAAGAAGCCTAAATGTTACCCTAACTAGTCACTTTTTGCCCTAATTAGACATGTTCTACTATAGGCCCAAATACAAGCCCGAAAACCTATGCTACTTGGCCCAAATATTTGGTCCAATTAGTTTATGCTACTAGGCCCAATACATGGCCCATGAAATCCTAAAAAACTTTATACAGTTTTATATAAGCTAAATCTTAACCCAAAAATAATGTTGACTAGTCAGCTGAAACTCAGTCTTCTTGTGTTCTCCTGACCAAAGCTCTAATTTATGTTTTGACGAGTAGGAGGTCTGGTTAGATATGCTTTGTACATTCCTTCATCCTAGAGTTGTCCTCTTGATTGGGCCTAAACAAAAATCCCATTAGATCCATATTTGTAAATAAGTCCATAAACAAACTCTAGGTCTTCATCCTCCTTATTATGTGGTTGTGTGTGGCTAGGGATTCTGCCATCAACTACCATTATTCCATAGTTCATAAGAGTTGATAGCGTTTTCAGTGTATTATATTGTAACCTTGTCGCCCGTATTTTGGTTTTGGTGAAGTTTACTTTTAAACCTGAGGTTAGTTCAAAACATCTTAGCATACTCTTAATTGCTAAAACATTGTTAATACTATGTTCACATAGAATCAAAGTATCATCTGTGAATTGAAGCATATTAATCATTAGAGCTTTTGTGCCTACTTTGACCCTTTTCGATAAACTAACATTTGTTGTGTTCCTCACTAAACCCGTTAAGCCTTCAACAACAATCAGAAAAAAGAAAAGGAGTTAGGAAATCTTTTTGCCTAAACCCCTTATAAGGTCTTCAATCAAAAAAAAAGGAAAAGGAACTAGGGAATCTCTTTGCCTAAATCCCTTATAAGGTCTTAACTCTGATGTTGAGATACCATTAACTAAAATTGAAATAAATTATAATTCTATACACTCTTTTATCCAGTTAATCCATGTTGTACAAAAGTCTAGTCTATACATCATATAAAAAAAGAAAGTCTACCTAATAGAATCATGGACCTTCTCAAAATTCACTTTAATCAGAACACATGTTTTCCTAGTAGATTTAACTTCCTCAATAGTCTCATTAACAACTAAAACATTATCCTGAAGACCTCTCCCTTAAAAAAAAAAAAACCAGAAGCTTATTGCAATTTTTCTATTAACTTGTATAAAACTTTTTAAACCTAATGGAAAGAACTTTTGCAAGAATTTTGTATACACTTCCAGGGATTTGTTCTGTGAAAATTGTTTATAACTTCTATAATATCATATTTTAAGACATTTCAAAATTTCTTCATGAAATAAAAATTGAAGTCGTAGAGACTCGGACTCCTATCGCTCCCACACAACCCCTTTAATCTCCTCCTCTGAGAACTACTTAGTAATGTACTGTTGGGGTGTAATTTAAATTTATGGGGGGCAGAACGCAGAACCCATTTTATTTTTAAGTTTAAGAATCAAATTTATCGATATGAAAATACATTACTAAAGCCTAGTTTGGTCCAAAGTAAACAATCAAAATAAAAATATCTAAATACTTTAACACTCAAAGTTATTAAGGGATTTTCTTTTTATTACATTTAAAAAACATTATTTGTTTATCACTTTAAATCTTCAAAGATTATATTTATTTGTTCTCATTTATACCTTTATCAAAAATAGAAAAAATAAAATAATAAATGAAACATCAAAAAGTAAACAAGAAAACAAAGTAATTTAATTTATACGTATTTATCACAACAAAAAGTTTCATACAGTAAAAATGCAGACATACAATTCTGACGCCTGAATTTCCAGTAATGGCTATAAGATGAATTCCTATTGGATGTCTACATAAGAAAATTTACACTCAGTATATAATTTAAAACAAAATAAATACTGAAATTATTAAAAAATATAATTGGGAAAAATTAATTATTTTTACTAATATATTTGTTAATAATATTGGTATAAATTTTTTATTAATCATATTTCAAAGCCAAAGAAAGAGGTTTTATGTAGTGTTCAGTGACAACCCGAAGGAGTTTGACATTATTACAACGCTTTATGCTTGCAGCAAATTAAACACTAGACTGCAAGAGAACTTAACAGAAAGTCAGCCTACAAAGAGTGGTTCAGGCTCCACTTTTCGTCTGATCCTGAAAGAAAATTTGACAGAAAAGAGCATGTGTTTAGCAAAATCCACCCACAAGTTTGGACAAATATTAAGTCCAAATTATTATGTACAGTAGCAAGTGTCCACAGTAACTTTATCATAAAACAAACTTTTCTATTGCACTTCCATGTGTCAACTATTGGTCTCAAGAAAGACTTAGCATTGCTGGTACAAGCAAAAGTCCAAAGATGTTATATCTCATCTTAAACCAAATTGACATTAAAAAGTTACCCAACAAATATTCAAGCAGCAATACAAGAATAAAGGCAGATGATGTTAGACTTCCGAATAAACCCTAACAAAAGTAGAAGGCAATTACTTCAAATACAAACTCATGAAAAAATTCAACTGGTCAAAATCTAAGAGATTCAATCAAGGTAAAGGTAAGTGTTGAATTGTTAATATGATCAAATAAATAAGAAAATATCTTTTAGTTAATATACTTTTTTGTCAGAATCTCACATTGATTAGATAGATATAGACAAATTATAATATATAAATGAGTGCAAATCTTACATTACATTAGT
This sequence comes from Phaseolus lunatus, assembly GCA_013389735.1. Taxonomy (NCBI): domain Eukaryota; kingdom Viridiplantae; phylum Streptophyta; class Magnoliopsida; order Fabales; family Fabaceae; genus Phaseolus; species Phaseolus lunatus. Next base: position 30,641,673 of record CM023858.1, on the reverse strand, counting down.
TTTATAAAATTGAATTAGACCTAAAATTCACTTTCTAAAATGATACCAGAGTCTATGCTAACAAGGTTGGTTGAGCTTACCAAATATAGGATATAAGTGGATTTTTAGAGGTTGATTTAGACATAAAATAAATACACTTTCTAAGACTTTCTAAGAAATGGGAACTAAACTTGATAGAAAAGAGAATAAAGAATGGCAGTGGAGAGTATATTATTGAAAGAAACGTAGAAATTAATATAGCCTTTAGTTGTTTGACAGTTGTCTTAGTTGTTTGACGACTACTGCGATTAGAGGGGGTTGGGGTTTCCTTGTGGAATACCTTTATATTCCGTTGTGGGGTGTAGTTCCAGATAGGAAGAATTGTAGTTTTGTGACAAGGTATTAATTGAATTTTCCCTTGTCTAAAGATTTTCACCTTTCTTAATGTCTCAGTTTTTTAATCTCTTTCATGTCCAAAAGATTATCTTTAACAATTGACAAGTTTGTCTTCATTTCTGTGATCACCTTTCCTTGCTCACTGGCCCATCTCTCCAAAGAACTCAATCTCTTTTCCATGACTCTTTCAACTTCGGATCCAATAGGTCGGACTATAGGAATCCTTCTACAGAAGGAGAGATACAAAAGAGAATTGGCAAAAAGAGTTTTGTGATAGAAGTATTATTCCTCCGTAACCTCCCAAAACAGTGGAAGACTATATTCAAGAATTTGAGATGTTGGTTTCATAGGCTCCTCAAACTACTGAAAAGCAATTGTTGGGGTATTTTTGCGCATGATTACATACAAGCATTAGAAATCAGGTTTGGCCTCATGAACCCAAAGATTTGATTAGAACCATGGAAATAACTAGAGATATGGAAGATGTTATGCAAGAATCGCTCCCAACAAATGGATTTGTATTTCAAAATAACACTTCTAGATTCCGGTAAGGAGGAGGAGTGGTGGCGCGCACCAAGTCTTTCAAGAACAATCAAAACGTTTCCATGGCATCTAATGGGGGGAGCTTGCGAGGTCTAAAGTACCAAATTTCACTCAAGGGTCAAGAGGAGGTGGAATGAGTATGGCAGAGTTTAGGAACCATGGTAGTAGAAACCTACCATATCCAGAGTATGACATTGGGAAGGCAAAGGACCTGAATTATCAGTTTTATCAAAACCTTATTGGCAGGATTTTCAGTCTCTTGACAATGAGGTTCACAATGATCCCGTGTTGAAAATTTTTTTGGTAAAACTGCATGCAAACCCAAATACTCATGCACATTATACCCTGGAGCATGATTGGTTGGACTACTAGGGTAGGCAGGTTCTTTCTGCATCTTCACAATGGACTCCAAAGCTTCTAACTAAATATCACACGACACCCCTAGGAGGCCATTCGGGAATCTTTTGTGTAAGGACCTGTAAAATTAAATTGGAATAAAAGGGTATATTTTAAATGAATTCTAAGTATGTTTTCATTTGAAGTAAAAAGGAAGGAAAGTGTAGCTTATAAGACTATAAGATCGCCTGGTTAGTACATAATCGCCGGTCGCCTACTACACATGATCGCCAGGGCGCGCGAGAGGCATGCGGGCATCGCCAGGGCGCGAGGCATGTGGACGTCACCAGGGCGCGCGAGAGGCATGCGGGCATCGCCAGGGCGCGAGGCATGTGGACGTCACCAGGGCGCGAGAGGCATGCGGGCGTCGTCGGGGCGCGAGGCATGCAGCATCGTTGGGTCGCGAGAGGCATGCGGGCGTCGCCAGGGGTAGACATCGGTCGTCTCCCAGGGAGAGACATCGGTCGTCTCCCAGGGAGAGACATCGGTCGTCTTCCAGGGAGAGACATCGGTCGTCTTCCAGGGAGAGACATCGGTCGTCTTCCAGGGAGAGACATCGGTCGTTTGCCAGTATGAGACCTCAGTGGATAGTCATCGCGCGAGCGGTCATCGGTGGAAGGTTATCACGCGATGTCGAGCTTCGCGCAGAGAAAGTGGGACCCAGACTCCCAGCATGAAACGTCCTGCACGCGCGCCACGTAGACAAAAAGGGTGGTTCAGAATAGTGACATCAGAATGTTGGCATGCGCAAGAGACACTCGCGGTCGTACTGTTCAGGGCAGTGGTTGGCATGCAAAAGAGACAACAGTGGTCGTACTGTTCAGGGCAGTGGTTGGCATGCGCAAGAGACAAACATGGTCGTACTGTTCAGAGAAACGTACACTCAGACTTCTCTGCAGAGTGGGTGGTGGCAGCTGCTTTTGTGGACAAGCTGGTTTAAGATGCAAAAACCCACTTCTGAGAGAGGGGAACGTTGCAGTTGTTCAAGAGCGAAAGAGTGAGTTTACCTCCCTTCTCCTCCATTCTCTCCTTCGCGCTGCGATTCTGGCACCTTCACACAAGAGTACGACGAGCGACGGCCACCATTAGAGCACCTGGGAGGTTCTCTGCAAGTCCTTCAAACCAGACGCAAAAACAGAGCCAAGGCATTCTTTAAGCTTCGTTGGGTTTCGGAGCTCCTGGTGTTTTGCGCAAGTCCAGGTAAGGGAAGCTAGCCTTCATTTTCAATACAAGCCATAGATTAGCTGTTTCTGAAGTGAGGGCGACGTGGTCGCCGGTTTCTTTTTCATCTTCGTGAATACTCTGTTCTATGTGTTTGGGCGACGTGGTCGCCGGTTTTAAATACAGATTTCGAAATCCCCTGTTTTTGGACAAGATCGCCGGTTTTGGCGCTGTTTTACGAACTCCCTGTTTTTGGTGTTGTTTTGAAACTGTTTGAGATGTAAATGTGATATTCGAAAACATGAACCTTGGAGTGAGTTTTGCTGTGATTGAAATCATTCATTTAAGTGTGGCATGATGTGTTGAATGTTGTGAATGTGAGATCAAGGCATAGTATTTTCAGGAAAGAAAATACCGTGTAAGATCGTGTAGGATGTGCATTGACCGGTGATTCGTTATGATATCCTGACTCTCCTGATATAATGGAATCATATAGATGAAGTTATTCGGGCGTTGAGAGTCGAAGGAGGTTCATACGTATGGGTGAGTTGTTTGAAAGAGAACGAGCTCGACCTGTTGTGTGGATTAACCCTGTCATGCTTGGATGGTGATGATATTGAGATTCATTATACGCTTGTGAATGTGTGTGATTTCACGGCGACCCTGTGAATGTGTGTGATTTCACAGTGGGCAGTATGACAGGTGCAAATACACGAGTCTAGTCAAAGCATGAGTCTTCCGGAAGTAGTGTCAAGTGTCTTGTGTGCTGAGTCAGTGGTAGTCTGACGTGAGAAATGAGGAACATTGAATTGATAGACACTTGATGCATTTTGTGAAATAGAATGACTCTTGAAAATATTGTGAAATGTGTGATTTCTTGGCGATCAGGTGAAGGGAATGAGAAACTTTATAGTTTTATGTGGGTATCTTGAATTTGTTTTATTCTGATTTTTATGTTCATATTTAAACTCTCTTTAAAATATATAGCTTACCCTGCGTGTTCTGCTCTATGGCTGTTTTTTTTCTCTTAAAACTGTGATGATCGTGTAATTTTTACACGGGAGCAGATGATCTTCCAGGAAGTAGAGCTCCTTAGTGAGTGGTCGCCGGGGAAGAGATCGCCTGGTTCTATCTCTTGGTGGTGATCACCGGATTTATGTCTTGATAGCAGATCGCCTGTTTTGGGGTCTTCTGTTAGGCGATTACCCTTTTTCTGTCTTCTGATAGGAGATCGCCCTCTTCTGACAGGAGATCGGCCTCTTCCGATAGGAGATCGCCTGTTTTGTTTTTTTTACTGTATTTAGTTTATGTTTCTAGAAAATTTGACCGAATTTGTATTAAACTCCCTGTGAGGAGAAACTACATTTCATATATATAATTTTGTTCACTTCAATCTATTTGTTACCTTTATTTTCATTATATAAACATGAATAGTATTTTGGCGGGATGTTACATTTTGCACCTATAGACGCATTGCACAATCTCTTTATTGGATAGGAATGAAGAAAAGGATTACAGAATTTGTGGAATCCTGCCCAGTTTGTCAACAAAATAAGTATCAAGCTTCATCTCCTCAAGGACTACTCCAACCCCTACCTATTCCATGCCTATATGGGAGGACATCAGTCTAGACCTCATTACAAATCTTCCTAAGTTGAATGGTTATGACACAGTTTTGGTAGTTGTTGACCAATCAGCAAATATGACCACTTTATTCCCATTAAACATCCTTCTTCAGCTAGGGCTATTCTGGAAATTTTCATCAAGGAGATAGTTAAACTACATGGCATTCCCTCATCAATTGTCATTCATAGAGATCCCACTTATTTGAGTTTATTTTGGAAAGAAATTTTCAGATGCTTGAGTTTAGAACAACCCAAGACATGGGTTACTTTCATTCCTTGGGCAAAGTATTGGTATAACACAAGTTTCCAAGAGGCAGCTAAGTTACACCTTTCAAAATTGTTTATGGTCGAGCACCCATCATTGACGCGATTTGTACTTGGGGAACTGCAGTGGAAGTTGTTGCTTAAGACTTCTTGACTCAAGAAGAAGCTTTAAAACAACTGAAATTTCATTTGAGGCAAGCTCAGAAGCAAATGGCTATATTTTTTATTAGAAACAGAATATCGCCGCAAATTAAGGTAATTGAGTTTATTTGAAAATTTGCCCTCATAGGCAAATGTCTATGTCTACGTGGTTACATCTCAAGTTACAGCTTGATATTATGGTCCTTATCTTGTCCTTAAACAAGTTGGAGATGTGGTCGTCTACAACTTCCTCAAGTTTCACACATTCACCCAATTTTTCATGTCTCATAATTAAAATTGGCTATTGGGACAATTCTGGTGGAAAAGGAACTACCACATGACCTACAAGGGCAGTTGATCAAATGCCTCCCCTATCATTTTAGATAGCAGCACAGTCCAGCATTTGGATAAACCAATACAACAGGTTTTGGTTCAATGGTAGACTGGGGGTCAAGACACAGCTACATGGGAAGATGTCTCCACAATGTGTAATCAATTTTCAGGCTTCAACCTTGGGGACAAGGTTGTTTCTGCTGGGGGAGATAATGATAGAAAAGAGAATAAAGAGAGGGAGTAGAGAGTAGTAGAAATTAATATAGCCTTTGGCTGTTTGACAGCTGTATTAGCTATTTGACAGCTGTTTCAGTTAGGGGGCTGAGGTTTCCTAGTGTAAAACCTTTATATTCTGTTGTGGGGTGTAGTTGGAGGTAGGAAGGATTGTAGTTTAGTGACAGGGTATGCCTGTGAAAAGGAAAGTGTATTCTCTTAGTTCCTTTGTGTTTTGGGAGGTTACGTAGGAATAATACTTCTTTCAGAGAACTGTTTTTGCCAATTCTCTTCTGTATCTCTCCATCTGTTGAAGGATTCCTATCAAAACTCCTAAAGGAGGAAAAATGCTAACAAACAAATTCTACCCATGATCTAAACTCACCAATTTTCTGGTGCCCATTTGCAGCCGATTGTATCCACCACATGCAAGGTGTACACATGTCTTGATTTTGGAGACTGGTTTTCAAAGCTGTCACTCATAGAAAAGCATAGAAGGATAAATTATCTGGAAGTTAGTTCCAAAGGCAAATTGCTTTCTATACTTCATGATATACACATCATCTGGAGAGAATAGTTTTAGCAAACCTTTGGTGGATAAGATCACCATGGATAACAACCAAAGAACCAGCTTTTACTTCAATAGGAACAAAATCTTTTTTATCATAAGATGGTGATGGTCGATCGAATTTGACACCATTTTCATCTCTCAAGAACCTTCTAACAAGTCCATCTATAGCAAACATAGAGCAAAAAAGATTAGAGCAGATGAACCAAGCAAAGGATAATGATCCAGGTAAGAAATAAACTAAAAGGTACGAAAAAGTTACTTTTGTGAGATCCAGGAATTGCCCAAAGGCAACCATTTAATGTGTTTGCATCTTCTAGGGCCAGCCACAACCCTGTGCACGTTTGTGGTTCTGTATAAAGAAACGAGTTATCCTGGTGTGGCACTACTTCACCTCCAATGCCTGGTTGCTGATGATTAAAAATTCATGATCAGTTAATAGTGACCAGGCATCAAATACTTCTACACCTAGATATGTGGCCACATAAAAATGGCACAAAACCATATCTTCAAATTTATTCTGTCACGTTTGAAACATCTAATACCTATACCACGCAAATTCTTGCGTAAAATAAACAAGAATAGCAGCTTCCATCAGTCAGTTAACTGAGTAATGTATATTACTGAACTAGCTAAGATGAGACTAAAGAAACATAAGGTTCTGCTCATTCCTTTTAAAGCATTTTAAAAAGAAAAATCATAGCATGTATATGAAACACATAAATATGTTAACTACGTATGAGAAAAATGGGTGGGTCTTCAAGTTCGAACCACAGCAATATTGAAATAATCATCCCAAAGTATATCCATAATGTATCCAAAATACCACAAAATAACATCATACTCAGAAGTATGTAAGTAAGAAACAAACTAAAAAGGTTAATCAAAAGTATATTTAGTAATTTTGAATATCACCAATACCTACATTCAATATATATCATTTTAAAAGAGATATATAAGTTATATTCTCAGGTGAATAACTCAATACCAGAATGCATTAAACCACTATAACACAACAGTTTTTTAAGCATCATTCAAGCATTTGCCAGTTTGGTTGCAAATTAAAGAAGTAAATGACACAGGTAACAATATTAAAGTGGAGAAAGCGCATTTTCAAAATTGGAGAACAAATATAAGAACCAAATCACACAACTCCCTTACCCCTGAAACCAGGAAATTAGATGAATATATATACTCTACCTTCTTCAACCAATTCACATATCTACTGGTCATACATAATGCCACAAACATATTAAAGTGTTGAACTTGAGTTATTTCAACTAGATTATCAGCAACTAGATGTCACAGAGAAGTAAAACTGTACCTTAAATATATACATAGACTGCATGACTACAGGTCTCTTGTAACCTAAGGAGTACATCAAACTTGAAATTTTCTCAGAAGAAGAAAAATTCTTGAATGCCGGCTCAATCTCGTGAAGGGCTGCACAAATCAACAGCATACCCAATTCATAGGAAATTGAATCAATTTAAAAGGAACAATGCTAGTCTCATAGTTCACCAGCACAAAACCTAGACTAAGATTCAATAGTAATGAGACATGAGTAAATCCCCTATAAAAGACCTGATATCACTTTCTAGTGGGGCAATGGATTTATGGTCTTTGTTTCTTATATATTGCTCCACTTTATAATTTTTACTTAACTGACTCAAACTCATCCTTGTACTCCTAGCATGTTGAACTTCAATTCAACCCTTTATTTCGTGGATTATTAAAGTAAAACTCTAATTCAGATTGAAGTACGGCGACAAAGGGATAAAAGAATTGCATTGCATCTAAGCTTTATTTCTACTAAAAAGTGAGATAAAATATTAGAGCACAAAAGGCTCACCGTGGCCAACTTTATTGAGAGAGAGTTGCTTCGGCTGCTTTAATTTACCATCATCACCAAATGCCTTTTCTAATAAAAGTGAAACAAGAAAAAGATTAAACTAAAATAAACCCATTTTCTTAAAAACAAGAAAAGATTAGTTTATGTCCATACCCTCAAAGAAGAAAGAAATCCTTTCCTCGCTATCGAAAAAGTAATCATCAGTCAATTGTTGCTGAAGAAAAAAAAAAAGAGTAGGAATAAGGGGGAAAAAGGATAAAGTCCCATTTTAAAATGAAAACCATAATGAAAACACAAAATGTTGGAGGTAACCTGGTTCTTGGTGGAGAAAATAGAGGCGGTGGAAGAATAATCAAACTCATCCACCAACTGCTGCATCCTCTTCATCATGGACTCGATCTCATCGCCACTTGCAAACGAGTCCATGACAATATAACCTGAAAATTTGAGATTTGGTTGGTAGAGGTTAGGAATTATGCTTAAGACCAAAGAGGGTACCTTGAGAGTTGAAGAATTGAAGCTGTTCGGAACTAAGCATAGCCATGTTGTAGTGATTTGCTTTGCAACTGAATCTTAAAAGAGATTCAATGTTTAATGTTGTCGTAATGCACTTGCTTAGGTACCGTTGACTATTTGTATAGGATTGCACTCTCCCTTTTGCTTAGTCAAATTTGTATCTTTATCTTATCTACTCCTTTAAACTTAATCTAATATCATATATTGTATAATTTTAAATGTTTTTAATTTTTTTAAACGTTTTAAATATATATATATATATATATATATATCCTTTTTTTTACATTTTCAAAATATCATGCCCAATTTATTTTAATTCATTTTTAATAGACTATATGAATAAAAAAAAAGAGAGAAAGTTCGAGAATTAATGTGAAGAAAATGACAATAGGGATAACGAAGAGTGAGATTGGTAAAGTTTGGTTATCTTATTCACATCTTCGAAATAAAAGTTCATCTTCTTTCTTATCTATATATTTAAATATTTAAGTGTTATAAATTTTTTGTCCCATTCATTTTTCTTGGATATCATTCGTATCCTCTTTACTTTTTCAAATATTAATTAAATAATTTTTTTATAAATAAAATAAAATCACAAAAAAAAAATGATATTATTAAATATTCAATGTTAAAATGATACACATTTCTTTCCAATATCAAATATCAAGAAAAAAAATTATAATTATATAAATACCAAATGAACATTTAATAACAATTAGATAAAAGTAAAAAAAAATATAAAAAAGGATAAAAATTATCAAACGTATAACTTAGAAATAAGTTAAGGATTAAAGAAAAGTTAATATAAGCTTTTTAGATTATCTAATACACTGACATATATGAAGATGTGGATGTGTATTTGGATGGCTATGGGGAGAGGAGGGGAGAGGACAAATATATACATGCACATCTCTGTCCTTATACCCAATTTAAAAATATTGGATATTACCCATATTCAATCTATACGGGAATTTCTCATCAAGATTGGGGCACAGACAATACTTGTTGAGAGACGTTCATTTATCATCCCTAAATTAGACAATTTTGAGAATTTTAATTAAGTAAAAATATTTAACATTAGTTACTTCTTTATAAGAGAAAATGGATTAGAAACTCCCATATAAAATAGATAATAAAAATGTTAAGCAATCATATATAGTTGTATATATGTTTATTTTATTAATTTTTATAATAATTATCTTAATAAAAATGTGTTATGTTATATATTTATCAATTTTTATAATAAATATCTTAATAGTGGTGTGTTCTTTTTTATTATCTAGAAACAATATAAAACATAATCATGTACTCTTTTTAAAATGGTACACCCTATATTTATATATAAAACAATTTGTGCAATGAATATTTTGAGATTTTTTATTTTTTTATTATCCTCTAATATTGTTGAAATGTCTTATAACTTAAAAAAAAAAAGGTATTTGTAATTTTCATGTACTGTGAAATCACTTTTCATATCCTTTATTTTCAAGTTTTTACTTATTTTCTTTTAATGATAATAAATTGGGTTCAATGTACATATTTGTTTTAATTTTTTATTTTCGATCCATGTGAGCTTTACTTATTGTGTTGGCCATAAATTTCTATATAGATATTATTTTTAAAGTTGAAGCATATTTGTTGAATTGTTTTTTAAAAGAATCCATGCGGATTCAATTTCTCTTATTTTAGTTTAGATTTTTGCAATTGGGTTTATGGACCTAATTAGATATTACATTTAGGTCCATGTTTACTTCAGATTTTAAAGTCTATATAGTCAAATGTTCCATAAACATGTACATAAAAATCATTTGTTCAATTTTGCAATTTTAGGAATTGTCTCTTCATCTCCATTTCTCTCAATTTTTTAAATTGTCTTTTTATTTTCTTCTCTCAATTTTTTGTGTGTTCTTTATCCATGGAGAATTAATACTTGAGGATTAATTCATGGAATTAAGATCAAAGAAATCGAATTGAGTTTTGCACTGATCATTGAATGCTCCAAATTTATTCTTCTCTAATTTTGATATGCAATTTGTGATTACAATTTGTATTTTTTACTTTCAAAATCAAATTAGGAATCAATTGAATTTTGATTCGATAATTAAATACTGAATGATATTTTGATTTAATTTGTATAACTAGTTTAATTGATTAATTTAATCATTTAATTGTTCAAACTTGGATCTAAATCATAAGAGAACTATGATAAGAGGAATCGTTTGGTTCTTGAATTTGTGAATTGACCTTTCATCTTCTATTTTCGATTTTGCTTCTTTTTTTTTTTTTAATTTTCAATCTCTATTTTACATTCTCAATCCCTAAATCCCAAAATTAATTTTTACAAGAAGAATATTAAAGATTGAATATAATCAATATGTGTCATCCGAGAATAACCTAGGTTGTGCTTTGTATAGCAAAATTTTGAGAAAACATAAAATCTTTGATTTCAAGAACAACATTGAAAATCACTTATTTTCTAAATCGAGTGAGGGTGACCTGTCTACAAAAGACACTTAAATGCTCAAGTCAATGCAATGACCATGAATAATAAATCTTATTGAATGTGATATCATATATGTAAAATGTCAACATATTTATAGAGTTTTAATAAGTCTTTCATCTAGATATGCCTGGATTAGCATGGTCCATGAATCATAATAATTTATTAACTCTTCATTAGTTGGATTATGGATGCAATTGTATTTAACCTCTTAATCTTAATAGTTATCATTTTATGTTACCAAGATGTATCTAGTAGTTTGACCGAGGACATCTTGGTTTATGTAGTACACTTGTCACTCGGGTTGGATGGAGGGGTGAGAACCTTTCCTGAGGAATGGCAATTTTGAAAGAAAATTTTCTCTTTTAGCTTTTATTTTTTTGCCAATGTCATCTTAGGCATTTACTTCTGATCTCGCCGCTGACTCGCGCGTGGAGAGATTGCCTCGTCACTCCTTCGTTTGACTTTCTATCTGCTGCGCGCTCTGCAAGGAGGCTCCAGGAACCTTCACCGGAACTCCGAATGGTGCCTGCAAAACACATAGACGGCGCCTCTAGCGGCCGTTGTAGCTCCGACGCTCAAGTTAGGCAACGGGAACACCAAAAGGTCTCTCTTAGGTTTCTCTGTGTGAGACCGTGTGTGTGTGCCCTCAGTCCTCTTTGATTCGAAGACTGAGTGCTCTTGGATTTGTGTTGTGTGTCTGAGGTAAAGATTGCATACCTGGTTTGGTGTTCTTCTTCCTCATATAAACCCTGCGTAGCCCCTACAGGCTACCTCTAGGTTCACTTAATTACTCTGCAGTGCCGTTTCCACTCCCCAGGGTGCTTTGCGTGCCAGCCTTCTTCACTTGAGTGCCAGGTCTGACAGGGGAGGCCGCGTGGGTACCTCTGGACCCCTCGACTTCTGTGCCTACCTGCCTTACCTATTCTCTGGGAACATCTTCACCATCCACGTGGCAGACATGCAACCCCACTGGGAGACTCTAACTTTGATGGGTTCTCGTCCAGCAGGATTCTGCACTTAACTGCGTCTTCTCATCTTCATGCGTGGTCGTCTCGCGACTAAGGCCATTCACTGTCTCTGGGCGCTTTGCTGATCATCGATTGCGTTGTTCACATCGCGCGGCCGATGTCACCTCAACACACACCGATGACCGATGTGCTTCTTCACATCCTCGTTCTCTGCTTATGGAATCAGGCGAGGTCCTTGAGCAACGTTCTTGCTGGGAGCCTGGGTCCCAGTTTAACACGTGTTGACAAGGAACCCCCGACGACTGATCATTCTCCATGCACCGATGACTGATCACAATGCATGTACCGATGACAGATCACTCTGAACGCACCGATGACTGATCGGTGCTTCGTCCCTTCTCGCGCTCTTCTTCCAGGCGCTCAAGTAGGAACTGATATGCTGGTGGCGGTCGCTCGGTAGCTGACCACTGATCGCCGTTCTTGAACGATCTCCACCCTGGTTCATCTGCCTTTACGTGCCACGCGTCACTCTGTGATTGGCCCACGTGGTCATCTACTTCTGACGTCATCGCCTACCGATGACCGACCGGATCAACTTCCTATGATACACTAGCCCCTAGGCTGAAAATGATGTGCGCTTGAAGAGTTATGAGTGACGTGGGGGGGTGTCATTACAAGAAAATATTTTAATAGTAATTAATTTAGAAACTAAAAAAAAAAAAGTTTCTATAGTAACTAATTTAGATATTATTTTATAAACTAAAAATAATTGGTTACTAAAAAAGTATCTATTATTAATAAAAATTATAGTATAATTAAATACTATATTTTTGGTAGCTAATAATAAAAATTAAAAAAAGATTTTTTTTATAGAGACATTTTTTTAGTCTCTTATTAAGATGTAACTGAAAACCATTTTTTAAGTTACTTTTAATCTATTTTAGAAACTATTTTGATCTCTACTAAAAATAATAAAATTAGAAACTAATTTTGTAGTTTCTAATCATCATATAATTAGATACATAAATTTATGTGTCACTATTATTTGAATTTAGATACTAATTTTGAAGTAATTAAATTTTATAAAATCAATTATTAATTATTAATTTATAAAATGTTTTAAATTGATATGAATAAATTTACTAATTTATTAATTTTAGTATAATATTAAAATAATTAATTTTAATTTAAAAATTATATTTAAAATAGTATTTTAATTTTTTAATTTTATTTAAATATAAAATTAAATTCAAAATATTATTTAAATTAAAAATTTAATAAATTAATTTAAATAAAATGCATATTTTTCAAAAACTTATTTAATTTTTTTTAAATCCGAGAAAATAGTCTGCAGGGTTTTGAATTTCTAAATTCCGTCTCTCTTTAACCTTTTCTGCTCATCTCTCACTCTGTAAGCACCCTGCAAACACACTCTGCAAACGCATTGCAACGGCAACGATAATGGCAACGCACCCTGCAGCAACGGTGACGGTAACACACCCTGCGACAACGACGACGGCAACATACCTTGTGGCAACGGCGACGGCAATGACAACGACAACACATCCTACAGCAATGACGACGACAACACACTTTGCAACAATATTTATCAATTTTTATAATAAATATCTTAATAGTGGTGTGTTCTTTTTTATTATCTAGAAACAATATAAAACATGATCATGTACTCTTTTTAAAATGGTACACCTTATATTTATAAATAAAACAATTTGTGCAATGAATATTTTGAGATTTTTTATTTTTTTATTACCCTCTAATATTGCTGAAATGTCTTATAACTTTCAAACAAAAGGTATTTGTAATTTTCATGTAATGTGAAATCACTTTTCATATCCTTTATTTTCAATTTTTTACTTATTTTCTTTTAATGAAAATAAATTGGGTTCAATGTACATATTTGTTTTAATTTTTTATTTTCGACCCATATGACCTTTACTTATTGTGTTGGCCATAAATTTCTATATAGATATTATTTTTAAAGTTGAAGCATATTTGTTGAATTTTTTTTTAAAAGAATCCATGCGGATTCAATTTCTCTTATTTTAGTTTAGACTTTTGCAATTGGGTTTATGGTGTAACGCCCCTCAAATTTTATTCATATTTATATAATAAAATAAATGTAAAACAATAATATCAAAATTAACATATGTATATATAATAAAATACAGTCATCCCATACATTGTATCTCAAAAGAACATCCCTCTTCTAGGGGTTTTAATACATATCCATCAAACAGTTTTAAAACAACCGAAGGAAACATTTAAAACTAAGTCTATCCCATCCTCCAACACGCTCACTGAGGAGCTCTGCCACCTGCAACCTTATCTGCTCCCGTGTAAGTTAACACGATCATCACAGATTTAAAAAAACATAAAACACAAGACAAAACACAGGGTAAGCTAGATATTTTAAAACTTTAAATATGAAACTTAATATCATCATAAACCATCAATTTTTTTCTTTTTCACCTTTTCACATAATTCACAATTTCATCAAGTGTCTATCATTTCACATAACCATCAAGTGTCTACCAACAATTTCAATATTCCTCTTTCTCATGTCAGACTTCTACTGACTCATAACACGTAGACACTTGACTCTACTTCCGTAAGACTCGTGCGTTGAACTTAGCATCCAGAGACCTGCACCTGTCATACTACACCACTGTGAATCCACACAGGGTCGCTGTGAATCCACACAGCTATGCGCATAAATAATCTCAATATCATCACTCTCCTAGTATGACAGGGTTAATCCATATAACAGGTCAAGTCAGTTATCTTTCAAACAACTTACCCATACATATGAACCTCCTTCGACTCTCACCAACTGAATAACTTCATCTATGTGATTCCATTATCTCAGTAGAGTCAGGATCGTCTCATTCACAGGATACTCACAGATCAATACACCCTCATAACAATCTCAACACGGTATTTCCTTTCCTGAAAATACTATGTCTTGACCACAATTTCACAGCATCCAGCATCTCATACAACACGTAAATGACCAATTCAAACATATCTCAATCAAATCATACCAAAGTTGAGAATTTCGAAAATCATATACATTTCACATTTCAATCTCAAACCAATACAGATTTACACAAAATAGGGGATTGTGAAATAAACGTTAAAACTGGTGACCACGTCACCCCAACTTCAGAATCTTCTAGCCTAAGGTTTTTATTAAAAAAATAAAGCTAGCTTCCCTTACCTGGACTTGCGTAAAATCCCTCTAAGAGCTCCAAACCCACCGAAACTTAAGGATGGCCTAACCTACATCATGGAGCCTTAATCACAAATCTAATGATATCACTCATACTTTGAGTTAACAGAGACTAACTCTGAAGCTAAAAGAGTCGCATGCAATGCCTATGCAGAGGCAACTCTCTCAATTTCAGAAACGACTCCAAAAACAGAGCACGACGAACTTACTCTATTTTAAGGTTTTGATCGGAAAACTTGCAGAGTAACTTTCCCAGGAGTCCAATGGCAGGTCGTCGATCGTTAACTGGGTGCTTGATGTAAGGACCTGTAAAATTAAATTGGAATAAAAGAGATATATTTTAAATGAATTCTAAGTATGTCTTTATTTAAAATGAAAAGGAAGGAAAGTGTAGTTTGGAAGACTATGAGATCGCCTAGTAGTACATGATCGCCGGTCGCCTGCTACACATGAGCGCCAGGGCGCGAGGCATGCAGGCATCGCGCGGGCGCGAGGCATGTGGACGTCGCCAGGGCACGAGACATTCAGGCATCGCGCGGGCGAGAGGCATGCGGGCATTGCCAGGGCGCGAGAGGCATGCGGGCATCGCCAGGGCGCGAGGCATGCGGGCATTGCCAGGGCGCGAGAGGCATGCGGGCTTTGCCAGGGGGAGACATCGGTCGTTCGCCAGGGAGAGGTCATCGGTGGATTGTCTTCGCGCGAGAGGTTCTCAGTGGATAGTCTTCGCGCGAGAGGTCATCGGTGGATTGTCTTCGCGCGAGAGGTCATCGGTGGATAGCCTTCGCGCGATAGGTCATCGGTGGATGGCCTTCGCACGAGAGGTCATCGGTGGATAGCCTTCGCGGGAGAGGTCATCGGTGGTTAGACTTCGCGCCTGTGGTCATCGGTGAAAGGTCATCGCGCGACGTCGAGTTACACACAGAGAAGGTGGGACCCAGACTTCTAGCATGGAACGTCCTGCACGCGCGCCACGTAGACAAAAAGAGTGGTTTAGAATAGTGACCTCAGAATGTTGGCATGCGCAGGAGACACTCGCAGTCGTACTGTTCAGGGCAGTGGTTGGCATGCACCAGAGACAACAGTGGTCGTACTGTTCAGGGCAGTGGTTGGCATGCACCAGAGACAACTGTAGTCGTACTGTTCAGGGAAACGTACACTCAGACTTCTCTGCAGAGTGGGTGGTGGCAGCTGCTTTTGGTGGATAAGTTGGTTTAAGATGCAGAAACCCACTGCTGAGAGAAAGAAAACGTTGCAGCCTTCAAAGAGAGAAAGAGTAAGTTACCCCCCTTCTCCTCCAGTTGTCTCCTTCGCGCTGCGATTCTAGCACCTTCACACGAGAGTACGACGAGCGACAGCCACCATTAGAGCACCTGGGCAGTTCTCTGCAAGTCCTTCAACCAGACGCAAAAACAGAGCCAAGGCGTTGTTCAAGCTTCGTTGGGTTTCAGAGCTCCTGGTGTTTTGCGCAAGTCCAGGTAAGGGAAGCTAGACTTCATTTTCAATACAAGCCATAGTTTAGCTATTTCTGAAGTGAGGGCGACGTGGTCGCCGGTTTTCATTTTCATCTTTGCAAAATGCTCTATGCTATGTGTTTGGGCGACGTGGTCGCCGGTTTTAAATGCAGACTTCGAAATACCCTGTTTTTGAACTAGATCGCCGGTTTTGGCGTTGTTTACGAACTCCCTGTTTTTGATGTTGCTTTGAAACGGTATGAGATTTAAATGAGATATTCGAAAATAAGAACCTTGGAGTGAGCTTTTGCTGTGATTGAAATCTTTCCTTTAAGTGTTATGAGATGTGTTGCATGATGTGAATGTGGATCGAGGCATAGTATTTTCAGGAAAGAAAATACCGTGTAAGATCGTGTAGGATGTGCATTGATCGGTGATTCCTAAGGGGATATCCTGACTCTGCTGAGATAATGGAATCACATAGAGGAAGTTACTCACTTGGTGAGAGTTGAAGGAGGTTCATATGAATGGGCGTCTCGTGTGAAAAAGAACGAGCTCCGCCTGTTCTATGGATTAACCCTGTCATACCAGGAGAACTATTGACATTGAGATTATATATGCGCATGCTGTGTGGATTCACAGCGACCCTGTGTGGATTTCACAGTGGTATGGTATGACAGGTGCAGATCTCTGAGTCTAATCAATGCATGAGTCTTCCGGAAGTAGTGTCAAGTGTCTTGTGTGCTGAGTCAGTGGTGGTCTGACATGTGAAATGAGGAACTTGAAATTGATAGACACTTGATACAGTTGTGAAATAGAATGACTCTGGAAAATATTGCGAAATGTGTGATTTCTGGGCGATCAGGTGAAGAGTATGAGAAACTTGATAACTTTACGTGAATATCTTGAAATTGTTTACCTTGATTTTATTTTAATTATCCTTATTTAAACTCTCTTTAAAATATCTAGCTTACCCTGCGTGTTCTGCTCGTTGGCTGTTTTTCTCTTAAAACTGTGATGATCGTGTATAACTTACACGGGAGCAGATGATCTTCCAGGATGTAGAGCTCCTTAGTGAGTGGTCGCCGAGGAAGAGATCGCCGGTTTTCTATCTCTTGGTGGTGATCGCCGGATTTATGTCCTGCTGCAGATCGCCTGTTTTGGGCCTTCTGTTACCAGATCGCCGGTTCATGTATGGAGACCGCCGGTCTTGTTGTATTTGATTGAATTTCGTTTAAATTTTGAAAACATTTGACCTGGTTATGTATTTAACTCCCTAAGAGGAGCAACTTCATTACTTATATATATATATTATCATTCTTCAATATTATTTGTTCACCTTTATTTTCATTATACATGTATGTATGGCTTTATTTTTGGCGGGATGTTACACTTGATGGTTTCGGAAACGTCAACTGGTAGCGAAGATGCCCGAACGTGGAGAGAAGGAGAGAAAGGAAACAGGGAACCAAAACTCAACTCACTCGATTTCTCTCTACCCAAACAGCGTTCGAATATTGCCTATCAGAAGTGGATTTTGAACTTAAACCACCTTGCCCAGGAATGCCGCTGCCACCACCCACTCTGATGGAAAACTCTTGCGTGCAAGTTTCCTCTGACAGGATGGCCACGTGGACACCTTTGTATGCCCAAAACTCTGAAGCCACCTGCCCTACTTACTCTCTGTTGCCAACTGCTCTGGGGACCCTTACTGTCTACGTGTCGCGCCTGCAGAACGCCTTCGCTGGAAGCCTGGGTCCCAGCTTATCTGCGTATAACAGGACCCCCCGATGACTGATCTCTCGATGACTATCCACCGATGTCTCTCCCTGGAAGACGACCGATGTCTCTCCCTGGCAGACGACCGATGTCTCTCACTGGAAGACGACCGATGTCTCTCCCTGGCAGACGACCGATGTCTCTCCCTGGCAGACAACCGATGTCTGATGACACCTCGTCACCCCTGCTGAAGGCTCATCGACTCACTACTCCACATCTGTGTTATCACCCCCACATGGCTCGGTGACGTTGGTAGCTTCTCCTGCCCGAGGACAGGTCGGTACTAACTCCTCACGCGCCAATGCATGCAACACTGAGGACAATCTCTTATGCCAAAGCATAGAGTTTCGCATTTATCCCGCATGCATGGCGTATCTAAGGTTCAAATCACACCTTGATACATGTGATTTCTGGAACCCACTAAGCTCCACCGACCGACCTCTACCATACTGACCTCAGACCTCTTGGGCAACGTCCGAGGTCTGACTACTATGGATTTTCTATTATATGACCTTTTTCATTTTAAATAATAACATACTCAGAAATCATTTAAAATATACCACTTCTATTCCAAATAAATTTCTAGATCCTTACATATGGACCTAATTAGATATTACATTTAGGTCCATGTTTACTTCAGATTTTAAAGTCTATATAGTCAAATGTTCCATAAACATGTACACAAAAATCATTTGTTCAATTTTGCAATTTTAGGAATTGTCTCTTCATCTCCATTTCTCTCAATTTTTTAAATTGTCTTTTTATTTTCTTCTCTCAATTTTTTGTGTGTTCTTTATCCATGGAGAATTAATACTTGAGGATTAATTCATGGAATTAAGATCAAAGAAATCAAATTGAGTTTTACACTGATCATTGAATGCTCTAAATTTGTTCTTCTCTAATTTTGATATGCAATTTGTGATTACAATTTGTATTTTTTACTTTTAAAATGAAATTAGGAATCAATTGAATTTTGATTCGATAATTAAATACTGAATGACATTTTGATTTAATTTGTATAACTAGTTTAATTGATTAATTTAATCATTTAATTGTTCAAACTTGGATCTAAATCATAAGAGAACTATGATAAGAGGAATCATTTGGTTCTTGAATTTGTGAATTGACCTTTCATCTTCTATTTTCGATTTTGCTTCTTTTTTTTTTTTTTAATTTTCAATCTCTATTTTACATTCTCAATCCCTAAACCCCAAAATTAATTTTTACAAGAAGAATATTAAAGATTGAATATAATCAATGTGTGTCATCGGAGAATAACCTAGGTTGTGCTCTGTATTGCAAAATTTTGAGAAAACATAGAATCTTTGATTTCAAGAACAACATTGAAAATCACTTATTTTCTAAATCGAGTGAGGGTGACCTGTCTACAAAAGACACTTAAATGCTCAAGTCAATGCAATGACCATGAATAACAAATCTTATTGAATGTGATATCATATATGTAAAATGTCAACATATTTATAGAGTTTTAATAAGTCTTTCATCTAGATATGCCTGGATTAGCATGGTCCATGAATCATAATAATTTATTAACTCTTTATTAGTTGGATTATGGATGCAATTGTATTTAACCTCTTAATCTTAATAGTTATCATTTTAGGTTACCAAGATGTATCTAGTTGTTTAACTGAGGACATCTTGGTCTATGTAGTACACTTGTCCGTCGGGTTGGATGGAAGGGTGAGAACCTTTCTTGAGGAATGGCAATTTTGAAAGAAAATTTTCTCTTTTAGCTTTTATTTTTTTGCCAATGTTGTCTTAGGCATTTTCTTCCTATGATACACTAGCCCCCTAGGCTGAAAATGATGTGCGCTTGAAGAATTATGAGTGATGTGGAGGGATGTCACTACAAGAAAATATTTTAATAGTAATTAATTTAGAAACTAAAAAAAAAAAAAAGTTTCTATAGTAACTAATTTAGATATTATTTTATAACTAAAAATTATTGGTTACTACAAAAGTATCTATTATTACTAAAAATTATAGTATAATTAGATACTATATTTTTGGTAGCTAATAATAAAAATAAAAAAAGATTTTTTTTTTATAGAGACATTTTTTTAAGTCTCTTGTTAAGATGTAATTGAAAACCATTTTTTAAGTTACTTTTAATCTATTTTAGAAACTATTTTGGTCTCTAAAAATAATAAAATTAGAAACTAATTTTGTAGTTTCTAATCATCATATAATTAGATACATAAATTTATGTGTCACTATTATTTGAATTTAGATACTAATTTTGGAGTAATTAAATTTTATAAAATCAATTATTAATTATTAATTTATAAAATGTTTTAAATTGATATGAATAAATTTACTAATTTATTAATTTTAGTATAATATTAAAATAATTAATTTTAATTTAAAAATTATATTTAAAATAGTATTTTAATTTTTTAATTTTATTTAAGTATAAAATTAAATTCAAAATATTATTTAAAAACTTATTTAATTTTTTTAAATCCGAGAAAATAGTCTGCAGGATTTTGAATTTCTAAGTTTCATCTCTCTTTAACCTTTTCTGCTCATCTCTAACTCGGCAAGCACCCTGCAAACACACTGCAACGGCGACGACAATGGCAATGCACCCTGCAGCAGTGGTGACGGCAACGCACCCTACGACAATGGCGACGGCAACGCATCCTGTGGCAATAATGACGGCAACGACAACACACCCTGCAGCAACGACGACGACAACGCACTCTGTAACGGTGATGACAACGCACTCTACAACAATGATGCTTTTGTACTACGAAGGAGGCCAATTTCTTCAAGCTTATCATCGTAAGTTTTGATTTGTGCTCCATCGCCCTTTGCTTTTATTTTTGTGCTTGCTCATCGAAGTTCCGTGCAACTTTACTCAGTGTGTATCTTTCCAATCTTAGAATCCTAGATTTTGTTCTTATGTTGTATTCCCTCAATTAATTGTTAGCTGAGTGTTTGTACATGGATTTGAGAATCGAGACTGATTTCATCTTAAAATGAGCACATTGCTAATGATAATGGAAAACTAATTACCTCTAAATCTGCAATGATGCCCAAGGATGTACAAGTAGACTATTTAGCGGCTTTGTGGTTTTGTTCACAACTTGATTTGCATCTTTTTCTCTCTTAATTCTTTTAACAATTTATTTTCTTTGAAAGATTAAAGTAAGTTTAAATGTTTTAAATGATTGTATATAAGCTCTGAGGGATTTGTGAAGTAAAATTTCTTATCAGGGTTTACATATTTAATTGTGTTTTTTAGGACTATAAGTAGATAGTGAAACAATGTTTTGCTCAGTAACATAAATTAAAGATTATAGTAAGTTGTCTACCGTGCTATTTGCTGATGCCTAATGATGGAGGGTCTATTAGTGATTTGCCATTTGGTTTCTTTATAACTGGACCTGCACCATTGCCATTCTCACTCTCTATTTCTCTCTTACATCCATATCTACTCGTTCATTTATTTATTTTTGTGCAAGAAGGCTGTAAATGAAACCAGTGTGTAGATTATTTGATTTGCATTTAATTATTTTATCTGAGGGCTATGTAAATATTTTCCTGGTTGCATGAACTAATTTACTGATGAATAATTGGGTTGAATGTGGGTTTGTTACTCTGATTTATCATATAAGATTATATTTTGCTGATGGCAATGGGAGTAGTTACTGTTTTTTCCATTTTGAATGATTGGCGGCCACATGTTCTTTAACTTGTTATTTTCCACACTATTGTTAGGGTGATAAAATTCATGGATCTCTCTATCAATTTGTTGGTTTCATCATCAATTTGTTATTGGATCCCATTTTTAACCTTGTGGAATTTATGAATTTCAATCAGTATTGTCTTGAATAAGTAAAATGTTATTTTTAATTTTACTCCTCCATTTATATGTTGATACAAATTAGTGATGGTCTAGTGGTACTTATGCGGTCCTTGAGGGTCTACTCTTTTTATTCCAAGGAAATATGTGAAAGCCTATACATAATAGTGCAATTTTATGGGTTATTTTGTTTTTTAAAAAAAAGAAGTTCATAGTTGAAATTTGAGTCATATTACGTAAAAAAATAATTTCTTTTTATAATTTTGATCTGTTATTTTATGCAAAATATTATAGGAGTATTTTTGTAGCAGTATAATGGATCTTAATTCTATTAAATAATATAATTCAAGTATATTGTGTACCTTATCCAGAAAAAATAAAAGAAAGGGTCGATTGGTGGGTGGTTATTAAAACCAAACCAAGATGTACCGTTGATGATCAATATACATTAGAGGTTGTTTATCAAGAGTCAACAACTAACGTTAATATCACAACAAATGAGGAGTTACTTAGTCATTTGATGGATGAAGACGAGTATGAGGAAATAGATGAAGTAGAATGAGAGTTGTTGAGAATTCGAAAGAAAGTAAGCATATAGAAAAGGAAGAAGAGGAAGAAGAAATTTTTTTTGAAAGTGAATTTGAGTATGATTCTGAAGTGATGAAATCTTACATCAATATAGACTTGATGATTACTTTAATGGTAATAGTGATGATAGTGATGAATAAATCACTTTCTTTATGATAGTGTAAAGGTGAGGTTTCATTTGTATTTGTGTTCTATTTTTTTATTCATGTCAATTTTGCAGCCATTTGATAATATATTCCATGTACTATCTCCAAATTAGGTATTTCTAATTTGTTTTATTATTATTGCAGATGTCAAACAAAAATTATGGTAAAGAAGTTACTTTTTGTGAACATTCGACTAAACAATGTTGAAGACGTCCTTCACAAAATGTCTTCAAGGAACTTGTGTTCAAATTCAACTTAGCCTTCAAGAATCTCAGCACATGCTTAAACCTTCATCTAGTCTTCTCCTTACTGCAAAACCTTATTCCTCTATAATTCTCCTATTTCTTTTATTTCAATTAGCTTCTTTACTAGTTTAAACACGTCTCCCTACCCTGCACTCGTCTTCCCTTCAACAATGACAAAATTTCCTTGGGAATTTTAGGTTTTACTTGGGAATTTTCCATCTGGGCTCGTGAGAGGGTAGGAGGAGGTGGTATTTGGAATTGATGATATCTGGGTTGGTTGTCTAGGAACTTGTAGAGATGGGCTTGGGTGCTGAGAATGGTAAGGTGGTGGAGCCTTGGGATGTGTGCAAATCAAAGGGGAGGAGGAAGAAGAAAGGGGCTAGGTCTAGTTGTTCGCTTAGGATGAGGTTTATTGGTAGCTGCATTTCCTCAAGATCCAAGGTTGATACCCGTATCAGTGGTAGTGGTACCAGTACTCATTATGGTAATCATTATTGTTCCCTTGCAAGAGTTGGTACTGTTGTTGTCTTTGTGTGATGATGTGTTCCATCTATGTGAATGTGCTTGTCATATGATTTTGTTTGTGCATAAGCTTTCCCTGTTTTTTTGTTTTTAATGGTTAGTTTGTCTTGGGGTTTGAGAATTCTATTGAACTTGAAGCTTTAATGTCTCCAAATCCATGAAGATTACTTGAAGGTTGTGTTGCTGCTTGTGGGCATGACTTCTGGGTAGATTAGAATTTGTTAATCCACTCTTAGCTTAATTCAAACCTGAATCAATCTAGTTCTTTAAAAGAAAAAGTGTTTTTCAAAGTAAGTGAAAAAGAACTTGTTGATTTATCGTTTTAATCGGTTGTTTTACACTTAGTGTGTTTGAAAGGTTTTTTAAACTAGTTTGACCTTGGTTGACTTAGCTGGCAAACCAATTCAATCGGTTGATTCGACAATTCAATCGGTTGATATTCGAAAATCCTTTACAGATTTAGTTAAGTCTGTTAAATCTATTTTCTATGGTTTCAATCTGTTTTGGCTCGTGATTAACTGCCTTAAATGACTATTTTTGAAAGCTATGCAACTGGGATTACTTCCCTATTTCAAATACACAGAAACAGAGATTCAAAACACATTTTGAAAGATTGTGAAAGGATTCAAGATTGCAAGATTGCTTTGCATTGGTTAAGTGAGGAATAGGATCAACAGTAATTCCTTGAATCAGGTGTAATCTTTCCTGCTCTCTTCTGTAATTGTTTTCAAGTTTGTAAATCTGTATACTGTTGGTACAGAAAGGACAGAGGGTGTTCTGACTTTGTGTGTGGTGTATCAAAAAGGTTGAGTGTTCTTAATAGGTCAAGATCACCTTTTTGTTGTTGTGTGTTGTTTGTAATCTGTTGTTAGTTACATAGTGGAATCTTAGTGGTTTTCTGAGAACTGGATGTAGCTCTGGTAAGGAGTGAACCAGTATAATTGCTTATGTGATTCCCTCTTTATCTCACTCCTTAAAATTGTTTGATTTGTGATTTTAACAAATTGCTGGTATAAGCAATCGGTTTATTCGTATAAACAATCGATTGATTTTCTGGAATCAATTAAAAATTGTTTTATTTCTTGGCTGATTTGATTGCTTCTTCTGTACTTCTTCATTAATCTTCATTCCACTCCATTATTTGCAAAAATATTTCAATAAACAATTCACTCCTCCTCTCTTGTTTAAGCCATTAATTCTAACAAATTCTTTCATGAGCACCCAATGTAGGCTTGTTTACCTATTTTGTTTTCTATTTGGTTGAAAGTTACCATGCTATGCAATGTCAATTGATACACAAAAGATTACAAGTACCATGACTGCTGTTTGGGGAATCAAAGTTGAAATTGAAATGTAATTGAGTTTTTTTATTCGTGTTTATCCAAAACTACAGTGAATTTCATTCTTAATCCTAAGAGATTTGACAATGCATATGTAAGCTTTATCAATAGAATGTTTCCTTTACCACACCACCATGTGGTCTTCCGATTCATAGTGAGAAGCAAAGCTTTATCAATAGAATGTTTCCTTTACCACACCACCATGTGGTCTTCCACTTCACAATGAGAAGCACAAAATTTAAATTTTAGACTGGTTAGGAAATACATAAGTGTCAAATTTGACTTTAGTTGTGATAAGTAATTACTATCATATGAACTTGAGATTAGATATTGAAATTAGTTTTAGACGCAGTAAAAGCAAAAGATCTTAAAATATTTCAAATGAATTGATTTTTACACTTGATAAAAAAAATAAATATAAAATATAAAAAAAAATAGAAAATATAAAAAAATAGAAAAAAGTATAAAAAAATATTTTATAATAAATTATATTATTTAGAGACCAATATAGTGACCATT
Organism: Phaseolus lunatus; assembly: GCA_013389735.1. Classification (NCBI taxonomy): domain Eukaryota; kingdom Viridiplantae; phylum Streptophyta; class Magnoliopsida; order Fabales; family Fabaceae; genus Phaseolus; species Phaseolus lunatus. The sequence goes on along the minus strand of CM023858.1, from coordinate 30,616,546 downwards.
TTTAGTATTTATATATTTGGTCACTAAATGAGTTTCTATATATTTTGGTCACTAAATTGGTTTCAATGAAATTAGTTGTTAATTTGATTTTAGCCACTTAAGACTATTAGTTTCTAAATTAGTCTCTAATTAAGTTAATGACTAATTTTATCATTTTAGAAACCAAAAATTTAGTTTCTAAAAGCACTTTTTCTTGTAATTTGTGCATGGTATGTTTTTTCTACCAAGAAGTGATTGTTGATTATACCTTCTCGAGAAGTATGAATGACTTTGCTTAGTAATCATTAGATGTGAAAGATCCAACAAGTGATGAGAGCTTGTGGTGGTTCTGTTCGCGTCGCTTTCTAGCTATAAATAAATGGTTAATATTTTTTGTGGGACCACATTGGTTTTCTTGAAATATTCGAGTAGTGTCTAGGCATCGGGAATTCATTTTGCTACTAGGTTAGTCATGTCTTCTTCCTCTAGCATTTCGAGTTCTTTTAGATGGGTGGTCATTTAGGGATAACAAGGAGTCATCAGTTCACGGTGAAGGTGTGAGTTTGACATCTGAGATTGGATTTATGTGCCAAGGAGGAGTGTGATCTTTCCTTTGAGCAAGCAAAGACTAGCCTACCTCTTCAATTAGATTATAAGTGGGTGGATTCACAAGTAATAGAGTATTTTTCTAAGTATAAGTTGTCATTTGTAATCGAGTCTTTCGCGACAAGTGTTCTAATATTGACAAAAGTCGCCAAGGTTGGAAATATTTCCATCAAGCAATGTTGTGCTATTGATAATGTTTTTCATGGTTAAGAAGGTTTTCCTAACTAGTTCTTTTATATGTATTTGTGTTTGTTTATAGATGTTCACATGTGTTTTCCCTGGACGAGTTTACTATGTGTATGTTATGGGTTTTGAATGTTGTGTTGACACTGATCATTTTAATAGTTGGACATCTTCATAAGCTTTTCATTTAGTTTGTGATGTTTTCCACTTAAACTTTTCTCCTCAAGTATTATTGCATTTCTAGAGTATTAGACTCTCGAATCAGATTGGGTGGTTGTCAACCAAGTACTTGCCTATTTGTTCCATGTACCTCATTTTATAAAAACTTCAAGGGTAGATCTTTTAAGGTGGTAATTGATTCGTCAGGTAAAAAACATGATGGTGACAAACCTAGGTTTCCATCTTATCGGATAATAAATCTTGTTCGTTATAATAATTGATTGAGATCAATGATGACTATCGAAGATAATAAAGTCCTAAATGTCTTAGATAGGTTCCCACGACGATTACCAACCCAAAAGATCCTTGTCATTTAACTTTTCCCCTGTCATTATGTTGATTTTTATGGTGTACTTATATAGACAAAAAGGGGCCTAGATAGTACCTGGAATTGGAACTGGCAATCTCAATTGTCATTGATGTCTCGGTTACTCCTTCTTTTCTCTTCTTGTATTTGTTCCCTCGTGTTCAATCATTCCTCTTTCACTCCTCTTGTGCTTCTTAGAACTAGAAATCTTCAGCTTTTTAACTCCTTGGTGCTTGGTTGGGAGTTAACCTGCAAAAGGTTCTTCAATGATCAAGTACTATGTATTAAGAATGTATGATGTAATTGATAAAAGTGTACCTTCATCTTGTGTAGAAGTCTTATTTATAGTGTTTGGTAGTGGGCTATTTCATTCATGAGTCGTATCTGATGTGTATCTTTAGTAAAACAATATTAGCTGATTTATTTCATATCTCCCGAATTTAGCGAGGTGCAGCCCGGATTTTTAGGGATGTTACCCAGATTTGTAGCATGTTACCATACTTACAATTTATCTTTGATTTTCTCTTTAATGTAGTTAATCATTCGGCCGATCGGTCAATGATGTCAAGAGACGTGGCTCATTCGACTCTTACCAGTAAACGTGCCCCAAGCTCAATGAAGTATTATTCAGAAGATTCTAGATGTGACCGTTGGGTACCTCGAGGTATCAAGTGACTGTGACGCATTAAATGCACTGTCAAAGATGAGATGTACATCATTCAACGTGTCGTTCGAGTTTTTGCTTTTTGATCCAAGAGATCTAACGGTCCACCTGATTGTGTCGATTCAAGTGCGAATATTGTGATCCATTGGATTGAAATGAATCTAATGGTGTGAAATGAGACAAATTTTCGTTCCCTTGTCCTTAGAAATCTATAAATAGGAGCCCATTTCAAACTTTCTTATGTGCTTGCTTGCTCCAAGTCTGAGTGCTAAAGGAATTTTTGAGTGACGAGCTACTTTGTTTGAGTATTCGATCTTGTCTTAAAAGGTTAGTAATGTGATACAACCCAAGTAGACAAGGAGATAACCAAGGACACAACAGACACTTCATAATTAAGTCATTCATCTCAGCATCCAAAACAAGGTCCCACCAAACTTCAAAAGGACCTGAGCAGAAGAAGAATTGGACATAGGCTAGAGCATCAAATGTTCTTTTTTATAATCTTTTTGAGTGCTTTGAGTGTTCTCCTCTTGATTTCTTTTCACCAAAAGTGACGTAAACTTGAGAGGGTGTTTTCTAACTTCTATTTCACTAATTGTTTGTTCACTTGTGAATTATGTATCATCTATCTTCAGGGAAATCTTCTAAACCACAATCTCCTCAAAAGGCACGTCTTTTGGGAGAGCTTGAGGATGCCCGAAGGAGTTTGGCCCATAAAGAAGACAAAATGCGACAACTAGTGGAAAGAATGCAAAGGCTAGAGGAAGCTCAAGAGAGGCAATCTCAAGAAAGGTGATGGGAGCCGCCAAGAACAACTAGACATTCCATGCACTATGAGAGTCAAGAACATGATTGGCGAGTGCACAATTTTGACAAACGACACCATCAACACCAACCACAACCACAACATTCTTTTTCTTTTGTAAAGTTACCTAGCTTTAGTGGGGATAGTGACCCAAATGTATATTTAGGATGGAAAGCTAGAGTAGAAAAAATATTTAATGTATATGAGGTCGAAGAGGACTAAAAAGTTAGGTTAGCTTCCCTAGTTTTTTTAGACTATGCTATACAATGGTGGCAACAAACTGTAATGGACATTGGGCTAAACAAGAGGCCAACCATGGTCTCTTGGTGTGATTTGAAAGAATTCATGCACGTGCGGTTTGTTCCTCCTCATAGGAAGGAACACTTATTGAAGCTCCAACGGCTTCATCAAGGACTTAGGATGGTAAAGGAATATTTTGAGGATTTAGAAACAACTTTGACTAAAATTACTATGCCTAATAGTGATGAGTCAAAGATAACTATGTTTGTGAGTGGTTTGAGGCGAGAAATTTGAGATGTTGTAGAAGTATATGAGTACTCTTCTTTAAAGAAGTTGGTTCACCTAGCCATCAAGGTGGGATCACAAATTTCAAAGAAAACAACTTTCAAAAATACTCATAGTGATGACTTCTACAAATCTTCAAGGAAGGATGCAAACAACATTTATACAAAAACTTCTCCTTCCCATTTTTCAAAAGAAATCACTACACACCAAAAGGTTTCTAAAGACCACCTTTTCACCTCTACCACTAAGTCACCAACCAAAACCCCCAATATGAAATGTTTAAATGTTTAGGTTTTGGGCACATTGCTGTCAACTGTCCAACTAAAAGCACCAAGTTGGCAACTAAAGAACAAATACAAATAAAAATAAAAAGAGAAAATAAAAAAGCCGAGGAAAGTAAAAAGGGTCTCATGTTGTTAGACCTCCCAAAAATAATTGCGCCTTCACGATATACTTATTCCTTCTCTTTTTCACTACCAAATGTTTCTACCTACTTACCATCTTTCTTAAAGAATGCTAGGGATGAATTTTCAAGCACCTCCTAAAGATTTTCACCTTTTAAGAGGATTTTCACAAAGATTTGTTATTCCCCAACATTCTTTTCAAACTTGGTTTGTATATAGAAACCCATCTTATGCACTCCCAACATTTAAGCAACATAAGTTGAGTTCATATCCCAATCCCTGCACTATCTTAAATGTGAACAAACTAAGTATGTTATCTACAGGAGTTCTGAATTCGAGGTCAAATTCTCTCGAACTTGGGGGGCATGATACAACCCAAGTAGCTACGAAAATGACCAAGGAAGCAAAAGACAAAGCACAAGGTGAACAGTCATCTCAACAAACAGTTCAAGATCCCACCAAGGATCACATGGACCTCACTAGAGGAGCTAGGCATAAACCAGCACACCAACTATTCTTCCTTTTGGTCTTCTTATAAGATACAAATATGTTGTAAATAATTGGGCTCACTTTAGGGGGCTAAATAACAAAGATAACTTAGAATAAGGTGCCTTTAGCATAATAGTGGGTGTAGTTATCATTTAAGCTTGTTCTTAGCCCTTTAGGAAGACATTTTGACCTAGTTTTTAGAAGGACAAGCCTAGGATGCGGGTTTGACTTAATCAAACCCTAAGGCTGCCTATTTTTTCCCTTTTCTCATCCTACCCCTCTTGCTTGTTTTCCAAGGCTCCTTCACCTATAAATAGAAGGGCTACCCATTGTATTATACATGTTGAATTTGAATAGAAAAGTTACTCTGCACAAATTGTGTGAGGTGTGTGTGAGGCTTGAGTCCTGTAGCATTTAGGTCTTATCTTTGAGTGAGTTGAGAGCTCTCAAGTGGCGGCCCTCTACACTTATCTTGGAGAATCCACCATCCAAGTGGCGTGTTCATTCTCTCATTCCATCATCGATAAGCTTCCTTTTCCTTCAACTTTGTTTTTCCATCTTCCATTTTCATCTCTTCTATTCGGTCATTTTTTTTGTTGTTGTTTCCTTTATGTTCTTTTAATTTCCGCCTTGCATCATTATCACCCATATTCTTGTGTTTTTCTCTTTGCCCTTGTGAAGTGAACTTTCACACTTACTTAACCACTTGGTTACGTTCGTGTTCAGTGGGGATCTTCTTAGGGTTCTCACCATTATTGTGCTAAAATCTCAATCTTAAGTAAAGTGTCATCTAAAATGAAAACATCTAAAATCAATTCACATCACCAAGGTTACAAGAAAATGGGTGGGACAATTAAAAAGAAATAGGTTTGAAATTGGCGCCTATTTGGAGTCACATTGCAAGCATGACCAAGGTGTGCTTCATGTGACTCTTTTTTAGGTTAACGACCGACCTAGGTTAAATTATGGGTCTTAATGAAACCTTAATTTAATCTAGGTTGGTTTTTAGATGCCAAATTCAACCTTAATTACAATTAAGAAAATTTACAACTATTTTTGCTACTATACTTTTGAAAGAAAAAAAATTTCTACTCTAAAGGAACTACACTAGGTTATGGCAGTTTGAAAATGTATAAGAGATTGTCTCTACCATTAGTAGTAGAGTCTCAGTCTTCTTAAATCTTCCTTGCCATTGACCTAGTGGTTTGATGTGAGTTGATTTTATGATTGTACATTTTTATGGGTTGCACTTTGTTTATGGTTTTTGATTTAGTAATTATGGTGATAGGCTCAAAGAAGATTGCCACTGGACACGAACTTAAGTAAGTGTGAAGGTTCTCTTCTAGAGAGAAAAAGAGAAAACACAATTATATGGTGAAGATGATGAATTGCAGAATTTAGAACAACATAAGATAGAATTGATAAGATGATGACCAAATAAAAAAAAAAAAAAGAGGAATCAAAGAGCATAAATGGGAGACAATGGTGTAAAAGATGAAAGGAAAAGATGAAAAGATAAGAGATGCTTATGGATGATGAAAGGAAGAACACGCCACTTGGAGTGCTGGAAGCCTCCAAGATGAGTGATGAAGAGTCGCCACTTGAGGTGCACTACACTCAAGATAAGACCTAAGAACTTTAGGAGAACAAAACTCACTAAACAATCAAGCAGAGTTTCTTTTTTATTCAATTTCAAGTATAGCAATACATGAGGCAAGACACCCTTTATATAGGAGAGAGTGACTTGGGGAGCAAGATTGAGAGGGGTAGGGATGTCATTTGTGAGAAACCTTTTAGAAGGCAGGTCAAGAAAACCCTAAACCTAGGTGCACATGTCATGAAAGGTGGGCTTGGCACAAGCCCAAATTACTAAGCACACCCTACTCAAATTACTAAGCACACCCTACTCTAGCTTATTCTTCTATTTGGACCCCCAAAGTGAGCCCTATTTATTTACATAAATTTGTCTTTTAAAAAGACCAGATGAAAGAACATTTGACGCTCTAGTCTATGTTAAGTTCTTATTCTACTAAGGTCCTTTTGAAGTTTGGTGGGGCCTTGTCTTGGATGCTAAGATGACTGACTTAATTGTGAAGTGTCTATTGTGTGCTTCATATTTTCCATTTTCTCTTTTGTTTTTCATTTTGACTTGGTCCTCATTAACTTCTTTGGGGAGAGGGGTTTTAATATAAGTTTATGCCCTTGGAAGTTTCTTGGTATGGCCATCATGTAAAATTTTTCTATCATATTGTCAAAGCCTTCCCAATACAATATGTGTTGCTTCCATTGGCACAACATCACATAAAACCTCATCTTTATACTTTCCTATAGCAAAAGTTATGAGGACTTGTTTATTAACCATAATTGCACCCTTTTCACTAAGCCATTGTAGTTTATAGGGCTTTTGTATGAGAGATAGTAGGTAATCCAAGCTTCTCCACCACTCTTGTACTTGCCACATTAGCACCACTACCCCCATCTATGATCATGGAACATAACTTGTTGATAAGGCATAGGTGTTAAAAATATTTTCTTTTCGAGTTTCATCAAAAGGGTTTTGAATAGTACCCAACATTCGCCTTACCACCAATAAGTCATCTTCACAAGGTATCTCACATTCATTTTCACTAGGGATTTTGGAAGGGGTAGGGGAGGTAGACCTAGAAGATTGATCACTATGGTCACTTACTACCATCCCCCCTTTTACCATCATGGTTCTTTTGTTAGGGCAATTTGCTGCGATATGGCCAAAACCTAAACATTTAAAACATTTTTTATTTGAGGTTTTGGTTGGTGATTTAGTTCTAAATGGAGAAGGATTGTCTTTAGAAGTTTGTGGGGTGGATTCTTTAGAGGAATTAGAAGGATTATCTTGGTTTGGAAATTTATTTTTATCCTTCCAAGATGATTTGTAAAAGCCATCATTATGAGTATGTTTGAAAGATATTTTTCTTAAAAGTTGTGATTCAACCTTGATGACTAGATGAACAAATTTTTCTAAAGATGTATACTCATAAAGTTCTACAACATTTTGAATTTCTCTTCTTAATCCACTCACACATCTAGTAACCTTTGACTCTTCATTTTCATGAATATTAATCTTAGTCAAAGTTGCTTATAAATCTTTGAAGTATTCATCTACACTCCTAGGTCCTTGAAGAAGCCGTTGGAGCTTCAACAAGAGTTCCTTCCTATAGTGAGGAGGAACAAACCGCACGCGCATGCATAACTTTAAATCACTCCAAAAGACCACGATTGGCCTCTTGTTTAGCCCAATGTCCATTACATTTTGATGCCACCATTGCATGGCATAGTCTAAAAATTCTAGGGAAGCTAACTTAACTTTTTAGTCCTCTTTGACCTCATACACATTAAAAATTTGTTCCACCTTAGCATCCCATCCTAAGTATACATTAGGGTCACTTTCCCCACTAAAACTAGGTAACTTTACAAAAGGAAAAGAAGTCTTTGGTGGTTGGTGTTGGTGGCGCCTAGTTTCCATATTTTGCACTCTCCATTCTTCTTCTTCTTCTTCTTCTTCTTCTTCTTCTTCTTCTTCTTCTTCTTCTTCTTCTTCTTCTTCTTCTTCTTCTTCTTCTTCTTCACTCTCATGGTGTATATGATACCTTGTAATGCGTCTAGCTTCCCACCTCCTTTCCCTAGCTAGTCTCTTTTAAGTTTCTTTTAGCCTTTGCATTCTTTCCACGAGTTGTCTCATTTCCTCTTCTTTGTGGGTCAAGCTTCTCTTGGCATCCGCAAGCTCCCCCAAAAGATGTGCCTTTTGAGGAGATTGTGGCTTTGAAGACTCTTCCGAAGAAAAATGAGCAATGATTTTACACAAAAGAAAGAAAACAATTAGTGAAAATAGCAATTTCATGCACTCATTCACGTGTCTCACTCGACTATTTAGTTAAGGATGGGAAAATTTAAATTCACTCAAGGAAGATTTGAACTCTAAAAGTTTTACACTTGGTAGCAACACTTCAAGTGAAAGAGGTCAAAGCTCTTATCACTTGCTCACCAAAGAACCCCCAACAAAATTAAAGAAATATTTGAAGACAAGCAAGAAAAGATAAAAGAAAGAAAGCTAAACCAAATTAGAATTTAGAGGATGAAAAAACTTTTAACAAAAATCCTCTTAATATTTAAATATTGAAAAGTGAATTGCATTCAAATTGTTTTTGTCTTTGATTTTTTTTTTATGGATTCAAAATTTCCACATTGTTGGCATGCATATTTCTAATTCACTTTCAATTTTTGCAAATGGTTGGGATGCAGTTCATATGATCACTTGAATTCTTTGTTTGGAACTAAATCAAGTACCATTTAAACAAATTCTAATTATTTTTAGTTCTTCACAATTAAAGTTACAATAAGCAGAATGGATGACAGACTCCTAGAACACTAAGAACAAAAGACTCAAGCAAAAAGTAAGGAAAGAAAAAAAATGACACAAATAATTCAAAACAAGAATTTAAATTGCTTAATGAATAAAAGGCGGAATTGTAAATGACAAGAACTTTAAAGACTGAATTGAAAGGTGTTGAATTGTAAAGCGGAGTTTAAATTGCTGGAAGATAAACACATAATTGAAATGTGCTGGAATTTCAAAGCAAAACATAAACTCAGAAAAGATAAACACAATTAAAACCATGCCCCGAATACCACATGATGTGAGTTGATTTTAAGATTGCACATTTTATGGGTTACACTTTGTTTATGAGATGTTTTTTTGTTTAAGCAAAATATGGTGAGAAACCCAAAGAAGATTTCCACTGGACACGAACTTAACCAAGTGGTTAAGTAAGTGTGAATGTTCACTTCTAGAGGGCAAAGGAAAAACACAATTATATGGTGTTGATGATAACTAGGTGTGAAATTAAAGAGCATATAAGGAAAAGAATATGGAAACCAAATAGACAAAGATGAACACAAGAACATAAAGAAATGGAAAATAAAGAGATGAAAGGAAAGAGAAGCTTAGGATGATGAAGGTGTGGTCACGCCAATTTGAGTGGGAGGAGACTCCAAGATGAGTGGGGAAGAGCCGCCACTTGAGGTATTCCGTACTCAAGATAAGACCCAGAGATAATAGGAGACTTAGCTCACTAAACACTCTGACAAAGTTTCTTTACATTCAAAATTTAATGAAATGAACAAGGATCACTTTAAAAGTACAACATGCAAACAAAAATAAAGGCAGAATATTACACCTCCATTCAAACCTTCTTGGATCCTAACAATGTGTTATCATTTACCAACCAACACAAGTATCTACCATTCCGAAGCATAACAACTTCCTCTATCATTTAAACCAAATTCAAGATTATAATGCCAAAAACAAAAGCAATCTAAACAAAAAAAAAAATAATGAGAATTCATCAAAATCATTCAAGAGGAACCTCAACGTCGCCATCGAAAATCTCTTGTTGTATATCCTTGGGATTTTTCCCATCGACGGTGCACACAACAGACACACAAGTTTCGAGGATCTCTTTGATGGTTCTGCTGAGATCTTTCACCATGGAATGCGGCTTCATCACCCTCGCGATCTCAATCACGTCGACCAGGGCAATGTTTCCATTGTGTTTTATGTTATTCGTCTTTTTCCTGTCTCTCTTGGGATCTTTGGGTGCTTGGATGACAAGAGCGGCGATGGAGGGCACCACCGTCACCTTCACCTAGTGGTTTTGAACGGTGAGCTTCATCGTCTTGCGGAGGCCCTTCCAATCCTTTGCAATCTCCTTAGCGATGTCTTCATCGATCTTTTTCAAAGAAAGTCCCAACAGACTAATCTTTGGCGCGAGAGAACTCGTCGCACCCATCTCACCACTGGTGACGCGAACGAACACGTCCACCACCTGTGAGGGATCAAACTTCGGTGGCATTGGACCGCTGGTTTCTTGACTAGAGTGGTGTTGATTATATAATTGTGTTTTCTCTTTGCCCTCTAGAAGTGAACCTTCACACTTACTTAACCATTTGGTTAAGTTTGTTTCTAGTGAGAATCTTCTTTGGGTTTCTCACCATATTTTGCTTAAACAAATAAAAAAAAAGTGCAAACCATAAAATGTGCAATCTTAAAATCAACTCAAATCAGTCGGTAAGGGTTGCTAATTGTTAAGTGGCTGCCTTAATCAACTGATCTTGCATTTATGTCAATAGCATGTAGTATGTATCAAATAAACAATTTGTTAAATTGCCTCGTTAAAACCTTATCGGTCGAAAACCCTCCTCAGGAACAAAATAACCGAGCAAGGAAAGAGTACACCACTTTATTTAGATTTTAAACTGTAAAAAAATTTAAGATGAGTGGCATTCCACGTCCTTGGTACAGATTTGCTTGACAAAAATTCTAAATAATTGGCTCCGCCATTGTGTCTTTAATATGGAAAGGTCATTTATGATTACTTGAGAATTTATCTTCGTGTTTCCAAGCATCGCTGTGTATCCTCCAGACTAAGTCTCCCTTTTGAAAATTTCGTGGCGTCACCTTGGAGTTGTATCGTCTTGCCGCCTGAATCTTGTAAGCTTCTTCTCTTATTCTGATTTTGTTCCTGAATTTATTGATCAGGTCGAGTCTAACCAATAGGCTTTCCTTATTGACATTTAGATCAAATGTATGTTGTCGTAGAGAGGGTTCTGCAACTTCAATTGGGATTATAGCCTCAGCTCAATACGTTAAACTGTACGAGGTTTCCTATGTGGTGGACTCTGGTGTACATCGATAAGCCCATAAGACCTCAAGAAGCTCCTCGATCCACTTGCCTCTAGCTTGGCCGAGTCTCTTTTTTAATTTGTTGAGAATTATTTTGTTAGCAGCTTCAGCCTGACCCTTAGTTTAGGGGTGCTCCACTGAACTTGTCATATGTTTAATGTTGAGCTTCTGATAAAATTCTGCGAGTGCTCGGTCGATGAATTGTCGATCGTTGTCACTAATGACGATGTGTGATATCTCGAAGTGACATACGATACATTTCCATACGAAATTTTGAACATTCCGTGTTGTTATTGCTACCAAAGGCTCGGCCTCTATCGATTTGGTGAAGTAATCTATCCCAACTAACAAAAACTTACACTGTCCTTTACTTGGACTGAAAGGTACGATGATTTCCATTCCCCATTTTTCTAATGGCCATGGAGAGAGAATATAATATAGTTTCTCAGGCTTTTGGTGTGATAAAGTGTCGTATTCTTGACACTTTAAACATTTTCAGACAAATTCTGTGCAATCACCCTGCACAGTCCGCCAGTAGTAACCTGCCCTTAGCACCTTAGCAACCATCGTTCTTACCCCTGAGTGAGTTTCACATACCCCTTCATGTATTTCTCGCATGACATAGTCGGCTTGGTCGGGAGAAATGCACTTTAGTAGCGGCCGAGTGTATCCTTGTCGATAGAGATTGTGACCAATGAGGACAAATTGAGCAGCTTGCTACCTCATTGTCTTTTCTGCTTGTGCTCCACAATCTCCATTTTCTAGAAACTGTTTGATAGGTGTCATCCAGTTTGTTTGTACCTCGGTTGTCATGCATTCATTTGAGCTAATTCTGGGATTCTTGAGATTGACATAAATAATCGATCGATGGAGCCCTTTCTTCTTGACAGTTGCTAATCGTGCAAACATGCATATCAACATTGGTGTTATGCTCCCGGTGGATATATTTGAATCTCACATTATGGAATTTATTGATCAAATTTTGAACAAAGTGATAATACCTTTGTAGCAAAGATTCTTTGACTTCAAATTTTCCTTTGAGTTGTCTGACGACGAGTTGGGAGTCACTTATGCAAACAAGTTGTTTGGCCTCCATATCTAGTGCTAGATTGAGGCCAGCTATGATAGCCTTATATTTGGCTTGATTTTTTTATGTTTTAAAATCAAACTTTCTTTTCAAGGAGGATGTCGCCCGGGCCTTCGAGCACTACTCCTGCGCCACAAGATCTACTGTTAGAAGATCTATCAACATGTAGGATCCATTGGAGGTCCTCATCCTCGATCGGATGAGGACTAAGCTCAGCTGTAAAATCAACCAAGGCTTGAGATTTAATTGTCCCCTGGGCTGATACTAAATCTGGAATTCGGATAGTTCTACAGCCCATCCGATTATCCAGCCGTTCAAATCTGGCTTTGCCAATATCTTCATTATCGGATAGTCAGTTATGACTATTATGCGAGGATTCTGAAAATACATGCGCATTTTTTGTGCAATAACTAGCAATGCCAAGGCTACTTTTTCAATCATCTGGTAATGTATCTCGGCACCATGTAGTACCCGACTTACAAAATAAACTGGTTGTTCTTTTGAGACTACGAGATAAATGATTATAGGCTCTTTGTTATTCGAATTTTGAATCATTGGAGGGGATGCCAAGAAAGCTTTTAATCGAAGAAATATTTCTTCGCACTCGTCCGTCCATTTGAATTTAGTTGCTTTGCTCAACAATTGTACGATGGGTTTACTTTTCTCTGCTAATTTTGGCACAAATCTAGAGAGGGTCGTGAGTCGATTGATTAACCTCTGAATTTCTTTCACATTCTCGAGGCTATGCATTTCAGTGATAGCCTTACATTTTTCTGAATTTGCTTCTATGCCACGATGAGTGCACATGAAACCCAAAAACTTTCTTCCTTCTATCCCGAATGCACATTTGTCACGGTTGAGCTGCATGCCATGGTCTCGTAGGGCTTGAAAAACTTCTTTGAGATCTTGAATATGTTGTAGACATGAGTTGGATTTGACTACAATGTCATCAACATAAACTTCGACATTTCAACCGAGCATCCCTTTGAAGATGTAATCCATCAATCTTTGATAAGTGGCACCAACATTCTTAAGGCCGAACAACATGACCTCATTTTAAAAGTTGTCACAGTCAGTCCTGAATGCCATTTTTTCCTTATCTCTTGGATGCATTTGGATTTGGTTGTGTCCAAAGTATGCATCCAAAAAACTTAGCATATTGTGACTGGCCACTCCATCTACTAGGCGATCAATGCTTAACAAAGGATAGGAATCCATCAGATAGGCTTTGTTGAGATCGGTGTAGCCAGTGCACATTCTCGATTTGCCATTTGACTTTTTAATCATGACCATATTGGCTAACCAAGTTGTGTAATGTGCTTTCTTGATAAATTTGATTTTCACGATAAAGCCGACTTTCACTAATTTATCAGCCTCTTTTCATGCAACAACACACTTTTCCTCACCCATCTTTCATTTCTTCTGGGCAACTAGTTTAGCTTCTTTGTATATGGAGAGGCAATGTGTAATGATGTTCGGACTGACTCCGGGCATATCTAAAGTTGTCCATGCAAACAAGTAAGCATTATCAATTAATGTTTGTCTCACTAGGTTATTGTCGTTCGGCTTCAAAGAAGTCCCTATGTGCATTGTATGTGCATTGTATGTTCTTCATCATGTAGGACTAACGGGCGAAGATCCTCGCCTGGTTCAACGCGAGCTTCGTTTAGCTAAGGGTTTAGGTCGACAAGGGCAACCATGTGCTCCTTTCTAGATTATCTCTCTCAAGACTGATCTCTTATTGGCTCTCTAGATCCTGGTGAGCCTCCTCTTCTTCCGGTTGACCATCCGCGTAGAGATGCGTTGTAAAGTCGACTGGTTGGTTCAACTTTCAAAATTGCGACATAGCATTCGCGAGCTGTTTTTTTATCAACATGAACAGTAACTATGTCATCTATTGCCGAGGGAAACTTTATCGCAAGGTGTGGTGTGGACACTATTGCCTTCAGGCGATTAATGGACGACTGACCGAGCAATATGTTATATGAAGTATTTGCATTTACTAGAAGGTACCTGATCTTTATAGTTTTGAAAGATATCTATCTTCTCCAAATGTGGTGTACAAGTCAATAAAATCCTGTGTGTCCACTCGTTCTCTAGAAAAACCTACAACTTGGTCGTCGTAGAGCTATATTTTTTATTATGGAATCCTCATTTTTTGAAAGTCTTCCAGTACAAGATGTCGACCGAGCTGCCTTGATCCACCAAAACCTTGGTGATGGTGAATTTATTGATCTCTACAGTGATAACCATGGTATCTTCTTGGGTTGGGTCGATAGCTGTAAAATCGTCATCTGTAAAAAGAATTGGGGGGGATTTGTAACATCCCGCCAAATTCTTTTCATATTTATAAAATGAAATAAAGGTAAAACAATAATATCGAAGTGAACATATGTATATATATATATATATATGTATAATGAAATTTCTCCTCACAGGGAGTTTAATACATAACCAGTCAGTTTTCCAAACTTAAACAAAATACAGCAAAATAGAAAAACAGGTGATCTCCTAATAGAAAACAGGTGATCTCCTATCAGAAACAGAAAACAGGCGATTGCCTAACAAAAAACAGAAACAGGCGATCTCCTTCCGGCGACCACTCACTGAGGAGCTCTATTTCCTGCAACATCATCTGCTCCCGTGTAAATTATACACGATCATCACAGGTTTAAGAAAACATCCACAAAACAAAAACGCAGGGTAAGCTAGATATTTGAAAGAGAATTTAGATATGAAACTTTAAAATCAAGATAAAACAAATTTAAGACACCCACGTAAAAACCATCAACTTTCTCATTCCCTTCACATGATTATCAAGTAATCACATATTTCACAATTTCCTCAAGAGTCGTTCAAGTCACATAATCCATCAAGTGTCTATCAATTTCAATGTTTCTCATTTCTCACGTCAGACTTCCACTGACTCATCACACACAGACACTTGACACTACTTCCGGAAGACACGTGCATTGACTAGACTCAGAGATCTGCACCTGTCATACTACACTGCTGTAAAGTTTCCACAGCTATGCGCATCAACATAATCTCAATCTCAATCTCATCACTCTCACAGTATGACAGGGTGAATCCACACAACAGGTCAAGTAGTTATCTTTCAAACAACTTACCCATAGGTATGACCCTCCATCGACTCTCAACGCCTGAATAACTTCATCTATATGAGTCCATTATATCAGGAGAGTCAGGATATCTCATTATAGAAATCACCGATCAATGCACATCCTACACGATCTTACACGGTATTTTCTTTCCTGAAAATACTATGCCTTGATCCCACATTCACAACATTCAACACATCATATAACACTTAAATGAACGATTCCAATCACAGCAATAATCATTCCAAGGTTCAGATTTTCGAATATCACATTTCAATCTCAAACAGTTTCAAACGACACTAAAACAGGGGAGTTCAAAATCAACATTTAAAACCAGCGATCACGTCGCCCCACACATAAAAACAGAGCATCGTGAAAAGCATATGAAAACCGGCGACCACGTCGCCCTCACTTCAGAACCTACTCACCTAACGTTTTTATAAACGAAAATACTAGTTTCCCTTACCTGGACTAGCGCAAAACACCAAGAGCTCCAAAACCCACCGAAGCTTAAAGATGCCTTAACTCTGTTCTAGCGTACTGACAGAAAACTCGCAGAGAACTCCCCAGGTGTCCAAGGGCAGTCGTCGCTCGTCGTACTGGTGCTTGAGGATACCTGAATCGCAGCGCGAAGGAGAGAAAAGAGGAGGATGAAGGTAAACTCACTCTGTCACTCTTGAACCACAGCAACGTTCTCTCCTCTCAGAAGTGAGTTTTTGAATCTAAACCAACTTGTCCACAAATGCCGCTGCCACCACCCACTCTGCAGGGAAGCTTACGTGCACGCTTCCCTGAACAGTACGACCATGCGTGTCTCTGCGCATGCCAACTCTCTGATGTCACTATTCTGAACCACCCTTTTTGTCTACGTGTCGCGCATGCAGTACGTCTCATGCTGGGAGCCTGGGTCCCACCTTATCTGTGTGAAACACGACATCGCGCGATAACCTTCCACCGATGACCGCTCACGCGATGACTATCCACCGATGTCTCATCCTGGCGGACGACCGATGTCTCTCCCTGGAAGACGACCGATGTCTCTCTCTGGAAGACGACCGATGTCTCGCCCTGGGGATGCCAGCATGCCTCGCGCCTTGGCGATGCCCGCATGCCTCGCGCCCTGGTGATGCCCGCATGCCTCGCGCCCTGGCGATGCCCGCATGCCTCGCGCCCTGGCGATGCCCGCGACGACACATCGCCACGCCTTGCTGAAGGTTCTTCATCCCACTATGTTACGTCCAAGGTATCATCTCCACATGACTTGGTGACGTTGGTAGCTTCACATTTCCTAAAGTAGATCAGCACTACTCCTCGTGCGCCCATGCATGCAACACTAAGAACGATTTCTTATGCTCAAGCATAGAGCTTCGCATGCACAGCGTATCTAAGGCTTAACCCACACCTTTATACGCGTGGTTTTTGGAACCCACAATGGTTGATCCAGTATCTTGACCACATACTGAGTGCACTTTCGGCGATCATGTGCACCATAGGCGATTGGCGATCATGTACGCTACAGGCGATTGGCGTTCATGTGTAGTCTAGGCGACAGGCGATTATGTACTAACCAGGCGATCTCATAGTCTTCTAAGCTACACTTTCCTTCCTTTTTATTTTAAATAAAAACGTACTTAGAATTCATTTAAAATATATTCCTTTTATTCCAATTTAATTTTACAGGTCCTTACAAGATTCTCGGTCAATCCCTGGTAGTTACTAAGTGGGCCGATTGGATAGCCCGAAGGTGCTTCTTACGAGCAAACTAGAACATCCTCCCCTTGCAAACCCTCCAACGATCATATTTATCTGCCTTGCACGATGCTTGGGACTTTTGCTTTCTAGAGAAAGACTTCGACATGATCGTCCCTCCCTTCGCTCGCTTCCTCCCAACGGGAATCTGCCACCGATGGTATTTATGACCTCGCGGATGCTGCGTCTTGAGCGATCATTCTGTCAAGAACTTTCACTCTGAGGTTGACCCAATTGTATGGGACTTTTGCTCCTCCTCTATTGTTTTGTAGGACGTCAGTCATCTTCAAATCAACGTGATCCTTCTCAACCACACCGAATTTATTGTTCTTTCTGCTCTCTGGAAGGGTACCTCTCCCGTTGTGGGGATCGATACAAGCTCTTGCTTGTTTGGACAAACTTGCGCACATGACCGGCCTAAACGAGCTCCTTTATGTTGTCTTTCAAGGCCTGGCAATTTTCGGTTGTGTGTGCAAAGTTGCGATGATACCTATAATGTTTGGACATGTCGACATTCCTTGGACTCTATAACTTCTTCAGTGCCGAGAGTAGATTGACATGCAACGCTTCGTCCATGATTTTACCCCTTTCAGTATTTAATGGGGTATAAGTATGGAACCAAGGACCTCAATTTTCTCTGAATCTGTCGGACCGACCGAGCATAGGGCGGGTACCTCGGTCTTTCTCCGTTTGCTTATCTCCTCCACTTTCAACGCGAATATTTTTGTGAAAATCCCGTAGCTCCTCAATCTGCATAAACTTGGTGGCTCAATTTCACAGTTCGTCGAGATTCTTGGCAGGTTTCTTTATCAGACTATCAATGAATTGTCCTGGTCAGAGAGCCAATATCAAGTGATGCATGGCTATCTCTGACATCAGTGTTAGCTAATTTCTCGGAGTTGTCATCTAGATTTGGTGGGACATGATCACAATTCTTAGAGAGTTTCCATAATTGTTATTACTATCATTTATTAAGCGCCTTTAATGTATATTAATGCGGTCGGTCACCGAGACTGAGTGATGGGCTCTTTCAGTCCCGACCGGTACAATAAAGGAAAATAAAACATTTTGGTAGTTGTATATATAATTAATTACTTTAATAATAATTAATAAAAATTAAAATAAAATATTAGTAAAAATTAAAATAAATTTATTAATTTTTCTTCGTACGTACGTGTAATCTTATCGAAAATGTACTCTACACATTTTTAATTTCAATTTTGCTGGGTTTATAAAAACAATAAAACATTTAGTTGTATATTATAATTAATTACTTTAGTAATAATTAATAAAAAATAAAACATTTGTAAAAATTCAAATAAATTCAACATATGGTATCATTGTTTTTAATTATTAATTATTAAAGTAATAATTAATATTATTACTTATTTACGAATGTTGTGTTTAGTTTTATAAGAAACTTAAAATTTTCCTCTAATGTTAAAGGATAATTTATTTTTACAAAGAGGTTATATTTTTTCATTCTCCAAATTATCAATGTCTGTTCCAACATTTAAATAATAGACACAATAAATTTATTTTTAAATATTTTGCATTTGGCAAGTTTCTTAAAATAAATAATAATTTACTTAATTATCAAAATGTCATATCTATTCAATCTCTTCTAATTATATAGGTATTGTATTAGACCAGAGCGTGTAGAGCTCAGTTCTCAAAGATCAGATATCGGCACTTGCAAACAAGTTAGCTCGGTCGTCAGGTCGAGAAGTACGTGACTGGGCTCAAGTATGTGCATATTAACTCTCATTCATGCATTGGTATAATCTTTCGCATATAAGGCCTGGTAGGTCAGTGAAAGTGTGTTAATGGGCCTAGGGGTGCATATAGTGCATTTGGGTCTAGTATAAGTAAAACGTACTCTGTCAGCTTAAGCCCAAGTGCGCTAGGGCTTGATAGAACATTGGTATACAGTATACGTAATGGCATATGCATGATATAGTGATACGTAAAAGCTTGTGAATGTTCTTGAAACAGATTGGACCCCAGAAGTCGGTACCTGAGTTGGTATCCAGGTGGTTATTCTGTTAAGATTTGATGCACTCCAAGGAGATAAGATTCTGCGCAGCTGTGCTGTTAAGATTACACACACTGTAGCGGGATCTTCTCCCATTGAATATGCTCTCACTTGAGATAAGATTCTCGTGAGGAAAGTTGTTACAAGAGGTAGCCTAGTGGCACTCTATAAAATGGACTTGAGATCTCAGGTGAAGGTACGCTTTTTCTAAGCCTAAAACTAGATACTTCTTGTTTCCTATAAACCCTGTACTGACTTGATCGTCGGAGTGCAATCAACAAGTAGGGCACCTCTGTCTCAATGGAGCCACGTCCAAGCAAGAGAAGTGCAGATTCCGATAGAGGCAGGCGAAGTCAAAGCTCACCTTCAGATTCAACCGCAACCAGGTCAACCAGCAGGAACAGGTATGTTCCAATATTTAAATTTTAAAAATAGAAGATTCATTTTTAAAAATTTTTACATCAATTACCTTTTTAGAATCATTAATTTTTTAATAATTATTATTTAATTATTAGTTTTAAATGATTTACTTGGTATGTAATAACAAGTTAATATCAAAAGTTAATAGAGTTACCAAATCAATAGTTGTTTGAATTAATAGTTATTTATAAGCACCCATCATAAAATTGAACCGGATTTTACTATGTCAGAAATCTATAAACAATTTTTTTTTCAACAGAATCTATAAGCAACAATTAATGATGAAATTTTTTTAATGTTATTTGATCGTAATTAGTTGGTAATTAAGAAAATACAAAATATGAGCGAAATGACTTGGTATGTATTGAAAAAACTATTTTCCATAGAAAAAAGTATGTAGAATCAATTTTGGTTGAAGGAACTTTACAAAATTAGAGATTGAAATTGAAATTTAATTTATTAAATAAAATATACTATTTATAGTCATTTGTTCCAATATTTTTTTAAAATATTTTGCATCAGTTATTCTTTTATTGTATTTAATTATTTTATTGTATTATTTTTTTAATTATTATTATTACTGATTTCAGAAATGAAGGTTTGGTTTTTGTTAGAAATTAAAAAATTTATTAAAGTATTAAATGACAATTTCTTCAATTACCAAAATGTTATATCTATTTAATCCCTTCTAATTATAGAGTATGTTCTAATAGTATAATTTTAAAAATAATAAATTCGTTTTTAAATATTTTTTTATCAATTATTTTTCTGGAGTATTTAATTTTTTAATAATTATTATTTAATTATTAATGTTAAATGATTATTGTGCATGTAATAATAGGTTAATATAAAAAGATAATATAATTACGAAATCAGTAATTGTTTGAATTAATAGTTGTTTAGAAGCACTCATCACAACACTATAACCAATTTTACTATGTTACAAATCTATAAACTTTTTTTTTTTTAATAATCTATAAAAATAAATGAGTAATAATAACAACAAAATTTTTTAAAAAATACAATAAAACAACTAAATACTTTAAAAGGATAATTGATGGAAAAAAAATTCAAAGAAAATTTACTATTTTCGAATTTTATTATTCAATAATAACCAATTTTACTATGTTACAAATCTATAAACTTTTTTTTTTTTTGTTGTGTGAAGAATCTATAAGCGGTGACAACTAATGATTGGAAATTTTTCTTATGTTACGACTTTGATAGTAATTAGTTGGTAATTAATACAAAAGTGTGAGCAAAATGAGTTGATTTGTATTGAGAAAGTTATTTTCCAAAAAATTATGTTTTTTTTAATTATTATTATTATTTTAATTTACGACTTGAATGTTTGGTTTTGTTATTTTTTTAAGTATTAAATGGTAATTTTCTCATTTACCAAAATGTCATATCTATTCAACCCTTTTCAATTACAGAGATATGTTTTAATATTTGAATTTTAAAAAAATTGAAAATTTATTTTAAAATATTTTTTCATCAATTATCCTTCTAAAGTATTTAACTGCTTCATTTTATTGTATTTTTTAATTATTATTATTATTATTATTTGTTGTTGTTATTATTATTCTTAGTCTTTAACGAATTATATACTTTGTTTTATTGGAAACCGAAAAGTTACATGTGTGTTAAATGATAATCAATTAAGTTATGAAAAGTTTAAATCACCATTTTTCAATCAATAGGATTTGTTTCAATATTTAAATTTAAAAAATAATAAATTTGTTTTTAAATATTTTACATTAATTACTTTTTTACAATATTTAATTTTTTATGGTATCATGTTTTAAAGTATTGTTATTAATATTACTTATTTGTAAATTGTGTGTTTGATTTTATTAGAAACTAAAAAATTTCCTTCAATGTTAAATGAGAATTTATTAAATTATGAAAAGATCAAATTTGTTCACTTGCTATTAATTACTGAGATTTGTTTCAATATTTGAATTTAAAATTCATGTACTAGTCAAGAGTGCTCAGATTCTCAGATCTCGGTTTGGGTTTGGGGGAGGTCGGATCTCAGTTTGGGCCGGTGAGTGGTCAACTCGGCTATTGGGCCCAAGGTGCGGGTCATGAGTTTGACCCAGTTTTATTGGTAAGCCTAGTAAGGTATAAATATAATTAGTCTGCATATGAGGGGGGGCATGATATATACTTATAGATAAGTTGCTACATGAATAGTTATAAAAGGGGCTTGAGACCCCAGGTGAAGGTACGTTGTTTCTGCACACTAGACTGAAACTGATTACTTTTTTGTAAGCCCTCACTGACTTGATCGTCGGAGTGTAATCAACAGGTAGAGCGCCCTCTATCACAACGAAGTCGCATTCTAGTGCAATAAGAAGACGTGAATCAGAATCCAGAAGAGGCAGATCGAAAAGGAGGCGTTCAAACCCAGGCCAATCGGCGAAAGAGTCAACCGGCGAGAACATTTGGCACCCACCGTGGGGCCCGATAAAACCTGATCCCATCCACAATCGTGTTTGAGTTTCTAACGTGATGAGGAAGACAAGGCAAGCACCGCTGGGATCTGAAAGAAGCGACGCCCCCGCCTTACAGCATGAAGACCATGAGAGCCCTTCAAGCAGCAAACGAAGAAGCCAAGGCTGACCAGTTGAGGCCATACGATGTGTGTTTGGTCGGCTTCGCGGGAGATCGGGTAGAAGTACGAGGGTATGTTGAGCTGAGGACAACCTTTGCTGATAAAAATGCGGCTAGGACCATCACCATCAAGTATATTGTTGTTAACTTATTTTCTGCTTACAACTTGCTTTTAGGTCGACCATCCTTGAACAGGTTGATAGCAATAGCCTCGACAGCCCATGTAAGGATGAAACTGCCTTCTGATGAGGGAGCGGTAATCACCATAAAAGCCGATCAGAAGGTGGCTAGAAAGTGCTATGAGAGCAGTTTGAAGAATCGAAGGAAGACTTACGCAATTGCGTAGTCGAGGTGTTCGGGAATGGAGCATATAGACTAGAGACCTTGGAGGGGAAAGCCATTCCTCGAGCATGGAGTGTGGCAAACCTCAAGTTGTATTTCAGCTAAGATATTCTTGCTCAATGCTTTCTTTTTGAACAATGTGATGGTTAAGTTTTGTTTATCTACTTGAATTAGCACACGGTTAGTCAACCTAGCTTGGTGTCAGTACGACCACTTGAGTATGGGTGTCCCGTGAGTAAATGATTACCAAGTGGCAGGTAAGACGGGGGGGCTTGTGTATTGCACATGAGTGCTCGAGTGCTCGGGACCTCGGCTTTTGGGCCCAAAGGGTGGGTCACGAGTTTGGTCCAGATGTTGGTCAGCCCAGAAAAGGTAATTAAGATAAAGAGATATTTTATCTGTTGTGATATTATTCTAAAGATAAAAGATAAAGAGATATTTTATCTCTTGTGATAATATTTCGAAGATAAAAGATAAAGAGATATTTTATCTGTTGTAATATTATTATGAAGATAAAAGATAAAGAGATATTTTATCTCTTGTGATATTATTCTGAAGATAAAAGATAAAGAGATATTTTATCTCTTGTGATATTATTCTGAAGATAAAAGATAAAAAGA
This sequence comes from Phaseolus lunatus, assembly GCA_013389735.1. Taxonomy (NCBI): domain Eukaryota; kingdom Viridiplantae; phylum Streptophyta; class Magnoliopsida; order Fabales; family Fabaceae; genus Phaseolus; species Phaseolus lunatus. Next base: position 30,593,653 of record CM023858.1, on the reverse strand, counting down.
TATTTTATCTCTTGTGATATTACTATGAAGATAAAAGATATTGTTGTCATATTATTCTGAAGATAATATAAATGATTAATTATTATCTTAAGTCTGTTGTGATATTATTTTGAAGATAAAAGATATAATTGTTATTGTTTAAATCTGTTATCATATTACGAAAATAACAGATATATGTAAATCTGTTATCATGTTATTATGAAGATAATATAAATGATTAATTATTATCTTTAAGTCTGTTGTGATATTATTTTGAAGATGAAAGATATAATTGTTATTGTTTAAATCTGTTATCATATTATTATGAAAATAACAGATACATGTAAGTTTGTTATCATGTTACTCTGAAGATAATATAAATGATTAATTATTATCTTTAAGTCTGTTGTGATATTATTCTGAAGATAAAAAAAATAATTGTTATTGTTTAAATATGTTATCATATTATTATGAAAATAACAGATATATGTAAATTTGTTATCATGTTATTATGAAGATAATATAAATGATTAATTATTATCTTTAAGTCTGTTGTGATATTATTATGAAGATGAAAGATATAATTGTTATTGTTTAAATCTGTTATTATATTATTATGAAAATAACATATATATGTAAGTTTGTTATCATGTTATTCTTAAGATAACATAAATGATTAATTATTATCTTTAAGTTTGTTGTGATATTATTCTAAAGATGAAAGATATAATTGTTATTGTTTAAATTTGTTATCATATTATTATGAAAATCACATATATATTTAATCTGTTATCATGTTATTCTGAAGACAACACAAATGTTTATTATCGTTTAAGTTTTTCGTGATATTATTATCATCATCATTATCATGATCTCTCACATAAGAGAACTTATTGTTGTTACTAGATATAGAGCATAGTAGTGTAAGAGTAATGTCTAGGAAAGTTTTGGCGAGGAAAGACTTGGTATTTAAGCGCGTACGTTGGTGACCCACCTCTCTTTCCTGGGAACTTACCTGGTGTACTAGTTCACGGTAAAAAATCATTGTTCTAGTAAACATTATTATCCATAACGTATAATTCGATTTTAACTCTATGGCAAAAGAAAAAAGGAGATATATGCAACAAAGATCAAACACTTTAACAAATTTATCATAACTGATGTGTCGAGAATGACAAAGGATTATGTCTTACCGTAGCTCGATAGTAAAAGACATTACAACACCAAACTTTTATACTATACAGGATCATAGAAGTGTTGCGTGACGGAGCTTATCGGTTGGAAATTCAAGACGGTGGAGTCATCCCACGAACGTGGGATGCAGCAAGCCTCAGGGGTTTTTCAATGAGGTCACCACGTAATAATTTTGTTTCTGGGAAATTTACAAGTGTGATCATCCGAACTACCACATGGTAAGACGACCTAGCTCGGAGTAGATGTAGCTATCCGAGCAAGCGTCCTGTGAGGGGAGTTAACCTGGAACAGATGCAGTGATCACACAATAGGACAACCCGACTCAGGGGCAAGTGTAGTCGAAGCTCATTCTCCGACCAAGTCCAAGCTTCGATTATCCTGATTAACTTGAAGTGATAGGCTGCTTGACCTACTAGAAGTGTGTCGATCATCAAAAGGTTTGCCTATTTTTTAATAGCCAATTTTATTACTTTATGCGCTTTGTTTCATCCAGGTTAGTAAGTTCATATTATGTTAGCCATGCAACGTTTAGGGTAAGGTCGGTATAGTTGCCACATAATTTATGCATACATTCATACAATATAGGTACCCCAGATGACACATGATAAAACGAACTTTCTCGAGAAGGCACCCTGCGGGTAAGTATAAAGTGATTACCCATTGGCAGATAAAACGACCTTTCTCGAGAAGGTGCCCTACGGGTAAGTGTAAAGTGATTACCCATTGGCAGATAAAACGACCTTTCTCGAGAAGGCGCCCTGCGGGTAAATGTAAAGTGATTACCGATTGGCAGATAAAACGACCTTTCTCGAGAAGGTGCCCTGCGGGTAAGTCTAACGTGATTACGCATTGGCAGATAAAACGACCTTTCTCGAGAAGGTGCCCCGCGCGTAAGTGTAAAGTGATTACCCATTGGCAGATAAAACAACCTTTCTCGAGAAGGCGCCCTGCGGGTAGGTATAAAGTGATTACCCATTGGTAGATAAAACAACCTCTCTCGGTGAAGCTACCCGAGACGGCGCTCTGCGGGTAAGTTTATTTGGCCTAAAGTTAGATAAGACGACCTTTGCTCAGTAAGATTCTGAGTCAGGCGCTCTGAAGTTATTTGGCCAAGGTCAGCTAAGACGACCTGTTCTTGGTAAGATTCTGAGTTTAGGCGCTCTGAAGTTTAATAAGTCAGGTGAGACGACCTGTTCTTGGTAAGATTCTGAGTTCAGGCGCTTTGAAGTTTAATAAGTCAGGTAAGACTACCTATTCTTGGTAAGATTATGAGTTTAGGCACTCTAAAGTTTAATAAGTCAGGTAAGACGATGTGTTCTTGGTAAGATTTTATGTACAGGCGCTCTGAAGTTATTTGGCTTAAAGTTAGGTAAGATGACCTTTTCTCGATAAGATTATGAGTTTAGGCGCTCTGGAGTTGTTTGGCTTAAAGTCAGGTAAGATGACCTTTTCTCGGTAAGATTCTGAGTCCAGGCGCTTTGAAGTTGTTTGGATTAATGTCAGGTAAGACGACCTTTTCTCGGTAAGATTATGAGTTTAGGTGCTCTGAAGTGTTTGGCTTAAAGTCAGGTAAGTCGACCTTCCTCGGTAAGATTCCGAGTAGGTGCCTGTGAGTAAATCGCTTATGTGTTGATAGGGTAAGTTGACCATCCTTGGTAAGATTCCGAGCAGGCGTCCTGTGAGTAAATTGATTATGTGTTAACAAGTAAGTCGACCTTCCTCAGTGAGATTCCGAGTAGGCACCCTATGAGTAAATTTTTTATGTGTTGAAAGGTAAGTCAACCTTCCTCGGTAAGATCCTGAGTAGGCGTCCTGTGAGTAAATTGATTATGTGTTTACAGGTAAGTCAACCTTCCTCGATAAGATTCTGAGTAGGCGCCCTGTGAGTAAATTGATTATGTGTTGACAGGTAAGTCGACCTTCCTCGGTAAGATTCTGAGCAGGTGCCCTGTGAGTGAATTGTTTATACATTGACAAATAAGTTGACCTTTCTCGATGAGATTATCCGAGTAAGCGTCCTGTGAGTAAATTGATTATACATTCCCAGATAAGTCGATCTTCCTCGGTAAGATTACGAGTAGGCGCCCTGTGAGTAAATTGATTATGTTTTGACAAGTAAGTCGACCTTCCTCGGTAAGATTCCGAGTAGGTGCCTTGGGAGTAAATTGTTTATACGTTGACAGTTACGATGACCTAACTCGGTGTGCACCCGAGCTAGGCACTCTGCAAATGAGTATTGTGACTAAGTTGTGTAAACGCATAGTAAGTCGGGCTAGTTCGTTGAAAGAATGATCAAGCTCAGAAAGGTGCAGTTATCCGAGTACGCACTATGTGAAGCAATCCTTGGCAAGATCAAGGTATGTGACCATTGCCCAAGCCTTTGGAATACACCTATATATGTCGAGTTTGAGCATTAGCTTGTAGTGGCTATAGGGTATAGTTCAACAAAAGATTAGTTATTTGTTAAAGTTGAATTCTCGTTATCTTTGTTATTCCATGATAAAATGAGTTAGCTTAAGTGATAAGTTATTCACATGTGTAGTTGTTATACTTAAGTACATGTGCATTAGTAGAAGTTACTATATTTAAGCTAGTTGAGATTTGTTATGGCATGCATTTACAAGGTTTTCAAGGCATCCATATGTGACAAAGTAATTGAAGTAAAGCAAGACAAGTTACTAGTAAATGATAAAGAGTTCGAAGGGTATGAGCAGTTAATATGTACAGATAATTAAGCACTTCAATCACTCATTCCTTAGTTGGCCATCAACCACGATTTTACCCGGGCCAAGTTTACGAGATACACCTATGCAAGTCGAGAGTGAGCATGGGCTTGCCTTAGTTAGGGGTGTGTGTGTGTGGTTCGTCAAAAAGGTTAGTTCTTTGGGAACCCCATGGTTTTTCATGCATAGATTGAGCATTGATTTTTTGTTATCTTTATTTGCTTTATACTCAAGATGTAGAGATGAGTTAGCTAAAGTGACGAGTTATCCGCATTTACAGTATTTGTTATGCTTAAGCTAATCGAGGTTTACTAAGTTAAGTAACGAGAGATACATTAGCTTAAGCTAGTTGAGGTTTACTGAGTTATCACTTGCCCACTGAGAAACCATCGTGTCAACCACAAGAGCACTCGAAAGACTCTTCATGTAACGCCCCTCAAAATATTGTTCAATTTTTATACAATAAAATAAAGGTGAAACAATAATACCAAAATTTTAACATAGGTATATACATAATATAATTCATCCATTAATACAAAGGTGCCTCAGAATAATATCCCTTTTCAAGGAAGTTTTAATACATCTCCATACAGGAGTTTTCAAAATAAAACAAAACAACAGCATTCAAAAACCGGCGATCTCCTCCTCCAGAAATGCTCACTGAGGAGCTCTACCACCTGCAACCTCATCTGCTCCCGTGCAAATATACACGATCATCACAGGTTTAAGAAAAACAACCACGATACAAAACAAAGGGTAAGCTAGATATTTTTAAAAACTTTAAATATGAAACTTTATATCAATAGAAGGCATAAATCTTCACACCATTCATAATCTATATCAATTTTCAACCATCAATATCCCCATATTCCACAAACTTGTCAAGTGTCTATTCAATAAATTCAATACTCATGGTTCACATGCCAGACTTTCCACTGACTCATAACACATAGACACATGACTCTACTTCCGGAAGACTCGTGCATTGACTAGACTCAGAGATCTGCACTTGTCATACTACATTGCTGTAAAGTTCCCACAGCTATGCGCATAAACATAATCTCAATCTCAATCTCATCACTCTCCTAGTATGACAGGGTTAATCCATACAACAGGTCAAGTAGTTATCTTTCAAACCACTTACCCATACATATGAACCTCCATCAACTCTCAACGCCTGAATAACTTCATCTATATGATTCCATTATATCAGGAGAGTCAGGATACCTCATTATAGAAATCACCGATCAATGCACATTCTATACGATCTTACACGGTATTTTCTTTCCTGAAAATACTATGCCTTGATCCCACATTCACAACATTCAACACATCATATAACACTTAAATGAACGATTCCAATCACAGCAACAATCATTCCAAGGTTCAGATTTTCGAATATCACATGCATTTCACATTTCAATCTCAAACAGTTTCAAACGACACTAAAACAGGGGAGTTCGAAATCAACATTAGAACCGGCGATCACGTCGCCCCACACATAAAAACAGAGCATCGTGAAATAGAATATGAAACCGGCGACCACGTCGCCCTCACTTTAGAACCTACTCGCCTAAAGTTTTTATAAACGAAAATGCTAGCTTCCCTTACCTGGACTTGCATAAAATCTCACTAAGAGCTCCAAAACCCACTGAAGCTTAAAGATGTCCTAACCTGCACCATAGAGTCCCGATCACAAATCTAACGAGATTACCCATTTTCTGCGTTAACAGAGACGATTTTTGAAGCTAAAAGAGTTGTATGCACAACCTATGCAGAGACGACCCTCTCAAATTCAGACTTGACTCAAAGAACAGGGCAAAACGACTTACTCTGTTTTAGGGCTTTGATCAGAAAACTTGCAGAGTAACCTTCCCAGGTGCTCTATGGCAGTCGCCGGTCTTCAACTGGTACGCTAGGACGTCTGAACGCAGGGAGAAGGGGAGGAAAGAAACAGGGAACCAAAGCTAACTCACTCAGTCACTCTCGAACCACAGCAACGTCCACTGCCTCTCAGGAGTGAGTTTTGAATCTAAACCAACTTGCCCAGAAATGCCGCTGCCACCACCCACTCTGCAGGAAAGCTTGTGTGCACACTTCCTTGAACAGTATGACCACGTGGGTCTCTACGCATACCAACTCTCTGATGCTAACTATTCTGAAACACCCTTTTTGTCTACGTGTCGCGCATGTAGAACGTTCATGCTGGGAGCCTGGGTCCTACCTTATCTGTGTGAAACACGACATCGCTCGATGACCATCCACCGACGACTGATGTGCCTCTCATTCCGGCGATGACTGATGTGCCTCTCATCCCGGCGATGACTGATTCCTCTTCCTGACGGACGACTGATGTCTCACCCTGGCAGACAACCGATGTCTCACCATGGAAGACCACCGATGTCTCACCCTGGCAGACCACCGATGTCTCACCCTGGCAGACCACCGATGTGTCCCCCATCCTGGTTGATGACCGATGTTCCTCTCATCCTGTTGGCGATCTCTTATCGCCCTTGTGTGTGACGAGAACACGTCGCCTTACTCTGGTCACCGATGTCACATCGTCACACCTTGCTGAAGGTTCATCCTCCCATTATGTTACGTCCAAGGTATCACCTCCACATGGCTTGGTGACGTCGGTAGCTTCACATTTCCAAGAATAGATCAGCACTACTCCTCGTGCGCCCATGCATGCAACACTAAGGACGATTTCTTATGCTCAAGCATAGAGCTTCGCATGCCCAGCGTATCTAAGGCTCAACCCACACCTTGATACGCGTGGTTTTTGGAACCCACTATGGTTGATCCAGCATCTTGACCACATGTTAAGTGCACTTTCGGCGATCATGTACACCATAGGCGATTGGCGATCATGTGTACTCTAAGCGACAGGCGATTATGTACCAGAGAAGTCGGAGATCGCCTCCGTCTTCAACAAAGGAGATCTCGTAGACTTCTAAGTTACACTTTCCTTCCTTTATATTTTAAATAAAAACATACTTAGAATTCACTTAAAATATATCACTTCCATTCCAATAAAATTTTTAGGTCTTTACACTTCGCTTAGCCTATCTCAGCTCGAGCCTAGGGGCTTGTGTACTAGTCAGGAGTGCTCAAGTTCTCGGATCTCAATTTGGGTTTGGGGGAGGTTGGATCTTGGTTTGGGCTGGTGAATGGTCAACTCGGGTATTGGGCCCAGGGTGCGGGTCATGAGTTTGGCCCAGTTTTATTGGTAAGCCTAGTAAGGTATAATTATAATGAGTCTGCCATATAAGGGGGGGGCCATGGTATATACTTATAGATAAGTGTGTGCATGTGGTTGTTATGTGTGCGTGTTTGTTATTTGTTACATGTTAGTTACGTATTAATGAAATACCTGTTGATAATTGTTGATAATAACCCTAAAAGATAGGGGTGCACACCTAAAACAGAATGTTAGCCTGTGGTTAGCACCTAAAGATAATTGGTGCCTGTGACAGGTGATTTTTCTGTTAGAGATATAAGATTAATGTTTCCAGTTATGCTTTCAGTTGAGATTTTATTCTCATGAGTGAAAGTTGTTACATGAATAGTTATAAAAGGGGCTTGAGACCCCAGGTGAAGGTATGTTGTTTCTACATACTAGACTGAAATTGATTACTTTTTTGTAAGTCCTCACTAACTTGATCGTCGGAGTGTAATCAACAAGTAGGGTGCCCTCTGTCACAACGGAGTCGCATTCTAGTGCAATAAGGAGACGTGAATCAGAATCCAAAAGAGGCAAATCCAAAAGGAGACGTTCAAACCCAGGCCAACTGGCGAGAACAATTCATAAATTTGTTTTTAAATATTTTACATCAATTACTCTTTTACAATATTTAATTATTTTATTGTATCATATTTTCTTAATTATTATTGTGTGTTTGATTTTATTAGAAATTGAAAAGCTTCATACAATATTAAATTAAAATTTGTTGAGTTACCAAAATGTCATATCCATTCACTCTCTTTCAATTATGGAAGTATGTTTCAGTATTTGAATTTTAGAAAATAGTAAATTTATTTTTTAATATTTTTTGCATCAATTATCCTTTTAAAGTATTTAGTTGTTTTATTGTATCCCTTTTTCAAAATTTTTGTTATTATTATTACTCATTTACGAATTATATGTTTAGGTTTATTAGAAATTGAAAAGTTTCATAAAGTATTACATGATAATTTACAAAGTTACTATATAAGGTGAAATTTATTCACTCTCTTTTAATAGTTGAGATATGTTCCAATTTTTTAATTTGAAAAACAATATATTTGTTTTAAAATATTTTTGCAATATTGGATTATTTTTTTTTAATTTTTATTATTTTTATTATTATTATTAGTATTATTATTATTCATTATGAGTTGTGTGTTTGGGTTTATTGCAAACTTAAAAGATGCGTGCAATGTTAAATGACAATTTTCTAAATTATCAAAATGTCAAATTTATTTTCACCCTCTGGCAAGTGTTTAGATTTGTTTTAATATTTAAATTTAGAAAATAATAATTTTTAAAAAAAATATATTTTGAATCATATATTGTTCTATAATAATTAATTATTCTACTGTATCGTTTTTTTTAATTATTATTAATATTTTTATTATTCATTTACAAAATGTTTACTTGATTTTATTAGAAATTAAAAAATATCCTACAAAGTTAAATGATATTTGATTATGTTATAAAAAAATAAAATTTATTCACTCTGGATTATCAAGGTCTATTTCAATATTTGAATTAAAAAACAATAAATTTGGTTTTAAATATTTTGCCTTTATTACTCATTTAGAGTATTTAATTATTTTTTATCATGTTTTTTTAATTATTATTATCATTAATTATTTACAAATTGAATGCTTGGTTTTGTTAGAAAATGAAAAGTTTTTTAGAGTATTAAATGATAAGTTGGTGAATTACCAAAATGTCATATTTATTCACTCTCTTCTAATTATTTAGGTAAGTTCCAATATTTTAATTTAATAAATAGTAAATTAATTTTTAAATATTTTTTAATCAAATATCCTTTTACATTATTTAATATTTTTATTGTATTATGTTTTTTAAATTTGTTTTTAAATTTTTTTGCATCAATTACTCTTTTATAATATATTTTTTTTATAGTAGCATATTTTTAATTATTGTTATTATTGTTAATATTATTATTTATAAATTGTGTGTTTAGAAACTAAACAATTTCATCTAATGTTAAATGGGAATTTATTAAGTTACGAAAAGGTCTCACTCTCTTTCTATTATTGATGTTTGTCTCGATATTTGAATTTAAAAATGATAAATTAGTTTTTAAATATTTTACATCAATTACTCTGTATTTAATTATTATTGTGTTTCGTTTTATTAAAAATTGAAAATTTTGATACAGTATTAAATGATAATTTGTTGAGTTATCAAAATATCATATTTATTCACTCTCTTTTAGTTATTCATTTATGTTCCAATATTTGAATTTAAAAAATAATAAATATAATTTTTAATATTTTTGACTCAATTACCTTTTTAAATTATTTAGTTGCTCTACTGTATCGTTTTTCTTTAATTTTTTTTATTGTTATTACTCATTTACGAATTATGTGCTTGAGTATATGGAAACTAGAAAGTTTTATCCGGTGTTAAATGATAATTTATTAAGTTATCATAAGGTCAAGTTTGTTCACTCTCATTCAATAGTTGAAATTTGTTCCAATTTTTGTATTTGAAAAATAATATACTTATTTTAAAATATTTTGCATCAATTATGTTCTTACAGTATTGATTTATTTTATTGTATATTATTTTTAATTATTATTGTTCTTGCCAGTTGACTGTTTCGTCGGTTGACCTGGATTGAACGCTTCCTTTCAGATCAGCCTCTTCTGGATTTTGATTCACGTCTCCTTGTTGCACTAGAATGCGGCTTCGTTGTGACAGAGGGCGCCCTACCTATTGATTACACTCCGACTATCAAGTCATTGAGGGCTCACAAAAACTAAACAGTTTTCAGTCTAGTGTGCACAAAAAACATACCTTCACCTAGGGTCTCAAGCCCTTTCTATAACTATTCGTGTAACAACTTCCATTCACGAGAATATAATCTCAACTGAAAGCATAAATGAAAATATTTAATCTTTTATCTTAACAAAAAAACCACCTGTCACGGGCACCAATTATCTTCAGGTGCTAACCACAGACTAACATTCTGTTTTACATGTGTACCCTTATCTTTGGGCGCTCCTATTTTATTCTTAACAACTATTAATTATTATGCAACTAACATGCACATTATCACAAGAGATAAAATATCTCATTATCTTCAGAATAATATGATAACAGGTTTAAACAATAACAATTATATCTTTCATCTTCAGAATAATATGATAACAGACTTAAACTAATAATTATATCTTTTATCTTCAGAATAATATGATAACAGACTTAAACAATAACAATTATATCTTTTATCTTCAGAATAATATCATAAGAGATAAAATATCTCTATATCTTTTATCTTCAGAATAATATCACCACAAGAGATAAAGTATCTCTTTATCTTTTATCTTCAGAATAATATCACCACAAGAGATAAAATATCTCTTTATCTTTTATCTTAATTACCTCTTTTTGGACTGACCAATATCTAGGTCAAAATCGTGACCCACCCTTTGGGCCCAAAAGTCGAGGTCTCGAGCCCTCGAGCACTCCTGTCCAGTACACAAGCGAAGAGGCTTTCGAGTGCTTTGGCGGCTGACACGACGGTTTCTCAATGGGTAGGTGATAACTCAGTAAACCTCAACTAGCTTAAACCAATCATGTCTCGTTACTTAACTTAGTAAACCTAGACTAGCTTAAGCATAACAACTACTGTAAATGCGGATAACTCGTCGCTTTAGCTAACTCATCTCTGCATCTTGAGTATAAAGCAAATAAAGATAACAAGAAATCAATGCTCAATCTAGGAATGAAAAATCATGGGGTTCCCAAAGAACTAACCTTTTGACAAACCACACACACATCTAGCTAAGGAAAGCCCATGCTCCCTCTCGACTTGCATAGGTGTATCTCACAAACTTGGCCCGAGTAAAACTGTGGTTGATGGCCTATTAAGGGATGAGTGATCAGAGAGCTTAATTATCTATAAACATTAACTGGTCATACCCTTCGAACTTTTTATCATTTATCAGTAACTTATCTTGCTTTACTTCAATTACTTTGTCATATATGGATGCCTAGAAAACTTTGCAAATGCATGCCATAATAAATCTCGACTATCTTAAGCACAACAACTTTTGTTAACAACCATGCGCTTAAGTATAACAATTACACATGCGAATAATTTATTACTTAAGCTAACTTGTTTTATCATGGAATAACAAATATAACAAGAATTCAACTTTAACAAAGAACTAATTTGGCTGAACTATACCCTATAGCCACTACGAGCTAATGCTCAAACACGACATATACAGGTGTATTCCATAGGCTTGGGCAAGGGTCACATACCTTAATCTTCCCAATAATTGCTTCACATGGTGCATATTCAGATAACTGCACCTTTCTAAGCTTCAACGTCCCTTGTCACGTACTTACCTTTTTGGGGTACCTGCACTTGGATACCTACTTGTATGCCAATTTTACCCCGTCTCATGGTAAGTACATAACGGACTCGACCATGTACACGATGCTTGAATTATTCTTGCACTTACATAGCTTAACTAGAGTGCACACCCGCAGAGCGCCTAGCTCGGGTGGTCACTAGCACACCGAATTAGTTCATCTTACCTCAAAATCTTACTGAGAAAAAAGTCATCTTGTTCGACATTTGCAAAACAACTTCAGGACGACTACACACAACAGCTTACTGAGCGAAGGTCGGCTTATCTGACTTAAAGCCAAACAGCTTTGCCCGCAGGGCGCCTTCTCGAGTAGCCTCACCGAGAGAGGTCGTCTTATCTACCAATGGCAATCACTTTACATTTACGGGCAGGGCGACTTCCCCAGGGAAAGTCGTTTTATCTGCCAATGATAATCACTTTGCACTTACTCGTAGAGCGACTTCCCAAGGAAGGTCTTTTTATCTGCCAATGGTAATATCTTTGCACTTACCTGTAGGGCGACTTCCCAAGGAAGGTCATTTTATCTGCCAATAGTAATCACTTTGCACTTATCCACAGGGAGACTTCCCAAGGAATGTCGTTTTATCTGCCAATGGCAATTACTTTGCACACAAGGCGCCTACTCAGGTAAGATTACCGAGAAAGGTCATTGTACCATGTGTCGACTTTAAACAAGCAAGCAAATACAATGCACCATCATTCATGAACAAATTTTTTATTAGATGACCTCGTTAAAAAACCCTCTCAAGTGAAAAAAAGCGTCATCTTTGACTATCACATTGTTCAACAAGAAAACATTAACTCAAACAGATTAACTGAAATAAAACTTGAGATTTGTCGCATTCAATGTTCGAGGAATGGTTCCCCTTTCCAGGGTCTCTAGTCTATACGCTCCATTCCTGAGCATCTCGACTGCGCGATTGCGTGAGTTAAGCAAGTTATAAACAGAAGGCACGTTAACAACAATATACCTGATGGTGATGGTCTTGGCCTTGTTTTCTTCAGCGAAGGCTGTCCTCAGCTCAACATATCCTCGTACTTCTACCTGATCTCCCATGAAGCTTATGTGAGTTGATTTTATATTCATTTGATTTGTAACACTTTGTTAAGAATTGGATCAAGATTCTTAGAGAAATTATGGTGAGTCACCTAAAGAAAATCCCCACTGGACATTAACTTAGCAAGTGCTAAGTAGATGTAAAGGTTCATTTCTAAAGGTCCAAGAGAAAAACACATGAATAGGTGATTTTTATGATGAACAAGGATTAAACCGAATGGGTATTATTAAGAACAACAACCAATATTCAATAAGAACACAAGAACACAAGATTAAAAGTAAGAACACAACAAGAATTGAAACTAACAATAGAAACACAACAAGGACACAACCTACTAATGGAAACTCAAGAATTTAACATGAAAATGGGTATGACTGGAAGCCTATGATACAAGCCAAGACCATATAAAGATGACCAAGGATGCTATATATAAAGGGTCATCTCAACAATTAAAAGAAGACTTCACATTAGGAAGAAAGGGCCATATTCCAAAGCACTTAAAATTCTTCTTACTAGTCTTCTTAAAAAGTAGAACATTTTGGGTTCTCTTGAAAATCCAAAAAAATAGAAGTATAAATAAATCTATGTAAATACTCTTGTATAAATTTGTAAATAATATAGAATTAGCTTTAGGAATATTTCCAAAAGAGGAAAACCAAAAGAAACCTCTCATGTAAGGCATCTTAGGTAGGAGTTTTAGGAAAAAGCTAGAAAAGTGACTCTTCCTACTCCTTTCTCACTTAGTAGGCGCTACTTTAGGAGAAGGGACTAGAAGAGTGACTCTTCCAACTCCTTTTCCCCTGTAACATGACCAACCCTCTCCATTATAAATAGGGGTGCTTGGTTCTTCATAATACAAGTTGAAAGTTGAAGTAAAGAAACTATCTTGAAATTGTGAGAAAGTTGTGTGAGACTTGTCTCTTCTTCTTTTCCATGTCTTATCTTGTGAGCTTTGAAGACTCTCAAGTGGCGGCACCTCCCACTCATCTTGGAAGAACCACCCTCTAAGTGGCGTGAAGCACATCTCCAAAAGACTACAACCACATAAGTCATTTCTATTCATCTTCCAAAAATACCCATTTTTGTTCTACTTGTTTGTTTTCATCAGCGAAGGCTGTCCTCAGCTCAACATATCCCCGTACTTCTACTTGATCTCTCATGAAGTCGACCAAACACCCATCATATGGCTTCAACTAGTCAACCTTGGCTTCTTCATTTGTTGCTTGGAGGGCTCTCCACAGGCTTAGTCTGCTTCGAACATGAGCTGCCATTCTTCGTGGCTATAGCTTCCTTCACATTGATATGGGCAACAACCCGTTGTTGTATCTAGGAGAAGGTATCCGCCGGATTTTTGATTGGTGAATCACTAAATGGTCCTGCTACAATTCGTTGTTCGAAAGCGGTGACCATTACATCTTCATCATGGGTCTGGAGTCTCATTTTGAGTGCCCATAACCTATTCAAATACTCCTTCAATGATTCCCCTTCTTTCTGCCGCACATTAAATAGGTCATACAGCACTGGAGGCTTGACCTAGTTGACAGAGAACTGTTCTCGGAATAGCCTAGCAAACTATGCAAAAGAAGTAATGTGGCCATCGGGGAGTCCACTGTACCATTGCAAGGCTGTACCTGTGAAGGTGCTCATAAACATTTTGCACCGAACCACGTCCGATCCTCCAGAAACAATCATCTGAGCATTAAATGTCGTGAGATGATTTTCAAGGTCTTCTACCCCTGTGAAAATAATATTGGGTGTGATAGTGCGTCGACACCAACTCGTCCATGATTACTTGTGAGAAAGGCTCAGAACAGTCCCTCAAGGGCAGGTTTAGACCTCGCTCCCTCGTGGACCGTCGATCACATTGTTGTATGTCTCTGCACAAGTCTTCATTGGTTTTGCACAGGTCTTCCATCCGATCTTGCAGAAGCACTTGTTCAGCTTGGGCTTTTTCTTGTAGTCTTTCTTGCTCTTGTCTGTACTGCTCATTATCTTCCTGAAAAGTCTTTATGGTCTCCATAAACTACTGCAATGTGGGAGCCTCACTTCCTTCATATCCCAACGATACTTGTTTGGTGTTTCTCATCTTGTTAGAAGGCTTGAACACAACTGTGGGTGGGATCACCTTTTATCGGCCCTACGGTGGGTGCCAAGTGTTCTCGAAGGTTGACTCTTTCACCGGTTGACCTAGGTTGAACGCCTGTTTTCGGATCTGCCTCCTTGTTGCACTAGAATACGGCTCCGTTGTGACAGAGGATGCCCTACCTGTTGATTACACTCCGACGATCAAGTTAGCGAGGGCTCACAAAAAGCAAACAATTTTCAGTCTAGTGTGCAAAAACAACATACTTTCACCTGAGGTCTCAAGTCCCTTTTATAACTATTCATGTAACAACTTCCATTCACGAGAATATAATCCCAACTGAAAGCATAACTGAAAATATTTAATCTTTTATCTTAACAGAAAAACCACCTGTCACGGACATCAATTATCTTCAGGTGTTAACCACAGACTAACATTCTATTTTACGTGTGCACCCCTATCTTTGGGTGCTCCTCTTTTATTCTCAACGACTATTAATTATTATGCAACTAACATGCACATTATCACAAAAGATAAAATATCTCTTCATCTTCAGAATAATATGATAACAGGTTTAAACAATAACAATTATATCTTTCATCTTCAGAATAATATGATAACAAACTTAAACTATAACAATTATATCTTTTATCTTCAGAATAATATGATAGCAGACTTAAATAATGACAATTATATCTTTTATCTTCAAAATAATATCACAAGAGATAAAATATCTCTTTATCTTTTATCTTCAGAATAATATCTGTTAGAATTTATGGCCTTAAACAAGAGGATTGTTTATAAACGATTTTCGCAAACTTTGAAGGTATAATGAAAGCAAATGAAGAATCACAGAGAAAGAAACCAAGGAAACCAAAGAACAAAACTAATTAAGTTGATTTCCAGAAAATCAACCGGTTGTTTTTACGATTCAACCGGTTGTTTTTATCAGTAGTGAATAAAAAACAACTTAAAACAGATATAAAAGAGTTCAGGGAAAGAGATAAGCACACAAACAAATTTATACTGGTTCACTCTTATCCCAAGAGCTACATCCAGTTCCCAGAAACCACTGGGTATTCCACTATGCAATCAATCACAGATTACAATCCACACACACACTAAAGAAGTGATCTTGAACCCCTAAAAAACACACACTTCTTTTGGCAACCACACCACAGAATTCAGAACAACCTCTGATTCTGCACACACCACAAGTATTCTAGAAATACAAGAGAGAAAGAGGAAGGATTACACCTAATCAAAATCAAATCAAAAGATTACACAACAATCCTATTCTACTATTTGTGAAAATCCAAAAGCTTGAAGTAAATCTTTCAAAGCTGAAATCATTTTGCTCAATCTGAATTCTCCAATCTGTAGTATATACCTTAGGAGTGCAAAACAACCTTTTTATACTTCTAAGGTTTGTTAATACCATTTAAAGCATGAGCCAATTTAGTTTTAAAACATTTAACGCAGATTTACCAAACTTAATAGAATTCTATTATGGATTTCAAAAAAAAATTGGTTGAATTGTCGAAACAACCGATTGAATTAGTTTGACAGCAAAGTCAACCAAAGTCAAATAGTTTCAAATCCTTTTCAAAACCCACTAAGTGTCAAACAACTGATTGAAACGATAAAATAATAGGTTGTTTTTCCACTTCTTTAGTAAATACTTTTTTTTCAAAAAGGTTTTGATTTAAATGAAATTTGGATTCTAACCAAGAGTGGATTACAAATTCAAAACTACCCAAACCCACACACACAAGCAGCAACTAAGTCTTCAACCAAACTTCATGGATTTGGAGCATCAAATCCCTTGTTCAACAATCTCCCCCTATTTTGATGAAGACAAATCCTTGGTTGCTTGTGTTGTCCTATTTGAATTTGAACCAGTACCTGCAAAACATATTTTATGCAAATACATAGCATACATAACAGTAGGTTATCAATGCACACAAACCAGTTTTCTGCATAAGCCTTTGAGCAGAAAAAAACCAGTCAAAAAACCAAATAAGCACATGTGTAGCAGTAGTGTATATCAGTATACATCAGCAGAAATTTAAAACCATACATAGCCCAACCCAGAGTTTTGGAGCAGATGATACAACACATAAACCACACCTTCTCCCCCTATTTGTCTTCACAAATAGAGTGAAAGAAAGGTTAAAAATAGAATCTAAGAAAGCATTTCAGAATTTAAAGAAAGAAAAAAAAAAACATATTGGAGCACATTAATCTTCCTTCCCATATTGCAGCTCAAAGAGTTGATTCTGAACAACTTCAATCTGTTCATCTAGATTCTGAAATCGTGCATCCATGGTGTTGAACCTTATTGCACAGAGTTCATGAAGACTCCTATGTTCATTAGCAAAGCTATCCATTCTACTCACCATCAACCTTTCAAAAGGTTACATTAATGTTGATGGATTTGTGTCTTCATGCTGAATTGAATTCTTGGATGGAGAGTAACAGAAGCTTCAATGGAGGAGGCATGCAAGGAGGGTCACATGGAGCTTGCGGTTTCCTTGGAGGTGCATGCTAAGTATGGAGAGTGATAGGTGAGGCCTAATCACTTGAGCTAGGTTGAGAATTTGAAGACTAAAATGTCTATCCTAAAGAGGTAGAGACAAGAGTGAGATTGGCTAGCAACTTGGGCAGCAATTCACTCATTCATTAATCTTCTAAATTCATGAACCAAGCACCTCCTTATATAAGAGAGAGGGCTGGACATTTTGGAGCCAAAATTTGAAAATTCAAAATAAAACGCTCCAATGAGAAGGTGCCATGTGGAGTCATGCTTTCCATGTTTAGCTCACACCTTCCATGCTAAATCCTCTCCACTCCTAGGTTGCCATGTGGATGTCGATGTACTCCATGCCAAGGTGGTTTTCGTCCTCCAAAATACCCTAGATGTTTTAGGGTTACATTGGGCTTAAAGAAGCCCAATTGTTACCTTAACTAGTCACTTTTAACCTTAACTAGTCATATTTTACTATTGGCCCAAACACAAGCCCAAAAACCTATGCTACTTGGCCCAAATATTTCATCCAATTATTTTATGCTACTAGGCCCAATACATGGCCCATGAAATCCTAAACAACTTTATACAATTTATTTAAGCTAAAGCTTGGCCCAAAAATAATGTTGACTAGTCAGCAGGAACTCAGTCTTCTTGTGTTCTTCTAACCAAAGCTTTAGTTTATGTTTTGATGACTTGGAGATCTTCTTGGATATGATTATACATTCCTTCACCCTAGAGTTCTACTCTTGATTGGGCCTACAAAAAGATACAAAAGCCCAATTAGATCCATAATTGCAAATAAATCCATAAACAACCTCTAGGTCTTCATCCTCCTTATTATGTGGTTGTGTGTGGCTGGACGGTTTCCAACATCCCCTCCTTCTTGAGAGGATATGTCCTCATATCTATAAGGTTGATCTTGAACAGCAGCCTTATTCCTAATTTGAAAACTATGCTCATCCTCCAGGATCAAATGTTAATCTGTGGGAGTCATCAAACAAATATGAGATAAATTTCTTTTTTAAAAGAAAATTAAAACAAAAGAAAACTAAACAAAAATAAGGCCCTTTATCTTTAAAATTTTTTTTAAAGAAAAACATAAGGCCCCTTTCAAAAATATTTTTGTTCACTTTGTGTTGTTTGTTGCCCAAGCTAGGCAACAACATCACAAAGTTTGGTTTTTGAGATTTTTGTAAAGAAGAATGAGCATTATATAATTGAAAAGAAGAGTTCGAAGTATTGCAATCCCCCTTTAAGGATTCTTTCTCAGGTATGCTTTCTAGAGGTGTCATAAAAGACTCTTCTTCTTTGTGGGTTTCCTCTTCTTCTTCCTTTTTAATCAAACATTCTTCTGTATTTTCTATGGAGGAAAAATTTATATCTATATCTGGTTCATCTCCAAATATAGATTTTTCTTCAAGCACATCCTCACAAGGGTTTTCTAGAGAAGATAAAATGTTATCGATATCTGATTCAACTCTAGAAAAAGAGGTTTTTGTACTTTACTTTTCTATCATCACTTTCTCTCTCTTTTATTTCTCTTCTCTATCTTTCCTTTCATTCTCCTCTCTTTCTCTTTTCTTCTTCTTTTCTTTCTTTCTAACAAGAGCTTGAAATTTTTCTTTAAACTCTTTTTCTCTTCTAGCATATTATTTTTCTCTGTATATAAAGTTTCTTCCTTTTTCTACAAGTACTTTCATTTCTTCTCTAAGCTTCTTCTTTCTCACATGTGAAGGTGGAACAAAATTTCTTCTCATACACATCTTCAATTCATCCCAATTCAGTACTTCTGATTTTCTTCCAATTTTAACTTCATTTTCCCTTTGTGTCCACCAAGACCTAGCATATTCTTGAAAACTTAAGGTAGCCATGGAAAATCTGCTAAATTCATCCAATTGGTGTTTTTCCAAGATTTGATCAACCTTTGTCTCCCATTCTAAATATGCTTCAACATTTTCTTTTCTATAGAAATGAGGCAACTCTACCCTAACCTCCTTTGGGCTTTCTTTTCTTTCTCTTCTAACTCTCCTAGGTTGAGGTTGATAGTTGAGGCGTGCAAGGAGGCTCACATGGAGCTTGCGGTTTCCTTGGAGGTGCATGCTAAGTATGGAGAGTGATAGGTGAGGCCTAATCACTTGAGCTAGGTTGAGAATTTGAAGACTAAAGTGTCTATCCTAAAGAGGTAGAGACAAGAGTGAGATTAGCTAGCAACTTGGGCAGCAATTCACTCATTCATTAATCTTCTAAATTCATGAACCAAGCACCTCCTTATATAAGAGAGAGGGCTGGATATTTTGGAGCCAAAATTTGAAAATTCAAAATAAAACTCTCTAATGAGAAGGTGCCATGTGGAGTCATGCTTTCCATGTTTAGCTCACACCTTTCATGCTAAATCCTCTCCACTCTTAGGTTGCCATATGGACCTCCATGTACTCCATGCCAAGGTGATTTTCGTCCTCCAAAATACCCTAGATGTTTTAGGGTTACATTGGGCTTAAAGAAACCTAATTGTTATCCTAACTAGTCACTTTTAACCCTAACTAGTCGTATTTTACT
The DNA here is from genome assembly GCA_013389735.1 of Phaseolus lunatus. Classification (NCBI taxonomy): domain Eukaryota; kingdom Viridiplantae; phylum Streptophyta; class Magnoliopsida; order Fabales; family Fabaceae; genus Phaseolus; species Phaseolus lunatus. The sequence continues at coordinate 30,573,907 of CM023858.1, read as the reverse complement.
ATTGGTCCAAATACAAACCCAAAAACCTATGCTATTTGGCCCAAATATTAGGTCCAATTATTTTATGCTACTAGGTCCAATACATGGTCCATGAAATCCTAAACAAATTTATACAATTTATTTAAGCTAAAGCTTGGCCCAAAAATAATGTTGACTAGTCAGCAGGAACTCAGTCTTCTTGTATTCTTCTGACCAAAGCTTTAGTTTATGTTTTGATGACTTGGAGGTCTTCTTGGATATGATTGTACATTCCTTCACCCTAGAGTTCTCCTCTTGATTGGGCCTACAAAAAGAAACAAAAGCCCAATTAGACCCATATTTGCAAATAAATCCATAAACAACCTCTAGGTCTTTATCCTCCTTATTATGTGGTTTGTGTGAATAAACGGTTTCGATCAGATGTGATGCGCTCTCCCATCTTTCCTGCACTTGGTCCAGCATCAAAGGCACCAGCAGTTTCATCATCATGAGCATCAACACCAACATCCTCACCAGCAGCAGCAGTTTGCTCTTCATCCTCATTTCCAACTTGAGCAGCACTTGAGGAGCCAACTTGATCTCCATCATTGCTTACCCATCTTCCACCAATTTTGGTGAAACCCATCTTGCTAAGTGAACCATTGTTCACCTCATATGATGACTTCACCACTTCAGTTTATTCTTCATCAAGATCCACTCCAAAATAATGCAAAAATTTAGAGATCAAAATAGCATAGGGATAGTGATAATCACTTAACCTCATGGATTTTTGCATATGCTCCTTGATGATGTGAATCTAATTGATTTTGGTCTTGTTCATGATGCAATAGATGTAGACAAGATCCTCTTCGGTAAGCATAAAATGATTACTCCCCCTTAGTGTTAACATCCAAGTCACTATGAAGGCAATGAGTCTTTCATTCAGCTTCAATCCTCCCACTGAAAAGTTTCTAACTTTTGATTGAGGATTCTTTAAGCAATTCCTATAGAACTGAATTTTATTGAACTCTTCCACAACTCCGATATTTTCTTTGTTAATCCTTAAACCTGCATAGTTCAACCCAGTGATTGCAGACCAAACCTCATGAGTAATTTCCATTTCAACCCCTTTTACACGTAAGACAAGATTGTTGCCAAAAAATTAAAGGTTGGTGTAGAAAACTCTCACAAGGTCAGGATATATGTTTTCTGACATCTCCAAAAACCTTTTCAGCAGCTATCTTTGAGAAGAACCCTCACTTCAGTTAGCTTTTGCTCCTTCAACCAATTGAATGAGACAAGCTTGGGATTATTGATAGCTTTTCTACTTGTCTCATGAAGATACTTCTCAATTTTCTCATCCTCTATGGAGAACCATCCTTCTAAGTGCCCTCCCCTCTTTATCCCACGAGTTTTCATCCTTTTGGAGGAAGGGGTGTGGAATCCATGGAGGGAGAAGGAAATACCTAAAGCAGAAGGAAGAATGTAGCATATTTGAGGGAAAGCAACAGATATGGCAATGGGTTGATTCTTGTGAAGAAAAACAACTAAATAAAGTGTTTATATATGTACTAAAAGCAGTTTCACCCTTTAGCTTTTAGTGGGTTGCTTTCTTCAAGAAAAGGAATCTGTTCAGAGGCTCTCAGTCACATGTCAATCAGCACCAGAATTCACATGGAAAGCACATGTAGACTTTAACTAGTCATAAAAGCTCTTAATTTTCCAAGAAGATACAGAATATATTCCATTTATGACCAATGTAACTTCGTTTCAAAGCGAAATCAGACCCATGATAAATGCAATTTGACTTGTAATAGCTTGGAGAAAGAATCTACAATAGAAACAATGCATAGAGAAATGAATCCAATTTAATGCAATGCTGTCAGAGGGGAAACAATCGGTTGTTTCGTGAAAACAATCGGTTGTTTCGTGAAAACAATCGGTTGTTTCGTGAAAACAATCGGTTGTTTCGTGAAAACAATCAGTTGTTTTTCTGTGACAACAATTAAGACATTTCACAAACCAAGGATTATTGGCAAAGAAGAATCAGAATGAAAATGCTTCACATAATCTTTTACATAGATGAAAGATTTTACATATAAAGACATTAATTAAGATCTTTTATCATAATTCAAGTGTAAAGGAAACTCAAGAAAGAAAAAAAACATAAAGTCTTATCCTTTAGACAATGTTGTTCTCTCAATGAGCCATAATGCATGATTAAAGAAATCCACTTGACTTTCAAGATAACTGAGTGTAGTATAGAGCTACAACAAACTGTCCAATAGAATATTTTTCCTTCTTAAGCTTGATCCTTTAACTCAAGAGTTCTTGATCCTTTAGAATTCTTGCAAAAAGATGAAATCAAGCAACAAGATTTGGTCCCCCTTACAAATTTGGATCCTTTGGCATTAATTTGATCATTGGGAACCTTGAAATTCTTAGAAACCCACTTCATAACACCTTTAGGAACATAAAATTTCCTAATTTTGTAGAACCTAACAGAATGACCCATTTTCATACAATAGAAGCATGTAACAACTAGTTGTTTCGATTTTTCAATCGGTTGTTTTTTTGGCATAGTTGAATAAGGCTTTGAAATCCCATTCTTCTTACTCTGTGGATTAAAACCTAAACCATATTTTCCAAAAATACACTTTTGGGATGCCTGAACAGTCTCAAAGTTGGATTTTCCTTTTGAAAGCTTGCCCACAGTTTTCACAAGATAGTGAACCTTCTTTTTAAGAGATTCACAATTTTCACAAACATTTGAGTCACACTTGCAAGAAGAGTTCTTGTAAATCAAATCCAGATTTTAAAAATCAATTTTAGACTTTTCCAACTCTTCTTCCAGTGCTTTGACTCTATTTTCAAGCCAATTATTCAAACCTTTCAACTAGTTGTTCAAGAGAGCCAATCTATTAGCTTCTTCATGAGTTTCTTTGAAAGCCTCAAGAAGTTGGCTATAATTTTCAGCATTTATAGAAGTGCAGGAACTTACACTACTTGCATAATTTTCTTCCTTGACCATTAGACACATATTGGCTTCTTCATCTTCACTTGATGAGGAGCTTGATGAAGATGCATCATTATCATCCCAAGCAATGTAGGCCCTTTTTGATTTGCCTTTCTTTTCAAACTTCTTGCTTGGCCTCTTCTCTTTGCTTTCTTTATTTGGACATTCAACCTTTATAAGCCCCTATTCACTACAACCAAAGCATGTATATTTCTTAGCATTGAAATCACTAGGTTTCTTGCTACCATACCTGTCATGAGTGTAATCTTTGGTGCGATTCTTCTTCAAGAACTTGCTGAATTTCTTGGACAGTAAGCTAAAAGTCTCTCCCTCACTTTCATCACTTGAATCTTGGCTGGTCTTATATCTAGCAACCTTCAAATCAATGTTCCTCACGTGTTTGTCCTCATTTTCTTGAACATTGAGCCTGTTTATCTCCAACTCATGCTCTTTAAGCTTCCCAAACAATGAAGTCGTAGTCAAAGATGTCAAATCTTTGGATTCTAAGATGGTCGTGACCTTTGGCTGCCATGTTCTATCAAGACACTTGAGGATTTTGATGTTTAGTTCCTCTTTATCAAAGATCTTTCCAAGACTCATAAGGTGATTAACAATATGACTGAATCGCTTTTGCACATTCGCAATTGATTCTCCTTTCTGCATCCTGAACATTTTATACTCTTGGATGAGAGTATGTTTCCTTGCCCTCTTTACATCATTTGTGCGTTCATGAGTTACTTCTTAAGTATTCCACATCTCCTTTTCAGATGCACATTGTGACATCCTAAAAAAATCGTCAGAATTTAAGTAAGAGATGATAATATTTTTAGCAATACAATCAAACTTGGCCCTTTTATTTTCAGCTTCAGTCCATTGGGACCAAGGTTTTTCAATAAAAACATCATCTTTTTCAAACTTAGGAATAAAAGGACCATTTTCAATTGCATCCCAAATTCCTCTATCTAATAATTCAACAAAGATTTTCATTCGTACCTTCCAAAACTGGTAATTCAAACCATAGAACAGAGGTGGCCTGTTTATTGAGACACCTTCCCCAAAAGGTAACTTTTTAGCCATAAAAAAAAGATTTTAGGATCAAAACTTCAATAACTTTCAAGAACCTAGCTCTTGATACTAATTGTTAGAATTTATGGCCTTAAACAAGAGGGAGGTGAATTGTTTATAAACGATTTTTGCAAAATTTGAAGGTATAATGAAAGCCAATGAAGAATCATTAAGAAAAAAACCAAGGAAACCAAAGAACAAAATTGATTAAGTTGATTTCCAGAAAATCAACTGATTGTTTTTGCGATTCAACTGGTTGCTTTTATCAGCAGTGAATAAAAACCAACTTAAAACAGATATAAAAGAGTTTAGGGAAAGAGATAAGCACACAAAAAATTTTATACTGGTTCACTCTTATCCCAAGAGCTACATCTAATTCCCAGAAATCACTGGGTATTCCACTATGCAATCAATCACAGATTACAATCCACACACACACCAAAGAAGTGATCTTGAACCTCTCAAGAACACACACTTCTTTTGGAAACCACACCATAAAATTCAGAACAACCTCTGATTCTGCACAAACCACAAGTATTCCAGAAATACAAGAGAGAAAAAGGAAGGATTACACCTGATCAAAATCAAATCAAAAGATTACACAACAATCCTATTCCACTATTTGTGAAAATCCAAAAGCTTGAAGTAAATCTTTGAAAACTGAAATTACTTTGCTAAATTTGAATTCTCCAATTTGTAGTATATACCTTAGGAGCGTAAAACAACCCTTTTATACTCCAAAGGTTTGTTAAAAAAATTTAAAATAGGAGCCAATTCAGTTTTAAAACATTTAAAGCAGATGTACCAAACATAACAGAATTCTGTTATGGATTTTCAAAAACAATCGATTGAATTGTCGAAACAACCGATTGAATTGGTTTGACAGCAAAGTCAACCAAAGTCAAACAATTTCAAATCCTTTTCAAAACCCATCAAGTGTCAAACAACCGATTGAAATGATAAAACAACAGGTTGTTTTTCCACTTCTTTAGAAAACACTTTTTTTCAAAAAGGTTTTGATTTAAATCAGTTTTGGATTCTAACCAAGAGTGGATTACAAATTCATACTACCCAGAACCCACACACATAAGCAGCAACTAAGCCTTCAACCAAACTTCATGAATTTGGAGACAGCAAAGCCCTTGTTCAACAATATCACCACAAGAGATAAAATATCTCTTTATCTTTTATCTCAATTACCTTTTCTGGGCTGACCAATCTCTGGGCCAAACTCGTGACCCACCCTTTGGGCCCAAAAGCAGAGGTCCTAAGCCCTCGAGCACTCCTGTCCAGTACAATTATTATTACTCATATACAAGTTATGTGATTGGTTTTATTGAAAACATAAAATTTTCGTTTAGTGTTAAATGATAATTTGGTGAATTACCAAAATATCAAATTTATTCACTCTCTTTCAAGCGTTGCGATATGTTCCAATATGTGAATTTAAAAAATAAATTTATTTTTAAATATTTTGAATCAATTACCATTTTATAATAATTAATTGTTCTATTGTATCATGTTTTTTATTTATTATTAGTATTTTTATTACTCATTTACAAAGAATTTACTTGGGTTGTTTAGAAATTGAAAAATTTACTAAAGTGTTCACTATTGCTGAAACAATCTTTAACAACAGTTAAAAAAAGCATTTAAAGACGGTTTTATAATCTTTGTTAATTATGTCATTATAAATCAATGACTTTTAATAACGGTTAAAAAACCATCGTTAAAAAGCTTTACGACACTTAACTAAAAATTGTCCATAATATAATGAAAAAAAAGGCAAAAATATTGGATATATCAAAAGTTTTAACAACAATTATATCAGGGAACCCTCATCCTAATTTTTCTTGATATAATTTAAAGACAGTTCAAACAAGGAACCATCGTTAAAAGTGAGTTTTTCTGAAGAAAAAAAATTAACATTGTGTCTTTTTTTTAAAAACGATTTTGGTCTAAAGCCGTCGATAAAAGTGTCTTTTTTAAAAAATATTTGGCATATTACTATATATATATGCTCTAGTCCTGCATGATATATCAAATTTTTAGAACAAATATACACATATATCATAATTTAAATATAAAACACTATATAAAATTAATTAAGTACATATAACATTCTACAAAAAGTTTTACAATATATGCCAAAGTTCTACAAAAAAGACTTATAATGTCTTTCTAATCATTTATTTATCCTAAGGTGTTATACATGGTTATAAAATATTTTGACCATGTTGTCTTGACATACTCCAATGCTTTTGAATTTAGCAGTTTGGAGTCATTGCACTTCCCCTCCCAATCAACATGTTATATCCAAAATAAGAAGTGGAATAATAAGATTTAATGTTCAAACACATAGCATTACATAATGTATAAGTAATAATAGATGTTAAATAAAATTTTCTAACCTATCTATAACATCTTTAAAATAGTTAGGAAGTTTCTTATGCAAGGAGAAAAACCATGCAGTGGTATGATCTTAAACAGATATGATCAGGAGTTGTCAATGACGCCTACATAATAAATTAGTTAGTTTATCTTATTTCAATAATTTATTATAACTTATTTAATCAATATGGACTTATTCATGGATATACATAATGATATAAATTTGTTTCCCTCTATTCTTTAAGGCAGTGGTGATGTATGTTTGTGTTTCTGACTTTTTGTAACCGAGTGATTGAATGAGTTAAGGGTCCAAAAACCCATGCGTATCTTGTTTCCCCTCATTGAAGCATAATCCACAAATATACCTAAATTTCAATAAGTTATTAGTAATATATGTTGAATTTGAAGCTTTGATGTCTCCAAATCCATGAAGATAGCTTGAAGACTGTGCTGCTTTGTATAAGGTTTAGTTCTGGGTAGTTTAGAATTTGTTAAATCCACTCTTAGTCAATTTCACAACTGGATCAATCTGTGATTTAAAAGAAAAAGTGTTTTTCAAAGTGAAGTGAAAAACAACCTGTTGATTTCTTGTTTTAATCGATTGTTTTTCTCTCAGCTTGTTTGAAGGGTTTTTAAACTGCTTTGACTTTGGTTGACTTAACTGTCAAACCAATTCAATAGGTTGATTCGACAATTCAACCGGTTGAAATTTAAAATTTCTTAACAGCTTTTCTTAAAACTGTTAAATCTGTTTTCAATGAGTTTTAAACTATTTTGGCTCGCGTTCAACTACCTTAAACGGCTAGTTTTAAGAGTTATATAACTGGGATTATCCTCCCTATTTCAAAACACAAAAAGAGAGATTCAGAAACACTTTTGTGAAAGATTTGATTCAAGATTGCAAGATTGCCATGGTTGTGCATTGGTTTAAGAGTGGATTAGGATCAGCTGTGATTTCCTGTATCAGGTGTAATTTGTTCTATTCACTTTTGTATTTGTTTTTCCATTTGAATAGTTGTAATCTATTGAAACTATAAAGTCAGAGGTTGTTCTGACTGTGTGTGTGAAAAATCAAAGAGGGTGCGTGCCCTTGAGTGGTCAAGATCACCTCTTTGAGGTTGTGGTGTTTGTAATCTGTTGTTAGTTACATAGAGGAATACCTAGTGGTTTCTAGGGACTGGATGTAGCTCTGGTAAGGAGTGAACCAATATAAATTGTTTGTGTGATCTTCTCTCTCTCTCACTCATTTAAAACTGGTTGATTTGAGATTGTAACTCTGCTGATATAAACAATCGATTAAATCATATAAACAACCGATTGTTTTTCTAAAATCATTTTTAAACAATTTTGTTTTCTTGGTTGATCTGGTTGCTTGTTCTGTAATTCTTCATAAATCTTCATTCTAATCCATCATTTACAAAAATATTTCTTAAAACAATTCACCCCCCTCTTGTTTAGGCCATGAATTCTAACAATTGGCATCAAGAGCTAGGTTCTTGAAATTTACTCAAGTTCTATTTTTTAAAACTGTTTTAGAGGCTGACAAATTACCTTTTGGGAAAGGTGCTTCTATAAATAGACCACCTCTATTTTGTGGTGTGAACTATCAACTGTGGTGTATTAGAATGAAAATTTTTGTTGAATCTATAGATAGGAAAATCTGGGATGTTATCACAAACAGTTCTTTCATACCTATGCTTGAAAATAATTAAGTTTTTTCTAGAAAATCTTTGTCTCAATGGACCAAGGATGAAAATGAAAAAGATCATCTTGACTATAATGTTATTGTATCTGCTCTTGATTCTAATGAGCTTCTCAGAGTTTCAAAGTGTGTTTCAGCTAAGGATATGTGGGACACTCTTGAAAGAACTCATAAATATTCAAGAAATGCTTGGCTAGACAATGACATGTCCTCTTCTGGATCATCCTCTACAGGTTCAAAAACAACATATGTCTGATGGCAAAAGAAGATTATGCATCAAATAACATAAGTAAAACCTCCTCTACTAAATGTGATAGTTATTATCAACTTCTTGAGGCTTTTAAAGAGACTCGTGAAGAAGCCCATAGATTAACCTTTTCAAACAATCGGTTGAAAAGTAAAAACAACTGATTGAAAAATAGAGTCAAGGTCTTGGAAGAATAATTAAACAACTCAAAAACTAATTTTGAAAACTTAGAGATGATTTCAAAATTCTTCTTGCAAGTGTGAATCTAGTTCTTGTAAAAACTATGAATCTCTTCAAAAGAAGATTCTTTATCTTGCGAAAGATGTTGATCGAACTTTAAAAGGAAAATCCAACTTTGAGAATGTATTAGCATCTCAAAATTGTGTTTTTGGAAAATCTAGTCTTGGCTTTAATCCACAGAGTAAGAACAATGGCTTTTCAAAACCTTTTTCAACCATTACAGAAAAGCAACCGATTGAAAAGTCAAAATAGGTTGTTCCTTGTTTCTACTATATGAGAAAGGGTCATTCTATCAGGTTCTGCAAAATTCAAAAAGTTTTTGTTCCCAGAGACATTTTAAAGTGGGCTCCTAAGAATCCTAAGGTTCCTAACAACAAAAATAACCTCTATGGACCCAAATTTGTTAGGGGACCAAACCTTGCCACTTGATTTTGTTGTTTGCAGGACTTCTTGGTGAAAAACAAGCATTTGTGGTACTTGGACAATGGCTGCTCCAAACATATGACAGGAGATTTGTCCAAGTTTGTCAACATCATCCTCAAGCAAGAAGTCCATGTAATATATGGGGATAATAACAGAGGAAAAGTTCTTGGAAAAGGCACTATCGGTAATGAAAACAATTTTTTGATTCATGAAGTTCTCTATGTGGAAGGACTCAAGCACAATCTTCTAAGCATAAGTCAGCTGTGTGATAGAGGATATCAAGTTACATTAAAAAATAACTCTTGTGAGATCCGTCTACCAAATTCAAAGGAAGTGTTGTTGTTTGGTAAAAGAATTAATAATGTCTATCTACTTGATATTTCACATTCCACATCCATAGGTTGTCTTTTGACCAAACATGAGGATTCATGGCTTTGGCATAGAAGAATTGCTCACATTCACATGCATCACTTGAACAAACTGATTTCTAATGATCTTGTTGAATGATTATCGAAGCTCAAGTTTGAGAAGGATCATGTGTGTGAAGCTTGTAAAAAGGGGAAACAAACTAAGCATTCTTTTAAACTGAAAAACATGGTTTCCACTTCAAAACACCTTAAAATGCTACATATTGATCTCTTTGGTCCTTCAAGAACTATGAGCCTTTGTGAGAATTAGTATGCTCTTGTTGTTGTTGATGATTTTTCCAGGTTTACATGGACACTTTTTTTAGAATAAAAAAGTGATGCCTTCTCTACATTTAAGAGGCTAGCCAAGAGACCACAGAATTCTTGTTGTGTCATCCGCAGTGATCATGAAGGAGAATTCCAAAATGAGAAGTTCAGCTCCTTTTGTGATAAGCTTGGTATCTTTCACAATTTTTCTGCACCAGGACACCTCAGCATAATGGTGTGGTGGAAAGAAAGAACAAATCACTTGAAGAGCTAGCCAGAACAATCTTGAGTGAATCCTCCTTGCCAAAGTATTTCTTGTTAGAATTTATGGCTTAAACAAGAGGGGGGTGAATTATTTAATGAAATATTTTCGCAAATGATGGCTAAGAATGAATTCCTCTATCAATTCACAAAGACAAAGATCAGAGAAGCCAAAAGAAATCAAGCTTTCAAAACAAGCAACAGAAAATCAACTGGTTGATATTACAATATAACCGATTGATATTATTACAGAATTAACAACAATGTTATTTATCAGAATTATAACCAATTGCAAGAACAATATAACCGGTTGTTTATATCAGATACAAAAAATTAAACAGGTAAACCAAGGTAGAGAAAGAGAGAATGACACAGCTAGAACAACCCCCTGTCTAGCAGATTCACTGTTTTACAAAGTATCCAAGATAGAAACTAATACAAGAAGTGTAAGAATAGATAACACCTGGGTTTTTGCAATACAAATATCCTAATGTCACTTCTTGGACCTTGACACAACTCTTTAAGCAATCTTGAAAAGCACTTTTAAAACTCTCTCTCAAACTTGATTTCAATCTCTTCCACTTGTAGGAAAATCACACTGTATTGTTCACTCTTTTTAAAGAGGAGGGTGAACCCTTCTTTAAGGCTTTTGAAAAGGACTGTTTTAGGCATCTAACATAAGCCAAAAGCTGTTTGAAAAGCCAACTGAATTAGACATAACAGATTTTTGAAAAACTGTTACAGATTCAAAAATCAACCGGTTGAAAAGACGAAATAACCAGTTGATTTCGTTAAAGTTGTTATACAACAAGTCAAAGTCAGTTGAAAAACCCTCCACATAGGCTAAGTGTAAAACAACCGATTAAACCGATAAAACAATCGGTTGTTTATCACTTTAGCTGAAAAACTTTTTCTTTTTAAAACCAAGATTGCTTTAGCTATGCTAAGATCTAAGAGTGATTTACACAAATTCTAAACATACTAAAAAAAAGCCCTAACTCCAGCAGCAAGATCTTCAAGCTTCATCCACAAATTTGGAGACAGCAAAGCACCATATCCAACATTTCTGAGCAAATGCAGTAAGTACCGCATGCTATGTAATGAATTGGGTCCTCATCAGGCCTATTCTGAAAAAGACTCCATATGAATTGTTCAATGGAAGAAAGCCTAATATAGGAAATCTAAAGGTATTCAGTTGTAAATGCTATATTCTGAATAATGGTAAAGACAATCTTGGTAAGTTTGACGAGAAAGCAAACAACGGTATTTTCCTTGGCTACTCCTTATCTAGTCATGCTTATAGAGTTTATATTAAGAGACTTATGACTGTAGAAGAACCTGTACATGTTTTTTTTTTTATGAAACTAACAATGTAGAACAAGGTCCAGTGAAGAGTTTTGGTCAGAAGAACACAAGAAGACTGAGTTTTTGCTGACTAGTCAACATTATTTTTGGGCCAAGCTTTAGCTTAGATAAATTGTATAAAGTTGTTTAGGATTTCATGGTCCATGTATTGGGCCTAGTAGCATAAAATATTTGGACCAACTATTTGGACCAAGTAGCATAGGTTTTTGGGCTTGTATTTAGGCCAATAGTAAAATAGGACTAGTAAAGGTTAAAAGTGACTAGTTAGGGTAACAATTGGGCTTCTTTGAGCCCAATGTAACCCTAAAATGTCTAGGGTAAATTGGAGAACGAAAACCACCTTGGCATTGAGCACATGGACGTCCATATGGCAACCTAGGAGTGGAGAGGATTTAGCATGGAAGGTGAGAGCTAAACATGGAAAGCATGACTCCACATGACACCTTCTCATTGGAGAGTTTTATTTTGAATTTTCAAATTTTGGCTCCAAAATGTTCAGCCCTCTCTCCTATAAATTGAGGTGCTTGGCTCTCATTTTTCTAAGATTAATGAATGAGTGAATTGATGCCAAGATTGCTAGCTTTCTCACTCTTGTCTTTGCCTCTGTAGGATAAAAACACTTTAATCTTCTTCTTCACCTAGCTCAAGTGATATGGCCCAACCAATCACTCTCCCAACCTATCATGCACCTTTAGGGAAACCATAGCTCTATACGAACCATCGTTTTTCATCTCTTCCATTGAAGCTTCCGGCGATCCTCTCCAAAATTCAAGAAAAGAATTCGGTCATAAAGGTACAATTCCATCATTTGGTATCATGAGTCGTGGTTCTTCAAGAGATAACCACATTCTCTTCTTTTAATTTTTGTATTCTTCATTTTTCCATGTTGTTTTAATTTCGATTTTAGTTCATATTGCTCTTTGGAAAATCTTAATCGGCACATTTTTGTTCAATTGTTCTTGAACTTTCGAATTCAATTGTGTTTAGGTTCCTAATTGAGTGTGTTATTTTGTTTTTTATTTTAAGTGAGTCTTCTTGATAATTCAATCGGTGCAAACTATTTGGTTTTGAGTCATTTTAATTTTTGAAACAATTCAAGTTTTGTCAAAGTCATGTTCATCCTACAATGTCATCAATTCCAAGTGGTGCTTATTGTTTTTGATTTGGTTGCTTGATTTTAATTTGAGTGCAGTTTATAATTCTGAATTTGAGCTTTGGTGCATTTTAATTTTTCCAGATTTGAGTTCATACTTGTGTGTTAGTTCCATACAAGTTCATTTTCCATCCAATTCTATTATGTTTTCGAAGTTTCATTGTTGTTTTTTAATTCCAGTCTAGGTTTTCTCTATTTCACAGTTTCTGTGCTGGCTGAAAACGTTTATAAAAATTAATTACGTTGGTGAAAATTTCTGAAATTCTGGATTTGATTGGTTTTGTGTTGAGAAAAAGTGAAAAAAAAGAAGTATAGTTCAAAATACAAAAAAAAAATTATAAATGAAAAATGAATAGAATGCAAAATTCGGACTCTGAAAAAAAAGTGAAGCGGCAGTGATTTTGAAAAACTTATTAAAATTAATTGGCGCACTATTTTGGTGAATTTTCAGTGCCTAATTTGAGATTAAACATTGAGGTTTCTGTGGTTTAAATTTCAAATTCAAATTTGAATTATTCTACCAAGCATAAATTCAGAAAGTTAAGAAAATATTTACACAAAAATCCAATAGTGTTGTTTTTGGTTTTTTTCATCCAATTCTAGTACCATTCTGTAGGTTTCAATTTGAGTGCTACCTCTTCTTATATACCTTAATTTTTTGCTTTTCAATTTTATTGAATACTCTTTCAAGTCATGTCAAATATCAATTCCCTTTGTTGAAGTCCTATTTTTTTAAATTGAGTTTGTTGCTTTAAACTTGTTTGACCTCTTTTTTTTGTGGAAGTGACCTAAAAAGTGCTTTGGTGAGTAGTAGAGCTAAATTTTCTTGGTGAGACCTATATCACTAAAGAGGTGCATAATTGAATAGTTAAGGTTGAATATCCTAATGAGACAAAGCAAGGGACAACAGAAACCTCATATAAAAATATAAACAAATACCAAAAAGGAGCTACAAGTGAAGGAGTTCATAAAATAGGTCTTAAAATTTTTGTGCATCAAAATTGTTGACCTAATTTCTTTGTATTTCTTTCATTTTTAATTAGAAATACTTTGATTAATTGGTGGATTAATTCGCTTTAGTCAGTGAGTGTGTCTTCAAGGTTCAAAGTGCCAAGAAGCCTCACCTTAGGAAATGTCTAGTTTTAAAGCTTTCTAGTTAGCAATTTTCATTTGTGTCTTTTATTGCTTTGCATTGTTTTTCTTGCACAAAATTTTGTTTTCATCTTTGATTGTGGTCTAAGTAAATTACTTAGAGGAAGGTTTGTGAAAGTTTTATGGGATAGTATCTGGCAAGGAAAGGCTTGGTACTTAAGAGATCCTAGTGATCCATCTCCCTTTCCCGGGAAATTACCTACTTCACTCCACCTATCTTTCTTTTTGGAAATTACTTTTATCACATAACTCTAAACATGTCTACTCATTCTTCAATTCATAGTGAAAGTGATAGAAAATCCACAAAATCTCTTTTGAAACAATTGGCTAGAGATTTTCAATCACTATCATTAAGACAATTGCAACATGAGGCTCAAGTTTTGGAAGAAAAGAAAGAAAGAGATGCCCATCTTGAAATCTTAGAAGAATTGAAAATTGTTAGAGAAAAAGATGAATACATTAGAAAATTAAAAAAATCACATGCATCTAGTTCTAAGTCTAGTGTCTCTCATGCTAAGAAAGAGAGCCTTAGAATCAATGACTATTATCAACCTACACCTAGAAGAACTAGGAGAGAAAGCCAACCAATAGAGACTAGGGTTGACCTGCCTATTTCTATGGTAAGGATAATGTTGAGGTATATCTAGGTTGGGAGATGAAGGTAGAGAAACTTTTTGCTTGCCATAGAGTGAGTGAGGAAAGGAAGGTACCCCTAGCCATCTTAAGCTTTCAATCTAATGCAATGTATTGGTGGATTGTCCGAGAAAGAGAGAGACGTCTCCACAAGGACCCTCCCATTACATATTGGAATGACCTTAGGGGAGCCTTGAGATGTCGCCATATTCCCTCATACTACAATAAGGAGTTGATGAACAAACTCTAAAGACTTCGTCAAAAAAATCTAAGTGTAGAAGAATATAGGAAAAAGATGGAATTATATATGATGAGGGCAGGGATTAGGGAAGAAAATAATACCACTATATTTAGGTTCTTAAGTGGTCTCAATCTTGAGATAAGAGACAGAGTTGAACTTTTACCATATAGAGATTTAAATGACTTGATTCAACTTTTCTTTAAAGTTGAAAAACAAATTTTGAGAAAAGAATCAAGTCAAAAAAAAAGTTCATACTCTGTACCTTATGACAAGGGTGAGTTCCAAAGGGGGTAAAGCATATAAAAGAAACATCTCCAGAACCTTACTAGAACCTATCTAAATATGAGCATATCTCACACACTCAAATTAAAGAAATTCAGTGTTTTAATTGTCTTGGTAGGGGTCATTTAGCATCTCAATGTCCCAATAGAAGAACTATGATCTTAAGGGACAAAGATGAATATAGTAGCCAAGAAGAAGAAACTAGTAAGAGTGAAGAAAATGAGAAAAAAAAAAGAAAGAAATCGAAAATAAAATGAAAGTCCTTAGGGACAATGCTGAGGTGTGGGAGAAAAGTGCTCCTTCCCACAAGGTCATTCAGATAGAACAAAAAGTTGAAAAAAATGAAGTTAAGAAAACACTTCTATATGAACAACCTTCAGGCTTCCTTATGTATAAAGGAGTACTTGCATGCACTGCCATACTTTCTAAAGTTTGTGAGCTACCTTCTCAAGTCAAAAATCTTTTAAAAGAATTTGGTGATGTATTCCCTAAGGAAGAACCCATTGGACTTCCACCTTTTATGGGTATAGAACACCATATAGATTTAGTTTTGGGAGCTAGTCTACCAAATAGACCAGCTTATAGAATTAATCCTGAAGAGACTAAGGAGATAGAATCACAAGTTCAGGAATTGTTGGAGAAGGGTTGGGTTCAAAAGAGTCTAAGTCCTTGTGTTGTACTTGTTTTGTTGGTGCCTATGAAATATGGCAAATGGAGAATGTGATGTGATTGTAGAGCCATCAACAATATCACCATCAAATACATGCATCCAATTCCTAAACTTGATGATATGCTGGGTCCACTATATTTTCTCAAAAGCAGATATCACCAAATAAGAATTAAAGATGATGGTGAGTGGAAAACTACTTTTAAGACCAAGTTTGGACTATATAAGTGGTTAGTGATGCCTTTTGGACTCACTAATGCACCTAGCACCTTCATGAGGCTTATGAATCATGTCCTTAGGAATTGCATAAGTAAATATGTAATAGTTTATTTTGACTATATGCTAAGATATCGCCAACAAGTGAAAGTCAAGTTATCTGTAGGCATCTATAAAGATAAAACTTTATGTGATGTAGTGCCCATAGAAACTTGTCATGTCTTATTGAGACGACCATGGCAATTTGCTAAAAGTTCCATGCATGATAGTCGTACCAACGAGATTACCTTCACACATGAAAAAAATAAATATCTTTTTTATCCTTTAACACCTTCTTAGGGGTTAGATGGTTAAATAAGATTAAAACAAAAAATAAATATTGAAAAATCACTAGCTCTTTTACAAAAAAATGTAGCGTCTAAAGAGTCTAGTAATAAAAATCTAGAACAAGGTAGGAAAAACTTAGAAAAGAAAATTATGTACTACTGTCTAAAGAAATCTTGTGAAAAGTTGCCAAAAAAAATAGAAAAACAAGAGGAATGACAACTTAGTAAGACTGATTTTTATACAACTGCTGAAACTAACTCGATTTGTTTGATGACTTCAACAGATGAACATTTGATCCTGGAGGACGAGCATAGTTTTCAAAGCAGGAATAAGGCTTCTGTTCGAGATCAACCCTGTAAATCTGAGGACAGATCCTCTCAAGAAGGAGGGGATAATGGCAGAGCCCCCAGCCACACACAACCACATAATAAGGAGAATGAAGACCTAGAGGTTCTTTATTGATTTAATTGCAAACATGGGTCTAATTGGGCTTTTGTTTATTTTGTAGGCCCAATCAAGAGGACAACTCTAAGGTGAAGGAATTTTAAAACATATCCAAGAAGACCTCCAACTCATCAAAACATAAACTAGAGCTTTGTCAGAAGAACACAAGAAGACTGAGTTTCTGCTGACTAGTCAATATTATTTTTGGGCCAAGCTTTAGCTTAAATAAATTGTATAAAGTTGTTTAGGATTTCATGAGCCATGTATTGGGCCTAGTAGCATAAAATAATTGGACACAATATTTGTGCCAAGTAGCATAGGCTTTTGGGCTTGTATTTGGATCAATAGTAAAATAGGACTAGTAAAGGTTAAAAGTGACTAGTTAGGGTAACAATTGGGCTTCTTTGAGCCCAATGTAACCCTAAAATGTCTAGGTTAAATTGGATAACAAAAATCACCTTGACATGGAGCACATGGTCGTCCACATGGCAACCTAGGAGTGGAGAGGATTTAGCATGGAAGGTGTGAGCTAAACATGGAATGCATGACTCCACATGGCACCTTCTCATTGGAGAGTTTTATTTTGAATTTTCAAATTTTGGCTCCAAAAATTTCAACCCTCTCTCCTATAAATTGAGGTGCTTGGCTCTCATTTTTCTAAGATTAATGAATGAGTGAATTGTTGCCAAGATTGCTAGCTTTCTCACTCTTGTCTTTGCCTCTCTAGGATAGACACTTTAATCTTCTTCTTCACCTAGCTCAAGTGATATGGCCCAACCATTCACTCTCCCTACCTATCATGCACCTTCAAGGAAAGCATATCTCTATATGAGCCATCCTTGTTCATCTCTTCCATTGAAGCTTCCGCCAATCCTCTCCAAAATTCAAGAAAAGAATTCAGTCATGAAGGCACAATTCCATCATGCTCTTATATAAAATTTAAACAGTCAATCTTGTGTTTTGAACGATTCAATTTGCTTCACTTTGCTTCATTTTGTGTTCGCATGCAATCATGGCACAACTGCATGTGTTATTCATGTTTTCATTTGTTTCTTCTTTAATTTTTGTTTTCTATGTTTAATTCAATATATGTGTGCGTTTAGGTGTTGTTTAGTGTTCATACTCCTTGCATGTCAAATTTCACGTCCAAATTTTTCTTAATTTTTTTCAAATCTTTTAAGTGTTTTTGCTGCATGCTAAATGTTTGATCTTTTGTTCTAATACACATCTAGTGTTTGATAAAAAGTTTCTTGTGTATTTTTAAGTATATGCTTTGGTGCCTTTTCATTTTTCCTATTCTTGAGTCTCTCTACTTGCTATTTTTTGATTAGTAAGTAAGTTTCTACATGCATTTCCAATAATTGTCTTAAAGTTTTGTTCAATTGTTTTTTAACTTCTTTAGGTTTCTGCTCACTTTCCAGAATTGTATGGTTTTCACCTAGTTTTGAAAAATTATTATGATCTCATTAAGTATCCAAATCTTGTAAATTTTTTTTTATGTACCTTAACCTGTTGACAACATCGAGTAAAAAAAGGCACATCCTAATCTCAACTACAAAAAAAAAAAATCACAAAAGCTAGGATGTTTTTGCTGTTGACACATAGTTTCAGTGCAATTTTAGCTCTTGGTTTCAATTTTATGCACCTAATTCCTTTAGTGTTTTAGCTTGAAAATTTTACCATATTATGCTTCACATGTTACCTATCAATGATTGCAATTTCCGCTTCAAACTCCCTGTAGAAAAATTACCATAGTTTTTACAATCCAATCTACCAGTGTTAAGACTAGATTGCATATCTGCTGCCAAACTACTACTGTTTTTATCAATTTGTTTCATTTATTTCTCAATGAAATCCAATAAATGATATGATTCCAAATAGAACTAACAGTAGAGTTAGGAATTTAGGGTTACGAAATGGAATCAATTAAAAATAGTAAAACTGAAAACCTGGAGAGAGAAATGCCATGACAGTTTGACACCAAAGCTATCCATGATGGTTACACTAATAAAATCTCTTTCATGCACAATAACAAGAAGATCATTCTTAAACCCTTATCTCCTGAAGAGGTGTGTGAGGATCAAATGAAATTGAGAGAAAAGAGTGAAACACCTAAATAGAGCAAGAGTGAAACACCTAAAAAGAGAGAAAAATGAAAAATGAGTGGATTACTGAAAGTGAATGAAGTGAAGAAGTTTTTATTTTCTAGAAAAGCTCTTTATTTACTTTATTGCAAAAACAACACTTTGGTTGTTGACCATTCTAACCAAATTAATTTTCTTTCTAGTGCTGACTCTCTTCTGCAAGAGTTCAAGATGTGTTTCCAAATGAAATTTCTAGATCACTCCTATCTCTAAGGGGAATTGAACACCACATTGACCTTCTCCCAGAAGCATCTTTGCCTAATAAGCCAGCTTATAGAAGCAACCCTCAAGAGACAAAGGAGATCCAAACTTAAGTTGAAGAATTGATGAACAAAGAATGGGTACAAGAGAGCATGAGCCCATGTGCTATTCCAGTCATTTTGGTGCCTAAAAAGGATAGTTCTTAGAGAATATGCATAGATTGTAGAGCACTAAATAACCTTACCATCAAGTATAAACACTCTATTCCCATGTTAGATGATTTATTGGATGAATGTTTTGGCAATTTGATAGAGAGAATATATGTCTGCTAGGGTTCTTCCATGCATCTTGCGATCTTATTAAGAATTCACAAATTCTTGTGGCGATCATCCTTAGACTTATCAAACCTTGTTTGTGGGGCCTCTCTCTCTCTCCATGTTTTCATTGTTATTGTTTTTAATTGATTCCATTCCGCAACCCTAAATTCCTAATTCTACTATTAGTTCTATTTGGAATCATATCAATAAAACTCAAATTTTTTTCATATTAACATTTGTTGAGTTGAGAATATACCATAAAATTTCAGCCTAAAAAACTTTGTGCAAAAATTTATACAAATTCTGGAACAGTCTGTACCAGTCCATTCTAGAATTTTTATTTTATAATCTTTTCTAAAGCATTTCATAGGTTTCTTTTGTTTGTGCTTGCTTTTATTAGTAGCTTTAATTTTTGCTTCTCATTCTTGACCTTTCCTTGTTGTTTGTCACAAATTATTCCTCTTGAGTTTAACTTCCAAATTTTTTCGCTTTTACTGCTTTCTTTCTTGGCTTCTATTGGTACACGTTTTGGTGAATTAGTGGTGCTACAAGTGGTACACAAAGGAGTGTTTTGGCTCAATCATTTTGGGGTCACACATTGGTCTTCAAGACTCTTTATGAAAAGGAGAAAGAAGGATCAAAGTAAATAAATATTCAGATTACTTCACTTCAAAGATCGAGCCATACACACCAAGATCTTTCACCAAACACCTTATGTTCAATTTTTGTAATATTTTTTTAGTATCACAAAACTTTGTGTAGTTTTCTAATTTTCTTTACTTTTTAGTTTTTGGGAAAATGCTCTAAAGAAAATTCCAATAAACTTTGTAATAATTTTCATGAATTAGTGTGACAGTGTGTCAAGGAGCTCTAAGTGTTCATTGCACTGTCACTAAAGGACTCATCTAGATTTACACTTGCATTTATTTCTTTGATTTCGTTTTCTGTATTATTCCTTTCTTTTATTTTCTTTGCCTTTTACGTCTCTGTGATACTTATGGTTTTCCTATTCTTGTGCTTAGTAGACCTTTCTTTGGTCTTAATTTCATCTGTGCATCCACACACACTTTACTGCTTTCAAACTGTTTTGAAGTTTCTTTAGGAAACTTTTGTGAGACATATTAAGCTTTGACTAGAAAAGTCTTGGTACTTAAGTAGTCCATTGTAACTCACCTCGCTTTCTTGGGAGTGAACTTGAAGACTTCTCACTCTAGATTCCTTTACTTAACATCACCAAAAAATATACAAATATTTTGTTTTTGAAAATTTTTGGGATTCATACTTAACTTTTCAAACACATGTGAAAATTTTTTATATTCAACCATGAGTGGTTCATCTCATCAGTCTAGTGTTCATGGAAATCTTAATGATCAAAATCAAATATATATCCATTTAAAACTAGACCAACATGAAAAAAGTATTTCTGAAATAAAAAACCTTTTAAAAAAATGTATTATAGATAAAGATAGAAAATCTCATTGGTCTAGGAGACATGTGGAGGGTTCTCATAGATATCCAAGTGTTCACCCTCATATTCCTCCTAGTTATGACGAATATAGTAGCCATTAATTATAATACAAAATATTACCAAAAACCTCTTAGAAATCATAAATAAAAATCCCAATATATACCTAAGGAACCTAAGATCACCTTTCCCCCTTTCTATGGGACAATCGATGTCGATGATTACTTAAGTTGGGAGGTGAAGGTCAAACATATGTTTGAATGGCATCAAGTAGACCATGAAATAAGGGTCACTTTAGAAACCCTTAGTTTCCAAGAGGCTGCAATCACTTGGTGGATGATTTGAGTTGATTTTAGATTGTTCCATTTTAGAGGTGACACTTTATTTATGATTGAGATTTTATCAATTATACGTGAGAACCCAAAGAAGATCCCCACTAGACACGAACTTAACCAAGTGGTTAAGTAAGTGTGAAGGTCAACTTCTAGAGGGCAAAGGAAAAATACAAGTATATGGTGATTGATGATGAAGGGCGAAAATTAAATGAACATGGAAGGAAACATAAAAACATGATGGAAACCAAATTGAAAATGGAGGAAAATAAGAACATAAAAACACAAAGATAAATGGAGCAATGGAAGAAGAGATGAAGGAAAGAATGCTTATGGTGATGGAAGAGAGTTGGACACGCCACTTGGAGTGTGGTTTCCTCCAAGATAAGTGTAGAGGGTCGCCACTTGAGAGCTCTCAAATCACTCAAGATAAGACCTAATGCTAAGAGGACACAAGCCTCAGAGACACCTCACACAAATTGTGCAAAGTAACTTTATTACTCAAATTCAACATGAAAATACATGGAGTATGGCACCATATTTTTAGGAATGGGTGCCTTGGAAGACAAGAAGAGGGAGGGCATAAGAGTCACGAAAAGAGGGGCGGCCAAGGTCATTGACTAAGTCAATGTCACCACTTAGTCCTAGTTTCTAGAAGTTAGGGCTACATTCTACCCTAAAGGGCCTAAGCACAAGCTAAAATGATAAATACACCCCCCTATTATGCTAAATGAACCCTACTCTACTGAAATTAAAAATAAAGAAATTAGTTGATGCTCAACTCCCGTGGCTTGGGCTCTACTCCTTGTGATCCTCTAAGAAATCATGGGTTCTGAAACACCGGTTAGTGATGGGTCCTGACCTAGCCCTAAATCCTGGGTCATGCTCCTAGTCATCCTTCTAGAAGGTTGGGCTTGGTTAGTGGATGCACTCTCTCTCAGGTCCTCATCATGTAAGAGGCTGCAATGACTTGGTAGAACACTTAATCCAAAGACCTTAGTATACATAACAACCCTTCAATAAAATACTGGAATGAACTCCGACAGTTGCTACTAAGACATTACTGTTTAGATGGTGTTCTTGTTGAACAACAAAGGAAAATATTTTAGCTATGGGTGGAATCAGTTTCATAAGAAGAACATGAGATTTGACATTATTATACTAATTATTAAGACCACGAAGAAATTGCATAACTTGGTCCTCTTTCTTTCTTTGATCTATAGTAGAAGAAACTTTGTAAGAACATTTCTTTTGACACATGCAAATGGGATCGAGTCTAAAGTTTTCTAATTCATCCCAAATGATTCTCAATTTACTAAAGTATTTGGTAATAGGAAGATCACCTTGGTTAAGAGAAGAGCTTCCATTTTAGAAATCCGAGAGAGATCCCCTTATGAAAAACGTGCTTTTAGGTCACTCCATATATCCACCACCTTATCCATCCATAAAATGCTTTGTCGCATAGGAACAAAGACTGAATGTAGTAGCCATGATACGAACAGGTTATTACAACAGGTCTAGGATGAAAAGGTCTCATCGGACTTTGTTGGTTACGGATGAGTACCATCGATGAACTCAACCTTGTTCTTTGCGTTGAGAGCAGTGACCATGGACCTACTTTAAGAATGATAGTTGGAGGAATCGGAAATAGGATAAATGAGTGGAGTTCCTGGATTTTCATTAGGGTGGTAATACATATAGCCTTGAGTAAGTTCCTCGTCAGGCATAGAAGACAAAGCTTGAACCATGATCCAAACAAGAATCAGAGAAAGAGAAGATCCCAAAAATAAGTCACTTGTTGTCAGCCTTGCATAAAAGAAATTGCACAAAAACAAACAAAAAAATTTAGATCTAAATAAAGAAACAAGAACAAAGAAAAGCATCAGAGTAAATGCAGCATAGCTCTTCACATGCAGCATAGCTCTTCACGGGGAAGAGCCCTTATACCATATCATAAAAATAAAGATTCAAGAACAATAAAATTCAATTTTAGAGAAACAAGAAAATTGAAGAATGAAACCCTTGAACACAAAACAACAGTTAAAAAGAAGCAAGAAGAAGGTTCAAGAGAAAGACATTAATGCAAAAGAAAATATGTTTTCCGAAGTAAAAGGACAATTCGACAAGAGTGTAGAGTGTGCTCTAAACAAAAGGAGAGAAAAAGATATATAAAAGCTACAAGGATGGATTGAAAGAAAACAAAAGTCCAAAAAGAAAATAAAAAACTGCGGCAATTGCTCCCTACACCCAACATTTTTGAACTTGCACCCAACATAAATTTAGAATTCCAAAAATACCCTTTATTCCGAAAATAAAAATTCAAAATTGAAAGTAATACATTCCGGAAAAGTAAATCTGGAATAGATTATTATGTTCTGGATATAAAAATTCAGAAATCAAAATCAAAATCTCATTTCGGATAAAAAAATCTGAAACTGAAAATAATTCATTCTAGAAAAAGTTATCCAAAAGAGATTATTGTATTCCGGAAAAGGGGGTCCGGAAGGTATTTTATGTGTACCCCATTTTTTTAAGGATATTTTCGTCTTTTCACTTATAATTGAGTACATTGATGTGGTGCAGGAAGCAATTGCCGAAAACTGCCTGACAAACAAAACAGAACGGCCCAAACAGAATGACCCAAACAAACAATTTTATCACACTGAGCAATTAATATGCAAATATCTTCAATTGGTGCTGAGAAATAATTCTCTCATGCTTCGCATCTGTAACCATCATTCTACTATTTTCCACAACTAACTGTTTTATTTTGTGACAGTTGGATGTAACTGAATATTGCATAAAATGTAGTATTCAAATAAAATATTGAACATTGTGGGGACGATAATATTGAGGTTGTACTATGTGATGTTGTCCGCAAGCAAAAGCACTTCTTTGACAACTCGACCACTAATCTAGCAGAATCTATAGTTGCAATAGTTTTGGAGACAATAATGAAGTTATGAAGCTAAGTTTAACACGTCAAAAATAGAAAAGAGAAAGAGAGTTGATTTTTCATATATCTAATCCTACAACTAATGAATTTCTTGCTAATCTAAGTGGGACATTATTCATGTTATACATCACTTGTTTTTTTAATGAGGTCTACTTTTCTACTATATCAAACTTGGTTTTACTCTTTTTTATTCCACTCAATTTATTTCTGACAATTTGAAGTTATAAATGTCTGCCATCAATTTTCTTTCCCTTTTTCTTGATTTAAATTCAATGATAAAATCTCGGGAAATAATTGCTGCACGCAACCCCCATTCTACTTCACGTTTCTAACCCCTCTTCCCATACACTTTCCATAATCACAACTCAAAAGTCAACACTTATTGGCATGACTTTTGAGTGCTACTATAAAAACTTCACACTCTAAAACCAGAAGGCATAATATCCATTTTGGAATTCCCTCTCTTCCTAGTGTTTTCATTCTTATTACTTACCAATTATAGTTCAAAGTGCTAAGTTATACCAACTTCATTACTACTAAAAAAGATGAGCAATGAAGTTCATTCTTTACATGTATTCTTCATCCCTTTCTTGGCTTATGGCCATTTCATTCCCACCGTTGACATGGCCAAATTATTTGCTGAAAAGGGTGTGAAGGCCACTATCATCACCACACCCCTCAACGCACCTTTCATCACCAAAACCATAGGAAAAACCAAAACCAGCAGCACCATGATTCATGTCAAAACAATCGAGCTCCCATGTGCCGAGGCTGGTCTACCTAATGGGTGTGAAAACACTAACTCCATCACTACCGGGACTTTATTTCCTGCATTCTTTAGGGCTTGTGGGTTACTACAATACCCGTTTGAGCAACTATTGCTTGAGCAGAGTCCAAATTGTGTAGTAGCTGATGTCATGTTCCCATGGGCAACTGATTCAGCAGTCAAATTTGGAGTTCCTAGCCTTCTGTACGACGGGACTAGCTTCTTCTCCATATGTGCTAACCAGTGCATGGGACTGTATGAGCCCTACAAGAATGTTTCGACTGATTCAGAACCCTTTCTCATTCCCAACCTTCCAGGGGAGATTAAAATGACAAGGATGCAGGTGTCACCTCATGTCATGAGTGATGAAAGCTCAGGAGTGACAAAGTTGTTGGAGGAAGTAAAAGAATCAGAGTTGAAAAGCTATGGGATGGTTGTTAATAGCTTTTATGAACTTGAGAAGGTTTATGCAGATCATTTAGGGAATGTTCTTGGAAGAAAAGCATGGCATATAGGCCCAATGTTTCTTTCCAACAGGGTTAAAGAAGAAAAGGCATGTATTGATGAGCATGAGTGTCTAAAATGGCTTGACACAAAGAAACCCAATTCAGTTGTTTATGTATGTTTTGGAACTACCACAAAGTTGAAAAATTCTCAACTTAAAGACATTGCTACGGGTCTTGAGGCTTCAGGGGAACAGTTCATTTGGGTAGTGGGGAAAAGACAAGAAGATGGAGCTGGATGGGTAGCTGATGAATTTGAGAAAAAGATGGAAGGTAAGGGATTAATTATAAGAGGGTGGGCACCTCAAGTATTGATTCTTGAGCATGAAGCAATTGGAGCATTTGTGACCCATTGTGGATGGAATTCAATTTTGGAAGGAGTGGTTGCTGGGGTACCTATGGTAACTTGGCCTATTGCTTATGAGCAGTTTTTCAATGAGAAATTGGTGAGTGAGATCCTTAAAATTGGGGTGCCTATTGGAGCTAAAAAATGGGCTGCAGGGGTGGGGGATACTGTTAAATGGGAGGCAGTGGAGAAGGCTGTGAAAAGGATAATGAGTGGGGAAGAAGCTGATGAAATGAGGAACAAAGCTAAGGTGCTGTCTCATCTAGCTAGGGAAGCTGTGGCAGAAGGAGGATCTTCAAACTCAGATTTGAATGCTTTAATTGCTGAGTTGGGTTCACTCACCAACTAAAATAAAATAATTTAATTTCCTATTAGAGTTGCTTAAGTTGTGTGTGCTTAATAAGATTTCATGTTAAATAAGAGTGATATTAGAGAGAGTTGTTAAAAAGTGAGTGAAGTACCATGTGCTTGTAACTGCTAATATCAAGTTGCCGTTTATTTCTATATTTCCTTTTGAAATCTTACATTATTGCTCTTAATAATACGTGGGATAATGTATTCCTTGGATTTCTTTTTCGTTTACAACATATAAACTATTTGTAATAGAAAAGTTTATCATCAACTTCAAATGGATCGTGAAACATATTTGAATACTATGTTAGTTATGTAATTTTAATTACTTTAAGTAATTTTTAACTAAGGAAAAATTTGTCATTTCAAAAATTTCTGAATTCTTGTAGTTTTATTGTTTCATTGGAAAGGTACTTATTACTGAATATAAAAAATATTGATGAGATGTAAGAAGTTAAATTCAATTTTAGGATTCAGTAAATATTTTAAGTTTATGATTGAAGAGAAGAGTTACTATAGTTATAAAAAATTTACATAATATATAGCGGTAGAACGTGTAAAAGATAAAACTACTAGACGGTTAATTTTACATAATTAATAATTAAATTTATATAATTAATAAATAAATTTATCTTCCAAAATTTACCAATTTTTAATCACAAAATGAGATATTAAAAAGTACATTTTAAGAATAAATTAATGCACAAAATTTTTGAGTTTCATGTCGATTTAAAATGCACAAAAAGATGTAACTTAATTTCCTTCTCATGATGTCAGTATCTATATTAAGATCACCATTACGTTAGTTATAGAATGAACACAATATCTAAACTTAGTGTAACTTATAATTAATAAGAGTCAAGATGATAACAAGTATATATGCTTAAAATACGCACTGACAAACTACTACATATTCTTCATTGATAAAAGAAGAAGAATAAAAAAAATGTCAAGTCTTTTTCAATAAATTTTCAAACTATTTATAAATGAGAGCCCTAATTTCAATATCTTACAACAATCTTTAAGAATTTTTAAGCAAGTGAGAAACATAATAAACAACCTTTTCATTAATTCACAAGTCTAAGTAACAAAATATAAACTTCAATGTTATTAAGTACTAAGTTTTTTGGTATATTAATACTCATACTGTTAAAGTTCTTCGTCCTCTTCTTGTTATGTGGGAGTTTCCTTTATTAGGCTGGGTTAAAATTAACATTGATGATGTTGCTCGAGATATTCTGGTCATGCTACTTGTGGAGGTATTTTCTGTAAGAGTATGAGGAAGTTTACTGGTGGGTTTTCTGCATTTCTTGACGTTCAGGTTGCTTTGGATGTTGAGTTTTATAGAATTATATATGCTATGGAGGAAGCTCAAAGGATGAGGCTTACTAGTGTATGGCTTGAATGTAATTCTGCCTTAGTGTCTGTTACATTTACTGCTATGACTAATGTACCGTGTATGCTTTGTAATCGATAGAATACTTGTGTTAATTACTGTGGCAAAATCAGGTTTAGGTTTACTCATATCTTTCGTGAAGAGAATGCATGTGCTGATAAGTTGGCTAATTTAATATTTATTCATAAAGAATCATTTCATTGGTATAATAGACTTCCTTTTAGTCTGTTTTTAGAATTCTTTATGAATAGGTATAGTCTACCTATATATTGTTTTTGTTAACATATAGGTTTTAGTCTAGTCCCTATATTTTTCTTTTGTATTTTTTTTATTATTTTTAATAATACTTTTTTCGTGTCATAACAGATGATTAACAATTATTTGAGGTGTCAATATAATTGAAATGTCAAATTACATATGATGTCGAATATGTTTTAAAAAAGATATAAATTTTTTAAACTAGCAAACATGAACGTTCATGCATCGGGCCAACAAACTGCTTGTAGTATAGTCTAGGAGTAAGTTAGGATAAAAAGTTCCCCCACCTTCCACCTATTTTGTTACACGTTCACATAGGTTTTTTTATCACAGTTTGCACGGAAACTTTAAAAGAAGAATATAGTAAGGTTATGCTGACTAAATTTAAGTTCATAGGACTTCAAAGTATCCTAGTTCAATCATAGAAATGTTATATAATATAACAAAACAATTAAAAGATTGTGTTGTGGTGAGGTATATTAAAGGCTCAATGAACTTAACTCCTGGATTAAAGCATTCAAATTTGAGTATGATGATCCTCCACCAAGCACCGCACGCTTGGCTAACTGTGAAAGCCCCTTTGCTTTGTTTTTCATATCAATGGCTTCTTCCCGTGAGTATCCTCTTCGGTGCCTTTTCCACTGCACCACATGTAGTATTATCCCCCTCCAATCGTAACCATTTTTTTAGCACCAACTGGCACTCCAATTTTAAGGACCTTAGTAACCAACTTTTTATACTAAATGAGGCTTTCAAACGAACAAAATTAATTTCTGATTTCGTGAGTGAGAAAGAGAAAGAAAAAAATTGAAAAGATGAGAGGAAGAGGGTGAGTGAGAGATGCGTTTTCTCTAAAGCAAAGGGACGTGATTATAGATGACGAAACCTAAAACTGTCGCATCTACAAACCTTAGATGAGCGGTCATGGTCGCGGGAGATGGAGGAAGACCCACATGAATGGAGGAGTCAACCACCCACGACTCTTGCAATGTTTTTCAACGTTCTACGATTCAGGGTGGAGGGGGTAACATCGCGCGACAATCTCGGTGTAGATCCAGTTTTTTCCACAATCTCCTCCAACGTCAGTGGAGAACGTTAGGGTTTTTCCACACACTCTGTTTTCCGTTTTCCGTTTCGCACACTCTGTTTTTCGTTTTTATTTTGCTATATTAGATTCTGTTTTACAACACTTCTCATTGAAAAATTGCTCAGCAGCAACAGGCCAAGTAACCATAGGAACCCCTGCAGTCACTGCTTCCAAAGTTGAATTCCATCCACAACGAGTCACAAATGTCCAATTGCCTCATGTTCAAGAATCAACACCTGAGGTGCCCACCCTCTTATGATTAGTGCCTTACCTTCCATCCTTTTCTGAAATCCATAAGGTAGCCATTCAACTCCATCTTCTTTGCTTTTCCTCACCACCCACATGAATGGTTGCCCTGAAGCCTCAAGACCAGTTGCAATCTCTCTTTGTTGAGAATAAGAGAACTTTCAGATACTTCCAAAGCACACGTAAACAACTAAATTGGGTTTCTTTGTCTCAAGCCATTCCAGCCACTCACGCTCATCAATACATGCCTCCTTTCCTCTATGTGCTTTCTCTTCTGCGTCTTTGTTGCAAAGAGATAATGGACCAATATGCCACGCCTTTCTTCCAAGCACCTTCTTGAAATGATCTGCATATACCTTCTCAAGTTCGTAGAAGCTATTAACAACAACCCCATAACTCCTCTCCTCTGACTTTGCTTCTTCCAACAATTTGACCAAGCCTGTTTTCTCCTTACTCATTATAAATGGTGGCAGCTGCATCCTTGTCATTTTAATCTCACCCGGAAGATTAGGAACGAGGAACAACTCAGAATCAGAAGAAACATCCTTGTAAGTCTCGTAGAGGTTCGCACAGGTGGTAGCACACAAGGACAAGAAACTAGTTCCATGGAAAACGAGTCTAGGTATTCCAAATTTGGCGGCAGAATGAGTTGTCCATGGGAAGAAAAAATCAGCGACAATATGCAATTGGGACGTTGTCTGAGCAACAGTTGCTCAAGCTTCTCTTGTAGCAAACCGGTAGCCAAACAGAAGGCTTGAAACAGATCTGGAGAAGGAATTGAGTCAACATTTTCACAGCCATCAGGTAAACCAGCCTCTGCAGAAGGGAACTGAATGGTTTGGATGTAGATGTCGTTGCCATTAGTTTTGGATTTTCCAATGGCTTTGAAGATGAAAGGTGCATTGAGGGGTGTGGTGATTATAGTGGCCTTCACACCCTTTTCAGCAAATGATTTTGCCATGTCAACTGTTGGTGTCATATGGCCATGAGCCAAGAAGTGGAAGAAGAAAATGTGTAGACGGTGATATTCACAACTACCCATCTTTCCCTCCACTCAGTATTGAGTAAGCAAATTTCTTAAAAAACTTTGCGCCAACCAGGATTATCGATGAAAAGTGCCGTACTACAGAACACTGAAGAATCTATAAGTAGAGGAACTCTTTTCAGTCACTCGGTACAATATTCTGGTGTCAAACCCGTGGAACGCGCGGCCATTACTTAATTAATTGCAAGAGTGTAATTTTGTTTTAAAGAATTTGATAAGATTTATGATAAAATATGTTGTTTGGATAAGGAATTTTAAAAGAAATTAAAATTGTATAATATTATTAGAGTAATTGAATTATTTAAAATTACTTAAGTTTAAACTTAAAATAAAAAAGTAAGAATTTGAATTTTTTTCATATTCTAATATTAATGTTTTGTTTTCCGTACCCGTCGGAGTCAAGTGAATCACGTCATTCGGTATTAGTAATCGACCAATCGGACTAATTGGTTACAGTAATAGTAAATGAAGATATACACAATAGACAAGGTAATATCCTATAAATCTGATACACATGTAATAAATCAGGTAATATTGTTTTATTAAAGAGTAAGGTATGTTTTTA
Source organism: Phaseolus lunatus (assembly GCA_013389735.1). Classification (NCBI taxonomy): domain Eukaryota; kingdom Viridiplantae; phylum Streptophyta; class Magnoliopsida; order Fabales; family Fabaceae; genus Phaseolus; species Phaseolus lunatus. Next base: position 30,543,472 of record CM023858.1, on the reverse strand, counting down.
TCAATATATCATTCACTTATACAGAGCACTTACTTGATCGTCGGAGAACCTTTTGTAGGTTAACTCCTGACTGAGTATCAGAGAGCAACTACGAGAAGGAGAAAGAAGAATGATCGAGCACCAAGAAGTGAGTACAAGAAGAAAGGAAAAGAAGAAGTGACCAAGGGATGAAAGACAATTGTTCAAGCCAGAAGATGGTACTATCTAGGCGCTATACAAAAGACTAAAAAGAGCAGCAGATGGTTTCAACTAGGCAGATGGCAAGTGAGAGAACAACAGAGGCTGAAGAAGTAGCTACGCTCCAAACCTTGCAAAGAGAGATGGTAGAAATGTGCCAAAAGAACAAGGAGTAGATACGAGCCCACTAGTGCAGAAAACGCTTTTTACAACGACATATTAGGCCGGTTCAACCAGAATCGATGTAAACAAAAATGTGATGGCATTTTTGTAAATATTTTGTACATATTACACCAATTGGATAGTCCAACCGGTGTAATATATGCTACCCAAAGTTAAATATTTGAATTTTTTTTTTATTCTAGGCATGGTATATTACACTGGTTGAGGTAGTGTATATTATACCGGTTGGATAACCCAACCAGTATACCATGCCCACTCCAACACTTAAAATTTTTTTATAACTTCTTTTTTTTGTTCAGAGCATGGTATATTACACAAGTTGGACTATCCAACCGGTGTAATATATACTATCCAGAGTAAAATTTTTGAATTTTTTTTATTGCTCTAGGCAGCATACACCGGTTGGATAGCCCAACCAGTGAAATATACCATGCTCACACTTACATTTTTTTAAAACTTTTTTTTGTTGTTGTGACATTGGTATATTACACCGATTGGGCCCAATCGATGTAATATATACTGCCTAGAACAATAAAAAAATTCAAAATTTTTACTTGGGCAGCATATATTGCATTAGTTGGATAGCTCAACCAGTGTAATATGTAGTGCCCCAGAGGGAAATTTTTTTTATAATTTTTAAAAAGGGTATATAACACCAGTTGCGCTATACAACCGGTGTTATATACTTTTTTAAACCTATTTCCTTGCTCGCGCTGCATTGCTCCATTCGTGCTCTTTACTCTTTGCCTCTATTTCCCAATACCACCGCACTGCTCCATTAATTTTCATTGAGCTTCTACCCATTTTTCTTCCTCCAGTGTTGCCCCAACTCTGTTTATCTCCTCTTCGTTGCCACCATCCCTTAAAAAATTTCCTTCCTCTTCGTTGCAACTGCTCCTTCAATACGTTCATGGCCACCACTCTTCCTCTTCGTTGCCACCAATCCTTCCGACGCTGCACCTCCATATTGTCTCCATAATGGCACCACACTGCACTCGGTTTCATCGCCTCAGCTCCTCCATTGAAGCTCCAAGGTGAGTTTTTTATTTTCAAATATTGTAATTTTTTTATTGTAATTTTAATTTTTAGTTTTAATTTTAATTTTAAATTTTATTTTAATATTAGTTTTAATTTTAATTTTAATTTTAATTATTAATTTAGTTTTAAATATTTATATAGATAATTAGTTTCATTGTCGCCACCACATTACTTTTACTACAGCCGCCATAGCTCCTCAATTCACGCTCCAGGTTAGTTTTTTATTTTCAAACATGTTAATTTTAAATTTAATTATTAATTTAGTTCACAATTATTTATATAGATGATTATTTTAATGTTGTATTTGAAATATACTATATAATGTTGAACGTCTTGGTATTAGGTCTGGGGGTGATCGACCTTCGACAATTTTTAATGTGTTTTATTACTTATTATGTTTCGAATATATTTGTTGTTTTAATTTTTATATGTTGGACGTTTTGGTATTGGGTCCAGGGGTGATCGCCCCTCGACAATTTGTAATGTGTTTTATAATGTATTATGTTTGAAATATAGTGTTGTTTTAATTTTTATATGTTGAACGCTTTGATATTGGGTTCGGGGGTAATCGACCATCGGCAATTTGTATTGTGTTTACATCAACTAAAAATTAATGGATATTGATATATTAGTTTTTCTATTACATAGTCATGGATCGGAGTTGGATAAATGAGAGTCGTATCAGTGATGTGTATTAAAATGGCGGCGAAGAATTTCTACAATTTGCTCAACGAAATGTAGAAGTTGTAAATGGAAGATACTTTTGTCCATGTGTTAATTGTTTGAATGGGAGACGATTAGAAATTATGTTGATAAGAGAACATGTTCTTTGTGATGGTTTCTTGAAGAATTATACAAAGTGGATATGACATGGGGAATTTGTAGATGTAACACCTCTATCTAACGGTCAATATTTTCGTATACATTTTGAAGATCGCATTGAGGACATGATTCGTGATATTGGACAAGATAGTTTCCAGCAAGCACACATGTGTGATTCATTGAAAGATGGTTCCAAAACACCTCTTTATCCCGGTTGTTCAAGTTTCACATGTTTTTCAGCAATATTAAAATTAATTAATATTAAGACAAGAAATGGGTGGACCAATAAAAGTTTCATTGATTTGCTTGAGTTGTTGCATGAAATTCTTGCAAAAGATAATACATTGCCCACCCGTCATTATGAGGGGAAGAAGATATTGTGTCCGATGGGTATGGAGTACGAGAAAATACATGTATGTCGCAATGATTTCATATTGTATAGAAAAGAGTTGAATCATTGCACAAGTATCCAAGATGTGGGGTATCATGATACAAAGTGAAAAAGGGTCCTCCTACAAAAGCATTATGGTATCTTCCAATCATTTCGTGATTCACACATTTGTTTGTCAGTGTTAATGATGCAAAAAAACTCAGGTGGCATGCAAATGGAAAAAAATCTGATGGATTGTTACAATTCTAGAAGGTAGGTCAAAGAAATCCTAAACCTAGAAGCACTTGTCATGAAAGGTAGGCTTGGCAGAAGCCCAATTTATGCAAAGTACACCCCAATTTATGCTAAGTGAACCTTACTCTAGCTTATTCTTCTATTTGGATCGCCAAAGTGAGCCGAATTTATTTACATAAACTTGTCTTTTAAAAAGACCAGAAGAAAGAACATCTGATGCTCTGGCCTATGTCCAGTTCTTGTTTTACTGAGGTCCTTCTGAAGTTTGGTGGGACCTTTTCTTGGATGCTGAGATCACTGACTTAATTGTGAAGTGTCTATTGTGTCCTTGGTTATCTCCTTGTCTAATTGGGTTGTATCACGAGTTCACTTCAGAGAAGTTGGACTTTTTCTCATCAAACTCATCCAAGCAAGCTATAACTTTCCTAGGTGAGAATTCACTTAGCCTAAGCCCAACTAGGTTAAATATGAGACATGAGGCATAACCCTATAGATCATTGGGATAATAGAAGGAGATAGAAAACTCTAAAGAAGGCAGTCGTCAAGGAGAAACATCCTGGATCTTCTTTTCTTGCTTCCCATACTTGTAATGGCCAACATGAGTGGCTAATTCTACCCTTTGGGATTGGGAGTAATTTGTTCAAACTCTTATGTATTGAGGTGATATTTAAACATAATATTTTGTTCTTGATTGATGATTGGTATTATCATTTTATTCTTAACGGTTGTTTTCTCATGATTTTGATCCTTAGATTTGACTGAAAAGTATTTCTAAGCATCTTACCTAAATGATAATGTTTAACATATTTGAATGCTAGAAATAGATTTGAAATGTTAATTGGTATCAACATCTGCTCCTAATGATAAGGAGTTTTTATAAATATATGAGGAATCGATTAATAACTTTATATGCAAGGAATCAATGTAAATTAATTTTATATGGGCAACAATATCAATCAAAGAAAGAATATTATATGTTTTTCACAATACAAAAGAGTGAGAAAGATGAACCCGAATCCCAATTTTCCCAACTGAATCAAAAGACACTTTACTTTGCTTTATTTAGATTCTTGCAATCTCATACATAGCAAACATCCAACAAACTTTTATATATTGTTTTTTATTTAGTGAATACTATACTTGAGAATTCAATTGTTCCTTGTGGGTTCGATATCTATCCTTAGAGACAAATTTATTACTTCTAACATGGTACACTTGTCATAAAATAGTCATCAAGTTTTTGGCGTCGTTACCGGGTAACAGTTTTAATTTTTTAGTACAAATGCCTAAATATATGTGAATATTTTAATTATTTTTTTATTTTTTTTTTAATTCTTGCTTTATTTTATTTTATTTTCATATTTATTTGAATTCTTTTTTTAAGTTTATTTTTTACTGCTAGTTACTCCTTGAGTTGATCCTTAAGTGAGTTGTGTTATATGATATTAAGAGGTCAAGTTCTCAAAGACCAATTATTATTTCAATCATAGATTGAAAAGTCAACTAGAAGAAACAGGGAGACAAAGAGCAAAGAAAAACAGGGAGACACTAGTGAAGAATCCTCAACCACTTCTTCCCTTCCCATTAATATTTTTCAGTAAGAAAACATTATGGTTGAAGAGCAACCACCACAGTCTAGGAGAACACCTCGAGATTATGCTATGCAACAGGAGTGATGTGAGTTGATTTTAGGTTCATTATATTTGTGACACTTTCTAAGAATTTGGATCAAGATTCTTAGCAATTTAGAGTGAGTCACCTAAAGAAAATCCCCACTGGGACATTAACTTAACAAGTGTTAAGTAGATGTGAAGGTTCATTTCCAAAGTTCCAAGGTTAAAACACAATTAATGGTGATGAATGAATGAAGAACAAGGTGCTAAACTCAAAACATAATAGGTGCAGAATTTAAACATAAAAACAGAATGGAAACACAAATTGAAACAAAAGAACCAATTGAAATTCAAGAACAAGACATAGAATGACTATGGAAGATGAAAGAAGATGAAACTTATGTGGTTGTAGCCATGGATTGGGAATGGACACGCCACTTGGAGGTGATGATCCAAGATAAGTGCTGATTTGCTGCCACTTGAGAGCTCCCAAAGCTTCACAAGATGAGACAAGGAAGAGGAGAACAATTCTCACAAAATTCACTCACAATTTGAGTATAGTAACTTTTCTTCTAATTTCAATGTTTAATTTACAATGACCAAGCACCTCTATTTATAGTTTTAGAGGGCTAAAATGAAAGTTAAACAAATTCAAAATTCACTCCTAATTCAAATTCTAATTTGGAGCCAAACTTGAGTCACATGGGAGGTGTGACCTTTTTTCTACTTTGGCACCTCCTAAAAACTACACCTACACCTACTCTTTATGTCACATGGAAGGTGTGACTTGTTTTTGTACATTAGCACCCCTTATTTTAATATGTACACCTTCCTTTAATGTTCTACTAAAAACTACACAAAAGAAATTACAAAAGAGATACATCCATTGATGTTTATTTCCCAAAGCTTTAGCCTTGCTCCTATTGATGCTCATGGATTGGGCTTGGGCCCCCACTTGACTTGGGCTTCTTGGGCTTGGGCTTCTTGGCTTGGGCTTCTTGGGCTTGGGCCCTCTTTATTTATACTACTATTTGGATTCTTCAAGAGAACCTAATTATTTACAAAATGTTCTACTCTTTAAGAAGACTAGTAAGAAGAACTTCAAGTGCTTTGGAATATGGCCCTTTCTTCTTTTTGTGAAGTCTTCTTTTGATTGTTGAGATGACCCTTTATATATAGCATCTTTGGTCATCCTTAAGTGGTCTTGACTTGCATCAAGGAGCCTAGACATTTTTCTAGTATTGTAATACCTACTACCACCAAGGACTTTGAGATGAAACTTACATTCCTCAATCTTATCAGTACCCATCAATTTACAGCAATGGACCATAAGGATCCATATACACATTTGTCTACATTTTATGAATATATGTGAACAATGGGCTTTCAATCAGATGATATTGAAATTGTTTATCTGCATTTTTTTCCTTTTTCATTGGCAGGAAAAGCTAATGAATGGCTCAAATCGCATTCAAATCAAAGCCTTACCAACTGGAAGGATGTAGAGGAAAAAAAATTTCAAATATTTTTTCCGTTATATCGCTACATCAAAGCAAAGTTTGATATTTCTATGTTTAGACAAGGATCAGATAAAGCCTTCTGTGAGACATGGGAGAGATTCAAAGTGATGCTAAGAAAATACCCAAATCATAGGTTTGAAGACATTGCTCAATTGAGTATCTTTCATAATGGTCCCAGATCTGATACCAAGATGCTTTTGGACGATACATCTGGTGGTAAAATGATGGCGATTGATGCAGAGCAAGCAACAAATATTATTGATGAATTGGTATCAACAGATTATCATGCCCAAAATGATAGACAGATTAAGCCAAAGAAGGGGATGATGGATCATAATACTGCAAATGCACTTTTGGCTAAAAAAAAAAAATCTGACACAACAGATGGAAGCATTAATGAAGCAAACATATGATTTGCCGCAACAATTACAAGTTGTACATTCTTATCTAAGCCAGATTCAATTCATGAAGTGTGATTTTTGAGGAGGTGATCATCCAAAATGGTTATTGTTCTTTTCAAATTAATCCATCTGAAGAAGAGGTTCATTATATGGGAAATCAAGGAAGGAAAGGTAGTTTCTCCAATAATAATAATTATCTTCAAGGTTGGAGAAACAATAAAAATCAAAGTTTTGGATGGAATCAAGACGTTGGTCCATCTAACAAGCAAGGTCCTTTTCAACAACAACAACAATCACTGTATCCTTCAGTTCCAGAAAGACTAAACAAATTTGAAGATACCTTGGAAAAATTCATGCAAGATACTTTGGTCAATCAAGATAATAATAAGCGACAATATCAAAAATTTAGAAACGCAGGTATGACAGATTGCTAAACAATTGGCAGAGACAGAATGGTCAGTTTTCAACCAACACACAAACCAACCTGAAGGAACATTACAATATAATTATCACTGAAAGCGGTAAAGTAGTAGGAGAAGGGGGTGGTGATAATTTCGTTGCTAAAAAAGAAAGAAAAGATGGGACTGAGAGAGAGAGAGAGAGATCAGATGGAGACAGAGAAGAATAGGATTGAGGAAGAAAAAAATAAACCAAAAGAAAAAAGAGAGAAAAATAGTAAAAATAAGGAGAGATGTCTTCCTTTAAAAGATTTACCATATCCTCATGCTCCTTCAAAAAAAACATTAAAAGAGGCAATTTGTTGATAATTTGCATGCTAATATTTCTTTTGCAGAGACTCTGGAATGAATTCCAACTTGTGAAAATCTATGAAGGAGTTGGTAACAAAAGAAGAGGAACTTCATTGATGAAAATAATATAGTGTTAGAGGTTGGTTGCAGTGTTATCATTCAAAAGAACTTGCCCCTAAAATCTAAAAACCCAATAAGCTTTACTATCCTAGTAACCATAGGTGTTTTATTTGTGGACAAGGCTTTATTGGATTTAGGGACAAGTATAAATTTAATGTTTTCAGCTATGCTGAAGAAAATAGGTGATTTGAAGATTAAACCCATGAAGATGACATTAGAGTTAGTTGATACAATAATCAAGTATCCATATGGGGGTAGTTGAAGATGTTCTTGTTAAGGTGGATAAATTCATATTTCCTGTGGATTTTGTTGTAATGAACATAGAAGAAGACACAAAGGTTCCTCTAATACTTAACAAACCTTTCATGAAAACAGCTAGAGTTGCTATTGATATTGATGAGGTAAAGCTAAAAGTGAGAGCTTAAAATGATGTGGTAACTTTTAATATTTTTGGTTGAAAATTTCTAATATAGGGGAAAATTGCTTATAGAAAGATGCAGGAAAGGAAACCTTTCCTGAAACTAAAGAGCAATTGAACCTCTCAAATTTTTTTCAAAAAGTTATACATCATTTCATTTCAAAAGTAGAGGACAAGAAGAAATAGCTAGTACCATAATTTGTAGAAAAGCAACTACCTAATGAAGAGTCATCTACATCAGGGATAAAAGAGGAAGACGAAGTCCTACAGGAGGTAACTATAGTGAAGGATGAATTTAGACCGGGGCAACCAATAATTCTTAGAAGTGCTAAATTAAAATTTCAACCTAAAGAGAGTTGAAAACAAAAGGGTCAAGTTTATGGGTTACTAAGAGATCAAGACAGATGGAACTATTGAACTTGAAAGCTCATATTCTAGAAGAACTAAAGTTGTAACCAAAAAATTGTTACAACAAAGCGGTCGTCCACCTTAGAGAAAAAGGCGTGAAGTTGTATGACGTTAAACAGGCACTTTCTGGGAGGCAACCCAATATAAATTTTATTCATTTAATTTTGATTTTTTATTTTAATTTTTTTTTTTAGATTAGTTGATAAATCCATGATTTTGCATAAATTTATAAATTTTTAGTGCAGGGAAACTCGCCTAGGCAAGTTATAGCTCGCTTAGGCGGGTTAAGCAATTGAGAAGGGGGTGCTCTCTAGAGCAATCTCGCCCAAGCGAGACAAAACTTGCTTAGGCAAGATTTCACTTATACAAATGACATGTTAGTCTCGCCTGAGCGAGTTGAGCAACCAAAAGTACATAATTAAGGGCAACCCAATCCCTGTATGCCTCTAGATCACTTTGGATATTATTCCGGCGGATAGGTCCAATAGATGAAGTAGGCCCATCTATAACTATAGATGAGGAATTTAATATAGAGCTGGATGAATTGCTAAGAACAAAGATTGAGCTTAAAAGCAAAACAAAAAACGTGGTTTTATCTTTCTAGTTTTTTCTCTTCTTTTTACTTGTTTAAATTTCTTATATTTTTCAATTGTCTACTTTGTTTATTTTGCTTGCTTATTTTTTTATTTCCTTTAAGTTGCTTAAAATTGCTTAAATTTTTATTGTTGATTTATTTTCAATTTTAATTTAATTGTAGAGTTGTTTTCTAGCTTTATTTTTTTATTAAATAATAAGAACTGCAATATTAAATTTGAATTGTGGAAAAAAGTATTAATCAGACTTTGTGTTTAAATATTAAACAATGAAATGAAGTAGACAAAGTTTAGAAAAGAAAATGCGATAGAATCCATATTCAAATATGATTGAAATTGTGATACATGAAAATTTAATAGGATGAATAATTAGAACAGAGAATGACAAACAATAAGGAATGAACCTAATTAAGCCAAGTGAGTGTGTGACCCTTAAACAGTTTTGGGAGTTTTACGGATGAATTGACAGTTGTGTTTGCTTTATTTTTAGTTTATGTTACATCATAAAAGAGCATGAAAATTATTAAGGCATTTGTGTTAATTAGGAACCCATGACCAAATAGCCAACCTTTATGTAAATTGAATTCATTTGTTTTATAATCCTTTTGAGCCAAGAATTTTTGTTATTATTATTGCACCCTGAACCTTGAATGATATATTTTCCTACCCATTGGCATGTTTAAGGAAGGAGAACATAGATGCAATATATAGAAAAGGGAATGGTTGGTTTTAGTTGTTTTAAAGTTTAAATAATTTAGTTGGTTGGAAATAGGAATAATCTATTCCTATTATTCTTGAAAAAAAATTCATGTTGAAATCATTAATAAGTAAAAAAGAAAATGACGAAAAGTGTTGTAGTCAAAGAAAATGGTGATTGGATAGCACATGTGTACTATAATAGAATTGTAGGTATGTTCTTATTTTAAATGTGCATTTTGTTATCTGAAAAACCAATACTTTTTGGAAGCCCAACTTCATTATAACCTTGTAAAAGACCTTAAGATTCATGTTTCTAATATAATTGTGATATGAAGATGAAATCAAAAGCAACTGTCATTTGTTAGGATTCAGTGGAAATAGAGAGAAACACTTACCTGTTAGAATATGAGAACAAATTCCTTGATGAATTGTCATTTTATTTTTTTTAGTTTGCTCTTGGAAATTGACTATATTTATCTTTTGCTATATTTGAAATTGGAAGCACCATAATTTTCTAATTTAATTTTTTGTTTAGTGAATAAAGTTGTTTTGATATTTGAATTTGTATTGGACCAGAGCACGTAGAACTCAGTTCTCGGAGATCAGACGTCAACACTTGCGAACAGGCAGGTCAGCTCGGCCGTCAGGTGAAGATTATGTGATTGGGCTCAAGTATGTGCATGTTAACTCTCATTCATGCATTGGTATAATCTTTTGCATATAAGACCTGGTAGGTCAATGAAAGTGTATTAATGGGCCTAGGGGTGCATATAGTGCATTTGGGTCTAGTATAAATAAAACATACTCTATCAGCTTAAGCCCAAGTGCGCTAGGGCTTGATAGAACATTTGCATACGATATACGTAATGCATATTCATGGTACAGTGATACGCAAAAGCATGTAAATGTACTTGAAAATAGATTTTACCCTGAAAGTCGGTACCCGAGTTGGTATCCAGGTGGTTATTCTGTTAAGATTTGATGCACTCCAAGGAGATAAGATTATGCACAGTTGTGCTGTTAAGATTACACACACTGGAGTGGGATCTTCTCCCATTGAATATGCACTCACTCGAGATAAGATTCTCGTGAGGGAAGTTGTTACAATAAGAGGTAGCCTAGTGGCACTCTATAAAAGGGACTCAAGATCCCTAGTTACGGTACGCTTTTTCTAAGCCCTAAACTAGATACTTCTTGTTTAATATAAGCCCTGTACTAACTTGATTGTCGGAGTGTGACAGGCCATTAAGACGCCCTCTGTCTCAACAGGGACAACATCTAGACAGCTAAAGAAAGCACAGATTCCAGCAAGAGGCAGACGGAGTCAGAGCTCGCCTGCAGAAGTCTACCGGTGACCAGGTCAACCGGCAGGAACATTTGGCGCCCACCGTGGGGCCTGATAAAACTAGGTATCATCCACATTTGTGATTGAAGCTACTGAGCAGTAAGAGGACTATTAGGCAAGGTCCCGCAAGATCAGAAGGAGGTGATAACCTCACTATATAGCAACTCATGGAGAACTTCACCGCTCTCCAGGAGACAGTGGCGACGTCCAAGGCTAATCAGGAGAAGCTCTTGGCTGAGGTTCGAGCCGAGCAGGCTCTCAGACAATAAAAATTCAGGTCCAGCTAGACGCATCACGAATAGTCAACAATGAGTTGCGCAGGGCCAATGAGGAATTGCGCAGAGATCTGCAGCACTTGGGAGAACGCACCTCAGAAGGGCAAACCCCACTTGTCCAGGCCAAGGCTCGCCCAATGTCATTCTCCCAAGCGATCATGGATGTCGTTATCCCAACAAATTTCATGACGCCTAAGATTACTTTCATAGGTATTGAAGACCTGGAGGCCCATCTTACAATTTTTCATGCCCAAATGATGGTCTCGAGGGGAACAAATGCTATGCATTGTAAGCTGCTCCTAGCCACATTCACAGGAACGACATTGCATTGGTTTCTTGGTCTCCTAGATGACCACATAACTTCGTTCGACCACTTCTCTGCATTGTTCAAGAAACAATTCATAGTTAATCAAGCTCCACCCCCTGTCCCTTTCGACCTCTTCGGGGTGAAGCAAAAGCAGGGAGAACCATTGAAGGACTTCCTAAACCGATTTGGGGCACTTGTGGTAAGATTCCACACCCAGGATGAGGCTCTAATGGTCCATGCCTTTGGGCACGGGGTCTTGTCGGGGTCGTCCAGCGATTCCTTGATAAGGAATCGGGTGAAGAATTTTGGCGAGATCAAGGAGCGAGCTATCGCCCACATCGTCGTTGAGGAAGTTGTGACTGTGAAGCACAGGAACGCGGGTGTTGGGCAATCCAAGCCTCGCGAGAGCAGTAGTGCCCTGGCCATGAGGGTGCACGAGACTGCGACGGAGAAGAAGACGTCGGCACGGCGAGCACCTTATGAGTCGTAAAGGAACCAGTCCAGATCAAGGGCAAAGGACGACCTACCTTTTCAACCTAAGTTCAAAGTGTCGTACAAGGAGTTGCTTGCCATGCCAGATATAGTGAGCCAGTTGAAGCTTCCCCCAACTAGTTATAAGGTTCTAGGGCCAAGCAAAAACACTTGGTATGAATTTTAGAAAGCCTTTGGGCACGATGTGGAAAATTGCATAGTCCTTGGCTACTAGTTGTCGGGAATGGTAAAGGAAGGCTTCCTGCAAGATTATCTGGTGGGAGGTCAGGAGGAATCAAAGCAGGAATCGCCATCGGAGGAGCAGAGGCATGAGGTGCCTATCTATGGTGAAATCAACACCATCTCTGGAGGATTTTGTGGAGGGGGTTGCATCGCTTCCCAGCGGAAGAAACACGCGAGGGAGGTAATGGCAGTAGAGGCCTGGGCGTCTGACCAACCCGTCAAGCCCGACCTCTGCTTCACCCATGCTGACTTGAGCGACGTGGTCCCCCATGATAATGATCCAGTAGTGATCTCGGTAGTCACCGCAGGAAGAAGGGTACACAAGGTTCTCATTGACCAAGGGAGCTCGGTAGACGTGATGTTCTGGTCGACATTCAACAAACTACAGTTGTCACCAGATCACTTGAGGTCGTACAACGGCTGTCTATATGGTTTTGCAGGTGATCAGGTAGAGGTAAGGGGGCATGTGGAGTTGAGGACAACCTTCACTAACGGCACCTCATCTCGTACCGTCAACATAAGGTACTCGGTCGTTAACGCCGCGTCGGCGTACAACATCCTTCTGGGTAGACCTGCCGTGAACAGGTTAGGTACCGTGGCCTCATCGAGGCATATGAAGGTGAAATTGCCCTCCCCCGTGGGAGGGGTAATAGTAATCAAGTCTGACCAAAAGGCGGTGTGTAAGTGCTATGAAAATAGTTTGAAGAACAAAAGAGGGGTGTGGTCGTCACTCAACCCCAAAAAATTGAAGAAGACTCTCGTGTGGAGATCGTCGCTGATAGGCGATCTAATTTTATTTCAACTGATGTATAATGTCATTTATGAACAATTAAGGGGACACTCTGTTTCCCTCACAAGGGTGTTTTAGCAAGGTCACCCAATGAAAAATGATTTATGGAATATGATTTGTCATTATACTATGCTAACATATAGTATGACAACTTGACCGGAATAATATCCGAGTAAGCGCATTGTGTGTGTTAATGATCAAACAAAGCAACTTCCCCTTTAAGAGACTCCGAGAAGGGAAACATGCAAATGTATTGCGACTCAGGCACAATGACCTCCCACTCAATGAAATTATAGGCATGGGTACCCCTAAACCGTTGCTCGCCAAGGGTCTGGTTTGAGCTGAGAAGGATAATGGCCCTCTTGGAAAGATTCAAAGAAGTGGAACATGCAAATGTATTGTGACTCAGGCACACAGACCTTTCGCTCAGTGAAGTTCTGGGCATGGGTACCCCTGATCGTAGCTCGCCATCATTTGGTTGGAGCATGAAATGACCCTATCTCAGTAAAACTCTGAGCTTAGGCGTATCAAAGGAATTTGTAACTGAAATTGTTTAAATCGGGGATGTCGACTTGTCTTGACAAAGACTCCATGCCTTGGGAATGCAGGTAGGGGGTATAAAGCAACCCGCCTCGGCGCAGGGAATATGGATGTGAGGGGAGAATCAACACCCCAATCAGCCATCCTTATCCTTAAGGAGGGATGTGTGAGGTACCCCTAGATCGTAGCTCGCCATCGTTGGGTTGGAGCATGAAGTGACCCTATCTCAGTAAAACTTTGAGCTCATGTGTGTCAAAGGTATTTGTAACTGAAACTGTTTAACCTGGGGACGTTGGCTTTTCTTGATAAAGCCTCCACACCTTGGGAATGCAAGGAAGGGTTGCAGAGCAACCCACATTAGCACCGAAGATGTTTTGCAGGAACTTGTGGAGAGAATCAATGCCCAAGACAGTCATCCTTACCCTCAAGGAAGGATGTGTAAAGAAAAGGTGAAGTGGGACGCCCACTATAGCCATCAGGTACAGGTCGTCCTAAGGATGACTGTGCACGGTAATTCGTTACATTGAATTAGAATGATTGTCTTGTTAAGATAGTTAGTTATGCCCATTACTTGAAATGCATCACGAATCACCTTTGTCATATTCGGATTTATCATTAGAGTTAATCATGATATCCGTATTACTTAAGCGTGAAGTGTTCGGATGCATTATCATTAGCTGGTTAAGCCATGGTAGTCGTGTCTATTTGGAAGCATGCATTACCAATATACTAGTCAAGCTATGTAAAGGGAAAGGCATAATGACATAAATAAATCATGCATACATATATACAAAGAATTGGAAATTGTTTTGAGGGTTATAGAAGGGGGTTGATTATAAGGAAACCTAGGGATGCTCCTCCTCTTCGTCTACTAATCGACCATCTACCACGATCTTGCCCACCCCAAGTTGGGAGAAGTCTGACTCAGGGTAGATGCACGTGGCCTGGACGATAGCATCCTCAAAGCTTGCCATGTAGGAGTCAGTAGCATCACTCATCAGGTCTTCCTTGGTTTTCTGCAGGAGCTCATCCTTCTGTGCCAGCTCCTCCTCTCTCCTAGCCAGCTCTTCCTTTAACTTCTCCACCTCAGTGCGGAGATCATTGTTTCTGGCATATAGTCCCAAGGCCTCCTGGGACTTCCCACACAGGAGAGCCTTGGTCTCTTGATGAACTCTCCAAAGCTCCTCCACTTCCAGCATGAGTCCGTGACTTGTCGCTTGAGCCATGTAGCTTGGAGGGTTTCTTCTTTGGCTAAGCCCATCGCTTTCCACAGCTTGGAAAGAAGAAGGCAGTTTGCAACTAGGGCTTCCTCCAGTTGCCTCGTAGCATGTTCCATCAGCAGACCCTCCTCCAAGCCCTCTAGTTTTCCTTTGGCTTTAGAGGAAAGCAGTGTTTTTTTAAGGAAGGAAGTTGGGTCTGAGGAAGGATCCCACTGTTCTTACTCTGGTGCGAGCGAGCTCGGCCGTCCGAGGCAGAATGGGCAGAAGTTGCAGCAACATCCATTCGTCTTCTTTTGAAGACGAGTCCAGAAAAGGTTTCTTCGTCTTCAGAAGGGGCGGCTTCAGCCACTGCTTTCAGTTTTTGGCCCTTGGCAGATGGAGCTTAGGAAGCTTTCTTCTGCTTGGCTAAAGCAACTATGTTCTTTCTTTTCTGTGCATCCAACATACTGCCTGCATGAGGATAAAGAAGAGATTCAGAGTTACATACATACAAGACAGTGTTTATAAAAGAAAGGAAAGGATGGATACCAATGTATGCTTTGAGTCTTGTTGGGGAGAACTCGTTCTTTATCAAGGTGGCGGTGTCAAAAACCACCTTGAGGTTGGAAAGGAAGAGACACACCTCTTGTTCTCGCTAGGGCATGTCTTCTAAACGCCTGGGGCTTTGGAATCTGGGTTCCTCAGTCCAGTACAAAGGAAAGCCATCCAGAAGGGTTACGTCCCTCTTGTTGCATCTGACCTTGAAGAATTTTCCTTTAAAACCTTTATAGGATTGCTGGAAAAGGGACAGCAAGGCTCTCCCAGCAACCCCATTGAAGCTAACCCACAATTGGCGGCCCAGGTGTTTGACTTCGAAGAAGTATAGAAAGACTTCCACTGATGGCAAATGGCCAAAGTGGTAACACAGGATAGAGAAGCCCTGAACAAAGGCCCAACTATTGGGATGTAGTTGGACAGGGGCGGTATTGATCTCGGTAAGGAGGGCTCTCTCGAAGTGGTATAGGGGTAAGCGGAGGAGCACTTTCTTAAAGACAGTTGAATAGAAAAAGCAGAAGGGACCCTCTGGGTCCGACCTATCATCACAACATATGGGTTCATCAGGCCTACAGGGCACTACCCACGCATATTTATCATCTTCCCTACCAAAGAGGCATTTTTTCTTAGGGTGCCACTCTTCCTATACAAAACTATTTTCTCATGGGTGGTAAACTCATAAACCTCAGACAACAAGGAAGCAGGGGCCCAAGGGTATAGCGTTTTGTAATCCATTATCTAGAGAATCTAAAGATAAGAAAATCGAACAAACAAATACAAGCAGATGTTTAGAAAATAGAAATGCATGCGATTCAAAAAGAGAAAAGAACAACGAAGCAGAAACAGAGACAATGATCCAATCACGCAAAGCAATCTAAACAGTCCCAGCGCAGTTGATATGAACGTATTAACAACATCGAAATGAAATGGATAAGCATTTACGAGTTAAAGGTCGTACCTTGATTCGTTTGATGAGGTAAGGCGATGATTTTTGTTTGAGTTGAAGAGAAGAAGCAGAGAGTTCAATGAGAGGTGCGAAGGTGTAATGCAATAGTGAAGGAGGGTTTTGGATTTTCAAAGTATTAACGTATGAAAGAAGCGTAAGTGGCAATGCGTTCTAGCCGTTGATGTGGCCACGTGTACGCTGGCGATGGAGTGTGGTGAGACGTCACCTCAAGGCACTATGCACGACGTGCACTTCACAAGACACGTAGGTCGCCATCGGCGAGCAACTTAGTCTCTTCACTGAAAAAAGTTCAGCTAGAGACTGGGGTGCTTCTATATTAGACTAGAGCGTGTAGAGCTTAGTTCTTAGAGATCGGACGTCGACACCTACGAACAGGCAGGTCAGCTCGGCCGTCGAGTGAGGATTACGTGATAGGGCTCAAGTATGTGCATGTTAACTATCATTCATGCATTGGTATAATCTTTTGCATATAAGGCCTAGTAGTCAGTGAAAGTGTATTAATGGGCCAAGGGGTGCATATAGTGCATTTGGGTCTAGTATAAGTAAAACGTACTCTATCAACTTAAGCCCAAGTGTGCTAGGACTTGATAGAACATTTGCATACGGTATACATAATGGCATATGCATGGTACAGTGATACGCAAAAGCATGTAAATGTACTTGAAAACATATTTGACCCCGGAAGTCGGTACCCAAGTTGGTATCCAAGTGGTTATTCTGTTAAGATTTGATGCACTCCAAGGAGATAAGATTATGCGCAGCTGTGCTGTTAAGATTACACACATTAGAGCGGGATCTTCTCCCATTGAATATGCACTCACTCGAGATAAGATTCTCGTGAGGGAAGTTGTTACAACAAGAGGTAGCCTAGTGGTACTCTATAAAAGGGACTCAAGATCCCTGGTTACGGTACACTTTTTCTAAGCCCAAAACTAGATACTTCTTGTTTATTATAAGCCCTGTACTGACTTGATCGTCAGAGTGTGACAGGCCGTTAGGGCACCCTCTGTCTCAACAAGAACAACATCCAGATAGTTAAAGAAAGCACAGATTCAGCAGGAAGCAGACGGAGTCAGAGCTCGCCTGCAGAAGTCTACCGGCGACCAGGTCAACCGGCAGGAACAGAATTCAAAAATGATTTATTTATATTCAATTACTTTGCTTGAGGACAAGCAATATTCTAGGTTGGGGGGAGTTGCTAAATGTCATATTTCAGTAATATTTCATATCAAAAGACAGACACTTATGGATATTTATTGATAAAATAACTATAATTTAACCCCTAATTTATGAATTTAAACCCTTTTACATATTTTATTATTATAATATGAATAAGAAAGATTTATTCTCAAATTTGTATTAATTTCAGGATTCTAAGGTAAAATGGAGATGAAATTTCTAAAGGAGAATAAACAAGATTGAGAGGGAAAGTCGGAACACTCAAAACTCATCCAAACTTGTCCAAACAAACTCACTCCAGAGTGAACTCGCAATGCAAGTTCACTCTAGATAAGTGGGGTTTTTCCTCATCAAACTCACCCAAAGCAAGCTATAACTCGCCTAGGCGAGAAGTCACTTATCTCAAGCCCAAGTAGATTAAATATGAGGCATGAGGCATAACCCTAGACATCATTGGGAGAATAGAAGAAGATAGAAAACTCTAGAGGAGGCAGCCGTCGAGGAGAAACATCTTGAATCTTCTTTTCTTGCTTCCCATGCTTGTAATGGCCAACATGAGTGGATAATTCTACCCTTTGGGATTGGGAGTAATTGTTCAAACTCTTATGTATTGAGGTGATATTTAAACATAATATTTTGTTCTTGATTGATGATTGGTATTATCATTTTATTCTTAACGCTTGTTTTATCATGATTTTGATCCTTAGATTTGACGAAAAAGTACTTCTAAACATCTGACCCATATGATAATGTTTAACATATTTGAATGTTAGGAATAGATTTGAAATGTTAATTTCTATCAACATATGTTTGTAACGATATGAAGTTTTTATAAATATGCAAGGAATCGATATTTAGAAGACTATCTTTATAATTTTATATGCAAGGAATCGATATAAATGAATTTTATATGGGCATTAATATCAATCAAAGATAGAATATTATATGCTTTTCAAAATACAAAAGAGTGAGAAGGATGAACCCCAATCCCAATTTTCCCAATCGAATCAAACAACTATTTACTTTGCTTTATTTACATTCTTGCAATCTCATGCACAACAAACATCCAACAAACTTTTATATATTGTTTTCTATTTAGTGAATACTATACTTGAGAATTCAATTGTTCCTTGTGGATTCGATATTCATCCTTAGGGACAAATTTATTACTTCTGACACGGTACACTTGCTTTAAAACAGTCATCAATATTCATAAGCATGTTAAGGTTGTTTACTCTCAATATCGTAAATCTAGTCGTGCAAGTATCAAATGTAAACATAAGAAGCAATCATCCATAACTAATAAGAAAGGACCCAAGGAAATCTGCGTACCAAAAGAGTTCATAATTCCTATTGCAAGTACGGTGAACAATGAAAAGCAACAAACAAATATTGACCTTCAACATTGGATGCTACACACATACAAAGGACGAAATGTCCACATTCCTAAACCTAACCACATGCATAACACCCCTATAGACGATACACCCTCAAACGACAACAGATTATCTATACAGTGAAATGTTTTGATTAAAGACTTTTTAATACATTTTACTAGACGATATTAATTGTTGAATTAAATTTGTACAACTAAAATTTATCAGACGATCCTAAGACGCAACAAGTACCCTTCAAAGAGGAAGAACAATATTCAAGTTCCTTAAATATTCCTCTAGAAGAAGAAAACTATGGTCAAACAAGAAAAAGCATTCCTGCTTTGGTTCAAGGTCATCTTTTTTATTATCCTTAAGGGGGAGAAAGGGTTATAAAATTTAAAGAGGAATAGAGATGTCAAGCTAAATGGGAGCTTAAATCAATGGGAAGAAAGAATAAAGCTTAAGTTAAGGGGAAACTTGTGTTAAAGAAGAAGTTCATTTTCCTTGTACAAATTTCTTAATCAACTCAAGCATAAAGTCCAACTTTTTGTGGACTTATTGTTTCAAACACTGCATCCTGTAATAAAATGCTTATGCTGAAAGATCACATTTCCTTTATATAATCTAAGCTAATGGAATTTAGTGTAATGAAAAATTTGAAAACAATTCAAACTTGTGTTATAATATATATGATATGTTTTGAATGGGTTTCGTGAAAAAAAAAAAAAAAAAGTTGAGAAAACTTGATCTACTAATATTGTTTTTGAAAAAGAAAAGTTTTTTAAAATTTTATTGTTTTAAGCACCATAAAAAAAGGGATATTTTTATATCCTAGTTCATTAGGCCCTTAGTTTGGTTTTTGATTAATTCTTAAAAAATTAAGTATAAATCATGAAATTGTTTTGCTGACAGATGCAAGTATTTTCTTAACATCAAATCATGACATACACAAGTGATTTGTCTGGTGATCAATAAACAACACATGTATTCTCTTTATTTTGCATAATAAGTAGAAGCTTCAATTAGACAATATGAACATGGTTTTAAAGTTAACATTTTTCACAACATTTCTCTATGCTTGTAAGGTTTTTTCTTTTGTTTTCTGTATTACATATTTCCTTCCACAAATTCGAATCTTGTTATTATATGTTTGCAGAGAACATCCTTTAAAAAGAATATTTTAAGAGCACACGTTTACATCAAAAATCTCTTAAAAGACATGCTAAAGTTGCTTCACGTCACCAACCATCTTACACGAGCTTAAGTTAACTCTAAAAGGCTATTTGCCTTGTACGATCATATGCTTTTTTGTAGTTTGGAGAAAGCTCTTTGACTAAGGCTTGTTTAGCCTGTCAATTTTTGGGATGTTGCTTGAAGAGGAGAACCACATTTAAGTATACACACCTTACATTTAATGCCTCTCCAAGATTGAACATAAGCATATATTAGAAGAAAAATACTTTTCCAAAGACTATCACAACAACTACAAAAGATGTCTAACGAATATTTTATTTTCAAGTTCTATATAAAATATCTCTTTGAAGAAAAAAGGTTAACGATAACAATAATCTTGATACAAGAATGTACACAAGATCTTAAGCTTCCAAGCCTAATAGTTGTGCGAAATAACATTGTGTGTTCATTAGCAATCTAAATGAGTGATAACCTTGATATATGTTGTAAGACAATACCCTCTTTCTAGTGAGCGAATATGTAATCTTTTAAATCACATTCTTTGTAAACATCTCAATGGTTTAGTCAGAAGTGGTTGTAATTCCAAATAATACTAAGTGATTAATCCAGAAGTGGCTACATTTAAAATAATATTCAGCAGTTTATTTAAGAAGTGTTGTATCCCAAATAATACTATGTGCTTAACCAATAGTGACTACGTTCCGAAGAATACTCGATCTTAATTAAAAGTGGGTTGTTGTCCAAATAATATTGTGTTTAGTTAAGAGTGATTGGAGTCCAAATAATGCTCAATCTTAATCAAGAGTGGTCGCAATCTAAATAATAC
This sequence comes from Phaseolus lunatus, assembly GCA_013389735.1. Lineage (NCBI taxonomy): Eukaryota > Viridiplantae > Streptophyta > Magnoliopsida > Fabales > Fabaceae > Phaseolus > Phaseolus lunatus. The sequence continues at coordinate 30,522,839 of CM023858.1, read as the reverse complement.
TTAGTTTTAGTCATAAGTAGTTGTGATCCCAATAATACTTAGTTTTGGTTAGGAGTGTTTAAGGTCCAAATAATACTCATTTTATCTTGAAGTAATAGTCTATCTAGAGAAACTTAATTAGTTGATTATGAATTTGGTGTAATCTTTGTTAACAAATAAACCAATATAAAAAAACAATTTAAATCATTCTTTTCCGTATCACTTTAGGTTGAATGTTATTTAACAAAAACTGATATTAGAAGGAAATATTTGCAAAATAAATTTTGGAAAGTGTTTTAATTCTATCAAACTCTAAGTTGCATCCCACATTTTTTATCCAATCTTTTAAGAAAAGTTTTTGACAATTCATCTACCAAATATTCACTTCATTTGTTAACGTTCATCAACCTTCCTTTCTTGTATTTTGTCGCATTTTTACATCATTATGTAATATAATATATTGTGCCTATTGATACATGATACACATATATATGTATATATTATATATGAAATAAGTTAAAAGTTTGTAATTAATTGAAAATTTTTTATCATGCTTTGTAAGGAGAATATTGTCATACATGTATTATCAATATGGCCCTTGATAGTTATTTCTTCAATAAATGGAGCGTAGATTATTAGTACAGACTTAGATTGTGGATCTGGTTTTAAAGAGATTATTTCTAAAAACAGAGTTTATGTACTAAAAATATAAAGCCGCAAGAAGAACTCTTTAAACCACTTTCAACTTTGCATCCAATCAGATTCTATGTAATTTTAGAGCATACAAGTAGGGTCCATTTTACAGTACAGTAAAACCCATTCGTTGTCAACCAAGATGTTACGAAATGTAAGTTGTGTGATTATATGGAAGTGCAGCAGATGTGAAATATGAATAGTGAACTAATTACATTCACTGGTATCATCACTAAAACAATGGGGCACCAATGAAAAAGAATAAGAAATTCGTACAACCAGCCATACAAACCTACTAGCTAACAATGGGGGCCTCAATATGAGGCTAAAGAAAATACAAAATTAATAGCATGGCGGGATAAAGAGAAAAAGTGGGAAAAAAATCTAAAACGGGAGAATAAAATAGTATGGCGGGACACCCTGAATTTAGTTAAATGTACAGAGAGCATGCTACAGCCTTGACACATGATTATCGATCGTACTCCAGGTAATGTACAGGCAGGGTGTGAAGGACACCAACTTGTCCTCTGGCTCTTTAAACAACATGTTCCACAGGGCAGGTGCTCATTCCTATAAGAAACAGCTCTGTCTGTCAATGTTCTGGGTGAGTTTCCTGCAAAGGAACGGTTGCCATTCTCTCTTCTCAATTGGCATCATGTACAAAAAAGATGCCACTCCCTTGAAATTCAATCCAAATATATAATCAGATCAAAGAGACCTTCAACAAAATCCTTTGACCCACAAAAACGGAGTGTGCCCTCCCACCATATGGTAAGGGTAAAAAAATGAAACAATCACAATATCAGAAATACAGTTAGCAGCAAGGCTTGCTCACAAAATTGTAGGTTGCGGAAACACCCGTCGAATTCTGAGTATATCAAGTTGCCAATGCAGATCTTGAATCATCCGTTCTATTGGCACGGCACATACAATCTGGGCATGGAAAGCTGTATATAGAATCATTCGGTCTTTTGAGCTCAACCCCCTTGGAATCGCTATGCCACCTCATGCTCAGCAGTTGACGCTTAAGACTTTTCCATCTGGAAAGTAATGAAAATAGATGCGGGGTATTTAGATACTTTCTGTTAAGCAAAAAATCTTCAACATTTTTACTGACCTACAAACCTCATCGAACTCAATCAGAATTCTTTACAGTGTCCTAACTCCTAAGAAATTAATAGCAGAATAGCCAAGCCATATGGTTCCTCAAAAACAAAACTAAAACAGAAATGCAATCCAATTAGCAAAGCTTCCTGTCTCTCAACATTTTCCTTAGACTCGGTTATTTGGAACACGAGTACATTTTGGCATACAAGAGTTGCATGAAGTAGCACAATTCTTGTATAAAGGATAGCTCAGTGGCCTGATATACCAAATAGTTTTCCAAGTAAATTTTCTCCAGTTCAGTATAATAAAAGGATATTTTCTTCAAAATAACCTTGTCTTATGTCACGTCTCCCAAAATTGTAAATATAATTACTTTTCAATATCAACAAAACAAAGGGGAAGGGGGAATTTTTTTCTGTGCGAGGAACGCATCTAATTTATTGTATCCTCAAAAAATTGAACTGAATAACAAAACATACCCTATATTGGGATTATCAAATAGTAATGCCAACTTCCGCTTATCAGGTTTAATTGTCTTAGCATGTCCACCATACAAGTATCTTCGGTGACCCAGCAGAAAATGAGGGAAGTTGCCCCCCTGAGTTGTGACAAACACCTCACTGTGAAGACAAACAGTGTAATCTATAGCAGCCATCCTGGAAGAATAATTCTAGAAGAAGTAACTATAGTCAAAATCATAGCACTTAACCAATGAAGTGGTGAAATAATATAAGAGTTCAAATGTAAACCTTAAATGGAGCAAGCTCCTCTTCAGAAGCCAGGGTCTCCTTAGAATGTAAATTAGGAAACATTTGGAGTAGAGGGGCCATAGTTTTCTCAGCATTATATATTTTCCCAGATGCCAAAAAGATAGATGTGTTCTTCGTGAAACCCATTCCCCTCAGCATAAGGCCAACCTGAAGAAATGGATGAAGGCATGGATTATAAATAAAACAAATGAATTAGAAATAGACATAAACAAGTTTGCTGCATAAGGAGAAATTTAAGAAATTTGGAAATTTCAAGCTAGACAAACAACTTCCCAAATGAAAGAAGCACTCCCTGAACATATATTCCTCTTCGCAGAAGCTAAAGTCATTAAAGCTTTAAGCAGACTATTACCTCTAATGGGGTAAGGGGACACTTCCCATTGATCCTGATAGCTCCTGGACGTATAACTCGTCCAGGTTTTGTAAATTTCCCTTTCCAACCTCTTTCTCTAGCCGCAATCATGTCTTCTCTCTCCTGTTTGCCACCATCAAAAACACAACAAGAGAAAGCCACCATATCCTGCCCATGGAAAGAATGCGCATCAGTTGCAACAAAGGTTAACATGTTTACCTTCATAATTAATAACATTCATATCTGATCAAAACAAACCTCTTCAAAACGAAGATGTACGGAGACATATTTACCACCATTAATGGCACTGTGTTTTCTCATTCTTTCAACCAAAGTTTCACCTATGGACAATATAGGACTTGAAAACCGTAAAGCCTCATAATTTGCTAAGCATCTAAGCCTCTGGACAACTGGAGGAGCATCAAATGACAATCTATTTGCAAATGGTGAAATCCTTATAACCCTGCATGAATGTCTCTCAATTTAATATCCAAGCCTCCTTATATCAAGACAACAAACATATTTTGATGATAACAATTTTACAGCAAAAAATTATCTACTGTTTGATATGTCCCAACCAAGTCAAGTAAAGATCGAACCTCATTGTGGTATTTAAGTCATATAATATAAGACTCTTCCTCTCATAACACTAATCCAAACAGATGACTGGCGAGAAGGAAAATATATATTTGGCAAAAAAATTTGCTAGTGATACCCAAATATATGGGCCCTTTACCTTCCTTTCCTTGACAGAAAACAATGAAAGAGCATCAGCTCAAAACATAGTCATAATTCCTAGCTGCGAATGAAGCCAAATATATCATACAACAGAAAAGAGGCCACATTATGAACAATTTTATATTCTGGTATACCTTGGACAACTAACAATTACTCCAAAATGTTTAAAAATAACTACCCATATCAATGAGAATAAGGAAATAATTTATACAATAAGCATCATATACTCACTTTTCTTCAAGTAACTTAGGGAGTACCACATCTCTGTAATACTGAATAGATGACCATGCCTTGATCCTGAAATTGTGAACGTTTGTCATGTTGCTGCCAAATCTTTCCATTAGGTACTCAGGAATCTTGTCAACCACTCGCACATCATTTTTCAAGACATTCAGAAAAAATTCTTCATCATAAATGTCCCTGAATTTGCTGGAAACACGAAGCATTACATATATATAAGTTTAGACTGTTTCAAAATGAATACCTTGATCATCATAAAAGCATCAAGAAACTGACTGCAATCAAGTTTATTATTATAAAGTACTACTATAAATGCATAATATTCCATTTGACAAAACAGCTTACTAATTAATATCCATATTCAAAACTGGAAAAGGATGTTTCATTTATTAAAAGACAACCATTAACAAAGATATTAAGATTTCACCACTTAAATGTTTCTACAACTTAATTGACATGAAAGAAAATCTTAGCTAGCAGTTTAAAATGACAATCTCCCAGACACTTTGATAATCATATTTTCACAATAAAAAATTAAGTGCATCCAACTTTATTATAAATTTAAAATATCTCTTGGATATAAGTTTTCCACTTTTCCTGTTTCGGAGGATGTGTTATTCTCTAGTAGCTGTGGTTACCCATATCTCTCTCTATAAACAATTTTATTTTTCAATTCTTTTTAACAATGGCATGAGAAAAATACACATGACATAATTGGATTAACAGTCTAAGAGGTATTAATCTTACGCCATCATAAAACACTAGATTTTCCAAGTTCAGAAAAACTTAATCGATAGCATAACTAACCTAGGATCTTTCCATATGCTATGATAATGAAAGTTGGGGATCACAAGCGTAGCATTGAGATAGCCAGCCACCGCAACCGCATTGCATATCTGTAAAAAATTGTTATCATTCACAAATATGAGTTGAGTAAAAGCACATTAAGCACACTTTGAATATAAGGAAAAACAGGATGTACAGAAAACACTTACGGATGTCCTCTGCTGATTTAAGCCACCATTAGCCTCCACGTATATGTATCCATTTGATTCAGGTAGGCCTATCAACAACATAAGAAATGTAATTCCATAGTTAATCCAACACAGTACTCTGCAGAAGATACAGACATGATTGCACACACAGACAGCAATGAGCAACACCGTCAGAGGAATTCTGACAAGAATGGTCCACTTTATAAATTAAAGGCAACTCTGCTTCAATAAAAGATTTTACTTCCCAATATTTGTTCTTAAGATAGAAAAAGAAAAATTATTAGAGATAAGAAAAAATACAAGGATAAGGACTTCAAAACAGAGAAGGCTATACATGAAATCAAAAAAAAACCTTTCAAGACTCAAGAATGTAGCATGGTTTCCAATCTCCAAATATCAGGAAGAGCAAGACCCTGACAGCAGAAATAACTGGAGCAGAACACCCAAGAGATGACAGAAACATAGTTTTGAAGTAAAATGATGCCATAAACCATCATTCACAGAAGCCTAAGCTGGTGAAGACTTGTCAATGTTTTATATTATATCTCAAACATGCCCTTCAGACAAGAGAGAGCCAATAGGCTTAAAACGGGGATAACTACATGATGATCACCTACCTCGCACTTAAATTCAACTTTTATGAGAAGAATAGGAGCAGCAAGGGTAAAACTCTATAGACAAATCTGGTAATAGAGGACTGAAACCATACTAGAAATAAATTGGACCTAACTCAACTCCAAAAGCTAACTCAAGGAGAAGGATTTCCCAAAACCTTGTAAGGAGTATTTTGGCCATTTCCTGAGCTAAATGCAAGGCAACTTAACACACACCCTCAAACCTAGGACTGGGGCATCTGAAGCATGAAGTTTGCAAGTCTAGACATATATACGTGGCCCTCAACATCAAGACTAGATGGACTCGCATGCCATGTCATGGATGGCTTTATGTCATACCTCAAACAAGAGATATCCCAAAAAATGCAAACATTAAATTGCAACCAAAGGAACTAAATGAGTATCAACAAGGAATAAAAAACCAATGGTAACAGAAGCACTAACAAATTATACACCAGAACAAAAAAATAAGATAAAAAGGAAAATGTCATCATTTACTGTCCATCAGTAGAGAATATATTATACCTTCACAAGATCTGTTCACACATGGATTCCACTCACCACCTTTATAGGGAGTCTTCCATATTGTTGATATCTGAAAGGAAATTTATGAGCTTGTCACTGAACGTGTCCATCTAGAACCAAAAAACAAATTAAACCAGGAAAGTATAAAGATTTGTAAAGTACTGTGGAAGAAACCACAAAACGACCCAAATTTTGCAAGTATAATAATTAGAAAAGAAAGATCCATGGTCAGAATCAAATATCGTGAATGATCATTATAAAAGACAAAAAGAAATTATCCTTACAAGAACTAAAACATATACATATAACACTTATAATTTTAGCCTCCAGCAGTCAAGAAAGGTTTACAAATTTTAGAAGAAAATTTTCTGACCAATATTACAAACAAACATTAAATTCTAACAATATTAAGCTCACTCCTCTCCTAGCTTATTGGTCGGTTGATATCTTCACAAACCACGGAAGTATGAGCCTAAACATGGCAGACTGCCTTTCACAAAATATGACCACCAAAAGTGAAATTCTGTCCAAATGAATGAACAAATTCATAAGCATGTCAACAAAGGAATCCCTTAACTTTATTTTGGAAATGATTATTACCATCCCAAAGGAATCCCTTGGAAGTCGGGTGTCAAGATTAGTTTGTTTTTAAAAATAATACGTTAGGTCAAATTGACATATATATGCAGCAACACTAATACAATCACGGTGAACAAAACTCCTAAAACGATATAACCCCCAACACCCTCACAGATAACTCAACAAGCTCCTTCGACCGTTAGAACCGATTTTCTCTATTCAAAATCTGCTGTCATGCAGTTGTAAAGCATTTGGCCAATCGATCACTCACATTACCCTAGCCTCTGGATTTAGACCAGCCAAACAATCTGACTATTAAACGCATCACAAAGCACAAAAGCTCTTCCACAAGCAATTTAACTACATTCAAATGCAAGATGCAAAACCAAACAACAAATCCAGACGCAAAACGCAAAGGCTAAACCTACATTAGAAAAGGCAAAGAATCGAAACTCGATTCCAAACAAAAAAATAAAATAAAATAAAACGAACTCCATCCAAATAACCTGACAAATCACAAATCACCAAAATCCAGCGAAAAAAAAAATATAGAGAGATTTGAAAATGAATCGAACCGCATCGGCGGAGGAATTGTCGGAATCCATTTCTAGGTGAACCTTGGCGTAGAGCTGAGGACTACGGTAGACAGAGCCGGGCGCGGGACGGTGCTTGATGACCGGAACGACGTCGAAGGACGCGGTTCCCATGTAGAGCAGCATGCCGGAGATGTATATGAGAGGAGCGAAGAGGAAAACGCCTTGTCGTCGGAGCAGGACCGATAGAAACATCCAGCTGAGCCGCTGCGCTGCGGTCCGACCGCTCCCCCGGTTCGGAGAGAACCGCCCGGTCTTGGACCGCCCGTGGCGGAGCCTCGGCGACCGGAGCGGCGACGGGGGCGGTGACGGTGTCGAGTGCCCGCTGCTCGGTAGCCGGTTGTACGGGTGCATTTGGGATCAACGTTTCCACATCACAACCCTCTCTCTCTCTTTCTCTCCTACCACCGCAGCCGCACGCAGCGCGATGTAGCGTTCCGAGAAAACGACACCGTTTCTGGCTTGATTTCCTGATAGAACCAAGAAAGAAAGAGAGAGAGCACGTGGGTTGGGTTGCCTTGGCTATTGGCTAGCCTACCAGTTAAAACGCTTTGCAGTCTTTTCCTTTTTGTTTTATGGAGAGGGAAAGCACGACATGCACCTATTTCGGCTTTCTATTTTTTTTCTTTTCTTTTCTTTTTTTCTTTTTTCTTTTTTTTATTATTACTTTTTTTGTGACTCAGTGCAGGTGCGCCAAGAAAGGTATCACGCATACCAGAGGACTGAACGCCTTCCAACGAATTCTTCTTTTCTTTTCTTTTCTCTTGCTGTTTTTCTCCTAACACATCATCTTTCTCTTCAAATTTTTACACTGTTTTGGGACTTTTTTTATCTTTTTTTATTTTTATTTTTTTTTCAAACTGAAACTAAACTTATCTAATGTACTTTCTAACTCATATTCTTTAGAAATCGTGTTTTGTGTTATGTTGTGTTGTCCAGATGTTTTAGGAGATGTCGTAATCGTGTTATTTAGAAGGATTTTTTTTATTTTTTCCCCCTTTAATTAAATATTTGATTTGATTTTATATGATCTTGTCCTAGAAATTTATTTTTAAAAAAACACATTTTGTAAAAGAATATACGATTTATGAAAATTTGTTTTAACAAGTTGCTTTTTTTCTTTCCAATTTACGAGATTATTGGGAAGCACAATAATATTATTCTATAGTTAGTGAGTGGTGATGGTGAAAACAAAAAAAAATTAAAAAAATAACGATGGTTCCATAATCTTTAAAGTACTCAAGATATCATTGATTATGGTTGATAAACAAGTTTCAAACCCTATCTAAGTAGAGAAATTTACACATCGTTTAATTATGCTACTTTTGACAAAAAAAGTACTTAAGCATATGCATTTATTTGTGATTGATTCCGTATGCATTTTTGTCTCAAGCGTGTACAAAAAAAAGAAACCAACAACAATTTTGGTTCGCGTGTTAAAACAAAAACATGTATAAATCATAAAGTAGTTCTGATTTTTATTAGTGTTAGATCAGAGTTTCTTAAAAAGACCTCAAAATCATTAGCTTTCTTTACCTGCACGATGCACAAAGTTTTTTCTCAATTCGGGTGTGAATTATTACAATATGTATTTAAATTATAATTCATATATATAATATTCTTTTCACATCAACAAAATCAAATTATTTCCATTAAAACTATATGTCGATATAATCAAGATTAACTTCAAATATATTATGTTAGCCAAAAAGGATAAAATCTTAACTAAATTTGTCATAAATTAGTTTTTGGGAAGAATGTTATATTTTCAATGATTCTTTAGTTGGGTTAAAATTTAAAAATAACATATTTTTTGAAATATTGGTCTTATTATTAGATTTTAATCCATTATTCAATATAATTCAATAATCACGTTTAGGAAAATATATGATCGAAAAATCATGAGGCCGAAAGCCGTTAACATATTAAGGATCAATAAAATAGAAAAAATAATAAAACAGTTTTAATATTATATCAATATTTAATAAATAAGTTCAAAATCTTAAAAATACATTTAGTAATTTAAAAATATATTTAGTAATTATAAGGTGTAAAAAATAAAAATCTAATAATGAGCACTACAAATAAGTGATCTGTTTAACAGGTAAGTGAGGTGTTTTTTATGAAATTATAATTTAACCCAATTGATTTTGATTTTATTATCATAGCACCTTACAGGTACATTCATCCAATCGGAAATGAGCCAAATCCATCTAGTCAAGAGAAAGCTCAAGTCAACTTAACCAAGTGAAAATCCAAGTCAACCAGCCTAGTAACCAGAAGCCTAAATTGTCAGTAAGAAAAGTTATTTACTTCGTACAAAAGCCTTATAAACATTTAACGAATAGCTAAAGTCAAGCCAAGAAGTTTTAATGAAGAAGATTTAATATGGTGAATGAGGACAAAAGCAAGAAAAGATCCAACTCAAGGAAAGTTTAAACCAAATTGGGAAATACCGTTTAGACTGATTGAAAACCTGCAAAATGGCAACTATAGACTTGAACAACTGGATGTAAAAGTAATTTCGTGAACATGGAATGCAAGTCATTTGAAGTTCTATTTTAATTAAAAGTTGTAAATATGGTATGAAGCCCATCAATCAATGTATATAATGCCTTTCGGTCAAGGAAGTTTTTCACTCTAAGTGAATCCCTCCCAAGATGGTATCACATAAAATAAAGTAATTATTTGCAAAATTATATTCTTACTTTTTTATTCAAGGCAATTAAATTCTTATCCAATAAAAGTTCTTGGCCTAGGATGTTTTCACCAAAGTGAATCCCTCCCGAGAGAAAATTCTTATCCAATAAAAGCTCTTAGCCTAGGAAGTTTTCACCAAAGTGAATCTCTTCCAAGAGAAATCCATCTTCAATAAACAAAAAGCTCACAATTTAGGATGTTTTCTACAACGTGAAACCATCCCAAGAGAAATTTATCTTCGTTACACAAAAACCTTTTAGTCTAACAAGTTTTTCACCAAAGATCTATCCCATTACTTTCACCAAAGATCTATCCCATTACTTAGCAAATAAACGTACTTTATAGTCATTTTGCTAAATTGAAAATATTTTGTAAGTTATTGGATTAAAATTCTGATCATTTTTCATAATACTTTACTTTGCAAGTCGAAAGTTCGAGTAAGACAACTTCTTAACAAAATTACTTGTCTAATGAAGGCAAAATAGTAATAAAGAAACCATTAATAATAAAATCGACAAGTTTAAAATGATGGAATAACAGTAGAAATGGTTGACAATTAAAAGTCAAATCAATTAACAAAAATTGACAACTAATGGTCGAAAGGTACACCAAAAAGCAAAAAAGAAAAACTAAGTCGTTTAAATATCTACAATGGCATCTTCAACGTCGGTAGCATCACCTTCACCTTCTTCTTCATAAGGAATTTCTTCAATTGGAATAAGATTTTCATTGTGAAAATCCTTTCGAACATCAAACTTTCCTTCATTTAGCAAAATTTTGTAAAAATACTCAGCTTGTTGAAGAGGTTTTGAAAAACCGAGCTTGTGTTGCTCTATTACAAAATCCTGAGCTTCATCTAACGCTTTCTCTAATTAAACTATTTTCTCGACATCAACTTGCTTAGAAGAGGACAAATCATTCAAACCTCTTTTCAAGTTTTCAGTTTTGGTTTGCAAAGAAAGTCTTTCAGCAACCAAGGTTGCGATTTCATCATTCAAAGCTTCTTTTTCAACATCACAATGAGAGTGAACATCTGAAATCTCATTAAGAGCAAGCAAAGCCATATTTGTATTAAGTGCAGATTGAAGCATCTTTTCAGATTCAACAAGCTCTCTCTTCAGGTTTTCATGCTCAGTTGAAGAGATGTTATTCCCGGTCTCTTATTTCAATCTTTTACAAATCAACAAAGGCAAAGTAGAAAGTTCAATAGTTGCATCCACTAATGAAGGAACTGTCGTTGAACAAAAGACTTGTCTTTTTGGTTCACTTAAATTAAAACTAACAGATTTTGAAAACCTCATAGAAAGACCAAAGAGACTCTCAGAAAAAGGTTGTGAAGAACCGCCAACACCATGACGATGATGCCTAGGAGATGAATGAGAGTTTCAACCACTCTTATCTCTTTTCCTAGATTTCTTTTGAGGTTCAGTATGAGTGGTTTTAAGAATAGTATCAACATGAGTTATAAGTGTTACAAATTCAACTTCTGCTCTCGGTTCAGAAGTAGAACCATTCGGTTGTTCATAAGCTTTTGAAAATAAGCTTTACCTTTCGGATAAATAGAAGCCATTAAACCTGCAATTCAAGAGAAAACTTAGCAAAGTTAAAATTCACTTATAAAAACAACAATATTAGAAAAAAATGCATACCCATAAAGTCTCTTTCCGATTCTAGTGAGAAGCTTCTAGGACAAGTGATCTAAAACCGAAAGGACTTGAAGATCTTTGAACTTCATTGAATGGCATGAACAACAGTTGAATTTTAAAGAACTGTTAGTCCAATAAAAAGGAAATTTTGGAACATCTCCATTGTAAAATTATTTTTTCCCAGCTTCTTCTATAAGAATTTTAAAAAATCTTCCTTTAAAATTTTTATAAGAAGAAGTAAAAGGTGATAATAAACAAGCCTTAGACCGACTAATCAAGGATAACCAACCAAAACGCTTGCCAGGCCGAGAGCTATAAAAGTAAAGAAACTTTAGGAGTAGGAGTTAAAGAAAGGTATTTACAAACTATTCGAAAGGTTTGTAATGAAGCCCAACTATTAGGATGTAGTTGGGTGGGAGCTACGTTCAGAAGACAGACAACACTCATTTGGAATTCATCCAAGGGAAACCGAACATGAATGTCGGTAAACAGACCCTCGTAGAAGTAAAAAAATTTATAAGACTCACTCTTACGACCATGACAAACATTGTCAATAACCCGACAACGCCGAAAATATATAACCTCTTTAGTGGCTTCAGGAGAGTAAATGGAAATATTTGACAAAAAACTACAAAGAGCTTAAGACCAACGATACCATAAAAAATACTCTTGAACTCTATAGTCAACCCATTCATAATCTCGTCTTAAACTCCAATTTTCTTCTGCCCTTTTGGCCTGATGTCCAGCTTCTATATCAAGCAAATTATCACTTGAAGATAAACTAATAAAAGCTTTATTTCTTGCAACTGATATAGTTGTAGGTGAAGCAGAATGAATATTCCTATCAATCTCTTCAACCACTCTCCCGATAGCTTGATTACTCATGCTTGAAAATTCTGAATCCCTATTAGAACCAGAAATAGAGCTTGAGGAAGACATAATACCTTCTTAAAAATCTTGTAGAAATACTTCTTGTCCACAACAATATGATACAACAAAAGCAATGGGTCATTATCATGAAGGAAAAGCTATTTATAGAAGTCAATAACCTTTGGCAAATGAAATAACGTGATTTCTCAATCATTAGATTGAAACGCATCCTATGGCCAAGGGTCAAAGACGCTTCAAATCAATGTCAATGTTAATCATCACGCACGCGAATCAACACAATCTTCCGTACATAGGCATTTAATGCAAAAGATACCATAAATACAAAAATGGTAACATTATTAAAAATAAAAAAAATCATGAGAATTCTTGTAGGCATTTCGTCATTCTAAAAATCCTCATGCCTAGGGGGGGCTAGTGTACTGGCTAAGAAAATACATGGCCAAAAGGTCCAGAGGCCGAAAGGTCATTAGCATATTAAAGATCAATAAAATCAAAAAAAGATAAAGGAATAATAAAACAATTTTAACATTGTATCAAGGCCCAATGAATAAGCCCAAAACCTTAAAAATACATTTAGTAATTGTAAGGTGTAAAAAGTAAAAGCCTAATAAAATTAATAAAACCCAATAATGAGCATTATAAATAAGTGATCTGTTTAACATGTAAGTAGAGTATTTTTTTATGAAATTATAACTTAATCCAACTAATTCTGACTTTATTATCGAAACACCTTGTAGGTACATCCATCCAACCGGAAGTGAGCCCAAGTCCAACTAGCTAAGAGAAAGCCCAAGTCATGCCTAGGGGGGGCTAGTGTACTGGCTAAGAAAATACATGGCCAAAAGGTCCAGAGTCTGAAAGGTCATTAGCATATTAAAGATCAATAAAATCAAAAAAAGATAAAGGAATAATAAAACAGTTTTAACATTGTATCAAGGCCCAACGAATAAGCCCAAAACCTTAAAAATACATTTAGTAATTGTAAGGTGTAAAAAGTAAAAGCCTAATAAAATTAATAAAACCCAATAATGAGCATTATAAATAAGTGATCTGTTTAACATGTAAGTAGAGTATTTTTTTTATGAAATTATAACTTAATCCAACTAATTCTGACTTTATTATCGAAACACCTTGTAGGTACATTCATCCAACCGGAAGTGAGCCCAAGTCCAACTAGCTAAGAGAAAGCCCAACTCAACTTAACCAAGTGAGGATCCAAGTCAACCAGCCTAGTAACAAGAAGTTCAAATCATTGGTAAGATACCAGAAAGCCGTGAGGAGGAGAGAAAAAAAAAGTTATTTACTTCATACAAAAGCCTGTAAAAACAAATCCCATCATGCAAATTGTGACTAGTAATTCATCATGAAGATAATAAAATGATATGTTTCTTTTTCTTTAACAAATAACTTAAATTTAGTTTAGATAAAATTTTACAACTCATCCCATTATAAGAATAAACTTTCATTTTACAATAGTAAATTGAAATTTTAACAAAATTTATTCAAATTTGATTCTCTTTTATTCCACCACAATTAATTCTTTCTCCTTCACAAGCACCCAAAAAAATCATAAGAATCGATAGAAATTGATTTGTTAACAATATTGCATGTAACTTGAACACCAATTATTTAAAAGATTTTGAAAACTTCATAGTATTATCAACTTTATGGACAGGTTAGAAATATTAGTTTGTTCTCATCATAGTTTAAACATCCAATTTGGAGGAAAAATTCTCACCAAAAGTATTATTATAGGTAAAAGGTTTGTTTATGAAAATTGATTATTTTATAAAATATTTTTCGTACATTTGTATAATATTATGAAGAACCTTCATCTCTTTTTTATGGTCCTACAAACCCAGAAATAATCCATATATGAATAAAATATAAGAGATTTTAAGAGTGGCTTTACAAATTGATATTCCATATAGTAATCACTCATTTTCTATTTTATGATTCAATACACTCAATCTTTTAGAACACAAGATAAATAAAACATAAATAAATATGAGGATAAAGGATCTTTGAGTCTAAAACTCTCCATACCAAAATTAACTTTACTAACCTAACTATTCCAACTCATGTCATGATTGTAAGGACCTATAAATTATTTGGAATAGAAGTGATAGATTTTAAATAATTTATGGGTATGTTATTATTTAAAATAAAAAGGACATAAAAATAGAAAATACCATAGTGGTCAGACCTCGGACGTCGCCCAAGGTCTGGGGTCAGCTGGTAGAGGTCGGTCGGTTGACCAGTGTACTAACCAAGTAGTCAGGTACGATGACTTCATCGTGAGGTAATCATGTGGGCATGCTTGAAGGGGGGAGGCACGTGAATCAAGAAGGGTAAGAGAAAGGAAGGTGTAGCTTAGAAGTTAAGGAGATCGCCGTTTTTGAAGAAGGCGGCGGCCTCCGACTTCTCCCGTATGAAATCGCCAATCGCCTATGGTGTACATGATCGCCGAAAAGAGCACATCGCCGTGTATTCGAGAAGACTTGGTAAGCACTTAGTATGTGGTCTAAATACAGAAGATGAGTGATATAGAAGATAGGTGGCATGTCTGCCACCATGAGTAGTGTGAACCGTGATAACACAGACTTAGAGGAATGGGAGGATGAACCTTCAGCAAGGTGTGACGATGTGACATCGGTGACCAGAGTGGGACGATGTGTCCTCGTCACACACAAGGGCGATAAGAGATCGCCAACAGGATGAGAGGAACATCGGTCATCAACCAAGATGGGAGACACATCGGTTGTCTGCCAGGGTGAGACATCGGTGGTCTACCAGGGTGAGACATCGGTTGTCTGCCAGGATGAGACATCGGTTGTCTGCCAGGGTGAGACATCGGTTGTCTGCCAGGGTGAGACATCGGTTGTCTGCCAGGGTGAGACATCGGTTGTCTGCCAGGGTGAGACATCGGTTGTCTGCCAGGGTGAGACATCGGTTGTCTGCTAGGGTGAGACATCGGTTGTCTGCCAGGGTGAGACATCGGTTGTCTGCCAGGGTGAGGAATCGGTCGTCCGTCAGGAAGAGGAATCGGTCATCGCCGATATGAGAGGCATAGTCATCGCGCGAGCAGTCATCGGTGGAAGGTTATCGCGCGATGTCGTGTTTCACACAGATAAGGTGGGACCCAGGCTCCCAGCATGAGCGTTCTGCATGCGCGACACGTAGACAGAAAGGGTGTTTCAGAATAGTTAGCATCAGAGAGTTGGTATGCGCAGAAACCCACGTGGTCATACTGTTCAAGGAAGTGTGCACGCAAGCTTTCCTGCAGAGTAGGAGGTAGCAACGGCATTTCTGGGCAAGTTGGTTTAGATTCAAAACTCACTCCTGAGAGGCAGTGGACGTTGCTGTGGTTCGAGAGTGAGTGAGTGAGTTAGCTTTGGTTCCCTGTTTCTTTCCTCTCCTTCTCCCTGCGTTCAGACGTCCTAGCGAACCAGTTGAAGATCGGCGACTGCCCCTGGATTCCTAACGTTGTGCCCTGCAAGTTTTCTGCTCAAGGCCCTAAAACAGAGTAAGTCGTTTTGCTCTGTTCTTTGAGTCGAGTCTGAATTTGAGAGGGTCGTCTCTGCATAGGTTGTGCATACAACTCTTTTAACTTTAGAAATCGTCTCTGTTAACACAGAAAATGAGTAATCTCGTTAGATTTGTGATCGGGACTCTATGGTGCAGGTTAAGGCATCCTTGAGTTCTCGGTGGGTTTGGAACTCTTAGTGAGATCGGCTCAAGTCCAGGTAAGGGAAGCTAGCTTTATTTTCAAGAAAACCTTAAGCTAGAAGATTTTGATGTTGGGGCAATGAGGTCGCCGGTTTTAAATGTTATTGCATAATCCCCTGTTTTTGAACGTGATCGCCGGTTTTAATGTTGATTTCGAACACCCCTGTTTTAGTGTCATTTGAAACTGTTTGAGATTGAAATGTGAAATGCATGTGATATTCGAAAATCTGAACCTTGGAATGATTGTTGCTGTGATTGGAATCGTTCATTTAAGTGTTATATGATGTGTTGAATGTTGTGAATGTGGAATCAAGGCATAGTATTTTCAGGAAAGAAAATACCGTGTAAGATTTTGTAGAATGTGCATTGATCGGTGATTTCTATAATGAGATATCCTGACTCTCCTGATATAATGGAATCATATAGATGAAGTTATTCAGGCGTTGAGAGTCGATGGAGGTTCATATGTATGGGTAAGTGGTTTGAAAGATAACTACTTGACCTGTTGTATGGATTAACCCTGTCATACTAGGAGAGTGATGAGATTGAGATTGAGAATATGTTTATGCGCATAGCTGTGGGAACTTTACAACAATGTAGTATGACAGGTGCAGATCTCTGAGTCTAGTCAATGCACGAGTCTTCCGGAAGTAGTGTCAAGTTTCTATGGGTGATGAGTCAGTGGAAGTCTGACGTGAGAAAGAGAAATATTGAAATTGTTGATAGACACTTGATGGTTGTGAGATATGAATGAGAAAGTGATGGATTTATGTGGATGTTTAGAAGCTGGTTATGTTGATTTTAAAGTTTCATATTTAAAGTTAGTTTTTAAAAATATCTAGCTTACCCC
The DNA here is from genome assembly GCA_013389735.1 of Phaseolus lunatus. NCBI lineage: Eukaryota > Viridiplantae > Streptophyta > Magnoliopsida > Fabales > Fabaceae > Phaseolus > Phaseolus lunatus. The sequence continues at coordinate 30,505,838 of CM023858.1, read as the reverse complement.
TTTTGTTTTGTTTTGTGGTTGTTTTCTTTAAAACTGTGATGATCGTGTAATTACATGGGAGCAGATGATGTTGCAGGTAGTAGAGCCCCTCAGTGAGCGTGTTGGAGGAAGGGACAGATTTAGTTTAATGTTTTCCTTCATGTATTTTGGAACATTTGATGGAGATGTATTAAAACCCCTATAAGAGGGATGTTTTCTTTTGAAACACAATGTCTGGGATGAATGTATTTTATTATATATACATATGTTAAATTTGATATCTCTTATTTTAATGTATTTCATATTATATACGTATGAGTGGAAAATGAGGGGCGTTACAATGATCCAATTTACCCATTTATCATCAAAGCCCATTTTCATCATAATGGCTATGAACTCAATCAACTCCATCATAGACTTTACTAATATCAATATTTGAAGTAAAATCACCAATTTTTCTCTTTTTTTTTTTATTTTTTCAAATGGATCACTTCAAAACCCATAATAACATTTTCATAATAGAGCTACTCATAGTAAAAGCATATTGTTAAAAATATAACTTTAAGAAAAAACTATTTTCCATTTATTTGCCAAAAGTTTATAGATAACATTACAAAGATAGATAGGCCTAAAATCTTCGTGCATGGTGACTAACTAGACTTCAAAATAAGGACAATAGTTGTATCATCATAATAAAGAGAAACATAACCTTTAATAAATAGGGACAAGGGAGTTCTTTTTCCACATACCTAAATTAGGTCAATGCACGTTTTTAGACCTAATTAAAAAAAAAAAAGAACTTGTTGGGCTTTCATAAGATAATTTGTTGGGCCTTGGTCCGAAAGATTTGCTTAACTGAGAAAAAAAGTTCTTGAAAGAGAAATCATAATTTTTAGGCAGTTTCTTCCTGCACTCCTACGTTTTTCTTCCTGCACTTCGACAATATTATGCAAAGATAAACCTATCTCTAATATTTTTTAAAAACCCTAAAATACACACAACACCCATACTCTACTCTTTATTCTTCCTTTGCACACAAACTGCACACAAACAAACTGCATTGCTCTCTCAACGGCAGCACTACTCCATCTCTTGGCATAGGAAGGTGTTTCTCTTGGTGGTGATCGGTGGTGTCTCTGGCAACTTGGTGGTGGTTCAGTGGTTTCTCTCAACGATTCCCTATTCGGAGAAGAAGGTAAGTAAATTTTTTTTGGTTTACGAATCTATAGTTTCGCTTTTATTGTGGATTTTCGATTTTGCAATACATATGTTGTGATTCCAGACAATGCAGTCTGCTAGGTTTACGAAACAGGGAATCCGCACTTTATTTTTTGTCTTCCAAAATATTGAATCCACAAAACTCCCAGATTGGTGCATTCGTAAATCTTTTGGATTGATAAATCCAGTAATCTTCCAAATTTGCAGATTTGTAGTATGTTTCTAGATTTAAGAATCTGTAATGAAAAAAATGTATTTTGGATTCACAAATCCATAATTTAAAAAATGCAGGTGCCCTTTTTCAAATAAAATGTGAAGGTTAGTTTTAGAATTTTAAAATTATGCGGGTGCAGGAAGAAAAACATAGGGGTGCAAGAAGAAACTCCCTAATTTTTACCCATTTAGAAAATATGCTCAAGTGAGAGAAAAAATTTCTTAAAAAATTTGCCATTTTATCTTACCTATCCAGTGAGTTGTGGGTATCACTTAAGTCAGTCTCCACTTATTCAATAATATTATTTTTTTTTTCTAATTTTGCTTAAGTGAACTTTCTTTCTTTTTTTCCCTAGGTCTCCTTTAACCAATCATTTGACCTCCCTAAAGTGAAACCTTTTTTTTTCACATAATTGGACTGAATTACTTACAAAAATCATTAGAATGATAAATTAATTTAAATTTCTAAATAAAGGCTTAAAAGACTAATAATTTATCTTTTAGACAAATAAGATAAAAAATATAGGGTATATGTTTAACAAACATTGTTAAGGTTTTTCACTTATTTTTTTAAATGAGTCCAAAGAACAATAAAAAAAAATAGTGCAATATTAATTACTAATCATACTAAAGAAAATATAAAACAAAAAAAAAACACACACACACAAAACAAGATGAAAATGAATAATTGTCTTATGTATCAAGTAAGATAATTATTAAGTTATTTCTATAGTATTCAATACATAATAATTATCTATTAACCTTCTATTGGGCTATAAAATAGTTAAATCTTAATTAAAATTAATAAAAAATAACTAAAATAACATAACACATACAATAAACTATTAGTTCACTCAATGATGTAATACTAATAAAGTATTAGTTCACTCAATGATGTAATACTGAGTCATTAAATGATCCACTACTAGATGATGTCTACGCCTATTAGATAACAATATGTTTTGTCTTATCATATTGCACATGATTCTTGACCAAACAAATCGCACTTAAAATTTTATAGAATATGATTATTTTCCCTTGAGCATCCAGTATCACCCATGAATCTATGGAGAAAGGCCATTTTAACTTCATGTTGTTCAAGCTTCATGTCTACAAGAAAAACTAGTTTTAGTGATATACATATTCATCACTAAATATTATAAATATGTCACTATTAATATCTTGTGACAATAATTAAATTGTCACTAGTACTCTTGTCATTGTTATACTTGTGACAATAATTTTAAATTTCATTAAAGCTAAATGTCATTGTGACAAAAATAATTATCACTAATAATTCTATGTAATAGTGACAATAATACGATATCATAAATATATAAGACAATAGTGATACATTAATTGTCACTAGTATATCCTACGTAGTAGTGACAATAATATAATATCTGTAACGCCCCTCAAAATATTGTTCATTTTTATATAATAAAATAAAGGTGAAACAATAATATCAAAATTTAACATAGATATATACATAATATAATTCATCCATTAATACAATTGTGCCTCAAAATAATACCCCTTTTCAAAGAAGTTTTAATACATCTCCATACAGGAGTTTTCAAAATAAAACAAAACAACAGCATTCAAAAACCGGCGATCTCCTCCTCCAGAAATGCTCACTGAGGAGCTCTACTACCTGCAACCTCATCTGCTCCCGTGCAAATATACACGATCATCACAGGTTTAAGAAAAACAACCACGATACAAAACAAAAGGGTAAGCTAGATATTTTTAAAACTTTAAATATGAAACTTTATATCAATAGAAAGCATAAATCTTCACACCATTCATAATCTATATCAATTTCAACCATCAATATCCCCATATTCCACAAACTCGTCAAGTGTCTATTCAATACATTCAATACTCATGATTCACATGTCATACTTTCCACTGACTCATAACACATAGGCACATGACTCTACTTCCGGAAGACTCGTGTGTTGAACTTAGCATCTAGAGGCCTACACCTGTCATACGAAATTGCTGTAAAGTTCCCACAGCTATGCGTATAAACATAATCTCGATCTCAATCTCAATATCCTCACTCTCTCAGTATGACAGGGTTAATCCATATAACCGGTCAAGTCAGTTATCTTTCAAACGACTTACCCATACATATGGACCTCCTTCGACTCTCACCAATTGAATGACTTCATCTATGTGATTCCATCATATCAGCAGAGTCAGGATCGCCTCATTCACAGGATACTCACAGATCAATACACCCTCATAAAATCTCCACACGGTATTTTCTTTCCTGAAAATACTATGCTTTGATCACTCTTTCACATTCACCCAGTACATCATACCACACGTAAAAGCACAATTCCATCATATAATATTTTGAATCCTTTCTTAAACAATCCCAATCACAGAAACAATCATACCAAAGTTCAGATTTTCGAATATCATATGCATTTCACCTTTCAATCTCAAACAATTTCAAAACGACACTAAAACAAGGGATTTCGAAATTTGCATTAAAACCGGCGATCACGTCGTCCCACACATAAAAACAGAGCATCGTGAAATAGAATATGAAACCGGCGACCACGTCACCCTCACTTCAGAACCTACTCGCCTAAAGTTTTTATAAACGAAAATGCTAGCTTCCCTTACCTGAACTTGCGCAAAATCACCAAGAGCTCCAAAACCCACCGAAGCTTAAAGATGTCCTAACCTGCACCATGGAGCCTTTATCACAAAACTGACTATACTACTCATTTTCTACGCTAACAGAGACGATTTCTGGAGCTAAGGGAGTCGCCGACAACGCCTATGCAGAGGCAACCCTCTCTAGCTCAGATTCGACTCGAAAAACAGAGTAAAACGACTTACTCTGTTCTAGCGTCCTGACGGGAGAACTTGCAGAGACATCCCAGAAGGACAAAGGCAGTCGCCGATCGTAGCACTGGTACGTGAGGATAGCTGCGTCTTCGAGTGGAGGAGAAAGGAGAAAGGGGAACTAAATGAGCTGATTCCCTCAGCTCTTAAGGTCGAACGACTCTCTGAGCAACCTTGCGTGCACACTTCCTTGAACAGTATGACCACGTGGGTTTCTGCGCATACCAACTCTCTGATGCTAACTATTCTGAAACACCCTTTTTGTCTACGTGTCAAACACGACATCGCGCGATAACCTTCTACCGATGACTGCTCGCGCGATGACTATCCACCGATGTCTCATCTTGGCGGACGAACGATGTCTCTCCCTGGAAGACGACCGATGTCTCTCCCTGGAAGACGACCGATGTCTCTCCCTGGAAGACGACCGATGTCTCTCCCTGGAAGACGACCGATGCGTCCCTCATCCTGGCGATGACCGTCTGTCTCTCGCCCTGGCTATGCCCGCGTGTCTCTCGCCCTGGCGATCCCCGCGTGTCTCTCGCCCTGGCGATGCCCGCGTGTCTCTCATCGTCCCTAATGTGGCGAGGACACATCGCCTTGCTTCTGTCGACTGATGCCACATCGTCACACCCTGTTGAGGGCTCTTCCTACCACTACTCCACGCCTGTGTTATCACCCCCACATGGCTCGGTGACGTCGGTAGCTTCTCCTGCCCGAGGGCAGCTCAGTACTCAATCCTTACGTGCCTAAGCATGCAACACTAAGGTAAATCCTTTATGTCCAAGCGTAAAGTCCCGTAGTTATTCTACATGCATGGCGCTCCTAAGGTTCAAATCACACCTCCCTACATGTGATTTCTGGAACCCACTATGGTCCACCGACCGACCTCTACCACGCCGCCCTCAGACCTTGGGCGACATCGGAGGTCTGACCACCATGAAATTTCCATTACAAGCTCTTTTCGTTTTAAGTAATAACATATTCAGAATTCATTAAAATTATACTTCTTCTATTCCAAATAATTATCTAGATCCTTACAATATCACAAATATATAAGTACATTAATTTTAACTAGTTGTGACTATTATTAATTTACAATAATAACTAGTATAATTTTAATTTCGTGATAATTAGTTATTAATTATTAATATTGTATCATTATTGTTAGAAATTATGATAGTGTGTAATTGTCACAAATAAATATCATGTGGTAATTAATAGGAAAATTATATTTTAAATTTCAAAAAATAATAATTAAAATAAATAAACATAAAACATAAATATAAAATATTCATTACATTCAAAATAACAAAAACTAAAATATCCAACAATAATTTCAGATACAAGAACTAAAATATCCAACAATAATTTGAAATACAATAACTAAAATATCCAACAATAATTTCAATAGGACCTCATTCTACTTGAAAATATTTTAACTACTTGTATTTCAAAAGATAATAATAAATGTTATGTAGTATCTTCAAGCATTTTGATCTTGCAAAATAAATAAAATAAATCATTAATATCAATAAAAAAATTAATTATATTTTAGAAATGTAAAGATGAAATTATGGACATATTAATGAAAATTTTAAATAAGAACCCAACCTATTGTATTTGGTAGAACATTTGAACTATTAAATAATAAACTTCCTAATTGAATGACGTTTGATCTCTCTCTCTTTTAATATCTTGTTAATGTAGAGTTTTTATAGCAAATTGTATCTTTCACTTTGAATGACAAGAGTTTTCCACTTAATTGCAACTATTATAATATTATAATAAGCATGAGTATGAATCCATGTTGATAATATAAATCAATCATAAATTAGTTTTTATATGAATAATCTGCAACAAGTTGAACTTTAGCATTCAAACAGATGAAACATAGTTTTATTTAATGGGGTGCTGAGATGAGATATTATGATCCTTAAATGTACCTCAAATGTAATCCTTCTTACACATTAAAGACAAGTTGTAAAACCAAGAACTAAGGAATCTTGCTTACAACATGAGGTATATGCTAGTTAGGTCTATTGACATGCGACATGCCAAAAACTACAACATAAAGGCAATGGCCAGATTGATAATGATAACAAGGTCATGGTACATTTCATGAAAAATCCAAGAAATAGGGTTCAAAATAATAAATTGTGTGAATGAAGTTTTTTCTACTCACATGATATTTTCGAAGCAATAATGGTGGATGGTTCTAGTTTAGTCTTTGGTCTAGCTTTCTTCAAGCAAAAGTAGCTCATAGACAGACATAATTAATTAAACTAAAATTGAAGCACCCAAAACAACAAGGACCTTTAAAATTGCACCAGATGTTCCTTCAAGTCCCTTGCACCCATTTGTTCTTAGGAAATCTGAATTGTGCATCAAAATGTGCATAGGAAATGTCCTCCAAGACTAGTTGTTTGGCACATCTAGGAACATATTCATTGTTAGGCTGATTAAATCAACTAACCACCAAAAATCCTGCATAATAAATCAATAGTAGAATACAACAGTACACAAATAGATAATCACATACACAACACTAAATATAATAAGACACTACCTAGCTAAGGTTTTGATACACATTTGGGAATAAAGGCACCAATCAAAAGTATGTGAAATGTGCAAAAAGGTCTTTTGGTAGTGTGTAGTTGTCACAAATAAATATGATATCACAATTAATAGACAAATCATATTTAAAATTTCAAAATAAAATATAAAATATCCATTACATTCAAAATGACAAAAACTAAAACATCCAACAATAAATTCAAACATGCATATATGAGATGAGATTTAATTCTACTTCAGAACATTTAAACTACAAAAGTATTTGAAAAATAACAATAAATAGTCTTTAATATCTTCAAGGATTTTGATCCTGCAAAATAAATAAAACAAATCACTATATCCATAAAAAAATTAATTAATAATATTCTAGAAATGTAAAATGTAATTATAGACATAGTAATGGAACAACTTAACACAACTTACTGTATTTGAAGGAACATTTGAATTGTTAAATGATAAAGCTTCTAGTAAAGTAGCCATTTGACGTTTCATCTCCCTTTCAATTTCTTGCTTCATTTGTTCATGTTGAGTTTTCATAGAAAGTTTTTTATCTTCAATTAATTGACATTGAGATTGCAATTCACTTTGAAGTTGATTGTTAGCCTCTTCCTGCTGTTGGATTATGCTAGTCAAATTTTGCATTTCTAACTCTAAATCATTTGCTCTTTTTTGTTCATTCTCCATTTGACTTTGAATAAACTGTCTCTCTGCATTTCTTTTTGTCATTGATACACTTCCTATACATTGTGAGTGATTTGGTTTTGTTCCTAGTACATATGCAAAATGTTTAACCAATGACACATGTGCTTTTGAAATTTCTTCTCCATACACTTCACTCACATTTTTCAAATTTTCCTACACAATGTTAACACAAAATAATTAACATTGACAACTAGCATTGAATTAAATAATTAAACACTACTTTTTTTTACTTACCATAATTTCTTCTCCATTAGGAATACACCAAGTGTCATAAGATCTCATACGTGTAGCCTTCCATACTTCCATTCCTCACTTTTTAATTCTTCTTTCTATTGAAAACAAATAAATAAGGTAATATAGTGATACATTAAATAAAAGAAAAAAACAAACTTTTATATGTGAAACATAAAGAAATCATATAAAACAACATTACCATTTCAAATGCCTTTTGGACAATTGATTTAGTGCCAATAATTGATTTAATTCATTGTTTACTTCGACTAACTTTATTTTTCAAGCTCCTTTCCTATAAATATAGAAATAGTTTAATATTATAATACATAAAAAATAAAATTCAAAATTTAAGATATAGTTATACAAAGAAAGTAACCTTACCCTATTAAACTTAGAATCATTCCATTTGTTATGTATTAACCAATTCCAACCTTCAGGTACTACATCATGTGGCCTACCTTTGTTTTGGATATATGTTTGATACAAATGGTGATGTCTATTTCTATATTGCTTTTGCAACTATTTCATTGCATGTTCTTTATCCTTTTCCATCAAACATAATGCATCCTAAAGTCATGAAGTTAAAAACAGTACCAAATAATCAAAATAGATTAAATATATAAATAAAAATTAATTAAGTACACTTACATGAATAGAGTAATACTAACCTTCATATGTTTTCACATTAGAGTTAAATCATCTTCAGATATCTCCTTCCAAGTTTTAACTTGTAAAGAAGCCTTTTGATGTATACACAGTTGCTTCAGCCTTTAAATATTTTGCATGTTTTCCACAAAGTTTAAAATAAGGAGGGGGAAATTGGATGTCAAAAGTATTTCCCATTACTATTAATTTTTCTCTTTTCTTTGGAAGTTTTGCATTAATGGTATGCCCATGTCACTTCTTAACAACATGTTGACCTAAATTAAACTAGGGAAATAAATCAATACCAATTTCACTAATTATTTATTCAATCTAAAAAAACATGTTATACAAATACCTATACTTGTTTCATGTTGTTCAACATTAACCAACTCAGAGGCATTGACCCTGAATTTAATCTTAATGGTCTTGTTATCTACAAAATATAAAGTAAATAATCACAAAATTTTAAGAATGAGTTACACTATCAACCTAAATTAAATACATGTTACTTGTGTAATTAAACTAAACACAAACATTTATATATTTTAATAATCTCATTACATACCTTTTTTTTTATTTTATTTTTCATCTTCACCTGAATATTAAAACTCTTCTAATTCTTTGGGTCTATACTCTTCGTAATAATCTTGATCTCTTTCTTTTCCCTTCTTGTTCTTGGTATTTTGAGTTGGGACTTTCAAAGAATAAGCTAAATGTCATAATCCCAAAGCCTCTAGTTTTTCTTTGTTTTCTGCAATTCTTTATAGCCTTTGTTCTTCATATTTAGACATGTCTCTTGCGAAAAAAAAGTTAAGATGTAATATATATGGTTCCTCCATATTTTCTTGTTAAAAGTTCAAGCTGCAAGCTCAACTAAGGTGAATAATTGAAAACCAAGCATAGGGAAATGGGATATTCCCAAATCTCCACCAATGCTACTCATAGCATTCTCCATTCTCGAAGCAAAACCGTACAGGGGTGATACTCCCAAATCTCCTCCAATACTACTCTACGCATTATCCACTGCCAAAGAAAAATCACGCAAAGGAAATGCCCCCAAATCTCCTCCAATACTTCTAATTTAGTAGGTAGTGCAAAATTTATTCTTTTGGTAATTATGCTGGGGAGGAAGCAGATGGCATCTCGATCTTACCATTCTTACGGATCCCTTTATTAAGATCCTATTGATATATTAAAAAATTATTAACTCTTAGGCCAATTAATTTAAGTAAACTAAAATTCCCTCAATGTGTAACATGTTCATTGAATTAACCTAAGTTTTATATTAACAAAAATGAAAAGGAAAAGATGGGACAAATGAACATTAGAATCTCCAAAAAAATCTAGATAGTAGCATAATCCTTAATTCATCCCCACTTGACCCCACCATCTCTCACATTATTTCCTTTTAAGTGGCTAATCTAAACCCTTACCAATTAGAACCCTAATGAGTAGTTTTTAATTCATTCTCTCTCTCGCTAATCTTTAAAACTGCAAGGTGTAGATTGGGTTTAGGTGCAATGTTGTAAACCTATTTTTTAATGATTTTAACTTCGTATAGATACTTTGATTTTAAAAAATTAAAAACATATGTAAATATCCTTAAAGTAGCATTATGATATGAAATTAGGAAGATTTTTTTTTCAATGCATGAGCAACTAGTTTTTTCACCACATAACAACAAAATACTGTATAGCAAAATCATAATTTTGGGGATAAAATTAATTCTTTGCCTATTTATATGTTGGCACATTAATTAAACCCATTTGCACTCATTAGATTTGCCATTATCCACTAAATTGGTTTTTCAAACTCGATGACTTTTCCATTCTGGCTTTAGCAAAGCTAAACGAGTTGATGCGCATATCAAACCACAACAGGAAAGTTGACAATGAATCTCCCTATATCCTCACCTTTCAACAAGATTGATTATATGATAAAATAAAATAAGAAAAAACTATAAATCTGTTGCATGTATCCCAAATAGTGATGGCACAACAAATTACTCTGCAAAATTTGTACAAAAATAAAACAAATAGAAACAATAAATAGTAACTGAAAGTTGAAATTGAAACCAAAAGTAGGAAATAGAAAAATTCTAATTCATTTGAAACCCATAAACCCGCATAATGCTATTGCACTGGTTAAACAGAACTAAAAGAAGCCCACCCCTAAATCCTAAATGGATTTAAATCTCAAATTTCATAATAAAAACCCTAATCTAAGAGAAAATAAAAAAATGGAAGATGACTTGCACCTTATTTTGAATCTAAAAAAGAAAAAGACCTTCAAAGTTAAATGCGATTCTGGTTCATGAGCATCTGCACCCAAAAACTGTAAACTACTATATTTTGAAGACCACCAAATAAATGCACGTAAAACTTTTCTGATAGCTAGGCAAAAACGGTTTTGTACTTTAGCAGTTGCGGTTGCCATTTTTTAATTTATTTAGAAATAGGTTGATTATATATTAAATTAAATCATTACAAGAAAAAAGGGTTTTAACAGAAGTTATTTAGCGAAGGTTAATATAACCCTAGGGAATTAATTTAAATAATGGAGGATTTTGTAACCTTCGTTAAGTTACAAAGGTTTATTCTAAAACCTCAGCAAAATAACGGAGGATTTTTAACCTTCTTTAAATTCTAAAGGTTTATGGTAAAACCTCAGCAAAATAATGGAGGTTTTTTTAACCTTCGATAAATTCCAAATGTTTATTGTAAAACCTTAGCAAAATAACTGAGGTTTTTTTAACCTTTGTTAAATTCTAAAGGTTTATTCTAAAACTTCAGCAAAATAACTAAGGTTTTTTTTTTAACCTTCGTTAAGTTTCAAATGTTTATTCTAAAACCTCAGCAAAATAATGAAGTGTTTTTTTAACATTCGTTAAATTAAAAAAATATATTCTAAAATTTCAGAAAAAATAGTTAAGCTTTTTTTAACCTTCGTTATGTTTCAAATATTTTTTCTAACATCTCAACAAAATAAATGATTTTTTTAACCTTCATTTAAGTTCCTAAAACCTGAACAAAATACTCCATAGTTTTTCAAACTTCAATAAATAAATAACTAAAATATATAATTTTAATTTTTTTTCCATATTTTTCCATTACTTTCCCACTTTCTTCTCTTGTTTTATCACTAAGGTACTGTTTGTTTCCAGGTGTGGTCAAGGAGGAAGGAGGGGCGAGCAGGTGGAATTCGTGTTTGGATCCGCCTATTTGAAGGCGTGGGTGCGGAGGGACGAGCGGAGTGTGAAGCTTTTGTCATCCTTACAAAAGTGAGAAGATTAGAGAGGATTACAGATGGCAAAGATAATACAAAGAACATTTTATATTAGTACCCTTTAAACACTGTGTGCACATGTGAATGAGTTTAGAGGTGCAGTTCTGAGCCAATGACTTTTCTTTTCATTACACTGTCCATTGCTAGAGCCAATGAGTTTAGAGGTGCAGTGCTATCAATTGCAGAAGAATCTTGACCATTGACTAAAAATGGTTGACCCGTGAATGTGAAAGTTAACTTCTGTTTCCTATAAATAAATTAGGTTTGATATTGTGCCCAAAACAAAGAAGGAACGAGAGAGAAGTGGTTTGAGCAAGACAAAACTCACTGGTTTGTCTCCATTTTTTCGAATTTTCCATAATCGATTTTCCTATCTTTGTACATGTTGTAGAATCGATTTTCCTATTTTTGTACATGCTGTATAATCGATTTTGTTGATGCTGTAGAATCGATTTTCCATATGGTTGAGTGGTGCATAATCAATTTTACCTTTTCCCAAAAGATGAAGAATCGATTTTTTTGATAGAAGTGATTTGGGAGAATCGATTCTGGGACTTTTAAAGGTAGAAGGAGAATCGATTCTCCCTTGTGTGAGAAAAATGTTGGATTCTGTTAATTTTTTTTATGTTTCTAGATTCTCTTCATCACACTGCTTCTTCTTCTTCTTTCCAGTGCTTCTTCTTTCTAGGGCTTCTTCTTCTTTCCAGGGCTTCTCCTTCTTTCTAGGGCTCTTCAACTTCAAGTAAGTTTTTAAATTTTTTTTCTAAATATATTTACAGTTATTTTATTATGTGCAGTTACTTTTATAATTTTTAAAATATATTTACATTTTTTTCTATATATTTACTGTTTTTATTTTTAAATATATTTATATTCTTTTATATGTGTTTATTGTTTAGTTGATTTTCTTGTTTACAGTTTTTTATGAATGTAGTTATTTTTCATTATTATGTGGTTATGGTTTTTGATTTTTCTAAATGTATTTATTTTTCTTTATTATTATGTGTTTATTGATTTTACATTTTACATTTTTTATTATTATGTTTACTGTGTAGTTTTTTATTTTATGATTTGACTATTTTTAGTTTTTATATTATTAGGTGTTAATGTTTTAAAACTTTTTTTATTATTAAGTGTTTTTTATGCTATGTGTTTTTTTTATGCGTATAATTTTTTTAATTTTAATAATTGTTGTTTACAATTTTTTTTAGGTATTTACTGTTTTGTTTATTTTTTTATGTATTTATCATTTTTAATTTTTATAAATGTATTTAATTTTTTTTATGTGTTTATTGTATTTAATTTTTAAAAATTTATTTATATTTTCTTCTTATTATTTTTTTACTGTTTTTATATTTTTTATTATTTTGTGTTTACTGTTTACTGTTTAGTTTTTTATTTTTATTTTTTTTAATTTTATAAATATTTATATATATATATATATATTGTTATTATGTGTTTATTGTTTTTATTTTGTTTATTAACAAGATACTGTTTAATTTGTTTATATGTACTGTTTTTAATCTTACTAATTGTATTTGCATTTTTTTAGATTTTTACTGTGTTGTTTATTTTTTTACTATGTACTGTTTTTAATTTTTATAAATATATTTAGACTTTTATTTGTTTTTTATTATGGGTTTACTGTATTTAATTTTTATAAATGGATCTACACTTTTTTTTATGTATTTACTATTTCTAATTTTTATAAATATATATATATATATATATATATATATATATATATATATTGTTATTATGCGTTTATTGTTTTTATTTTTTTTTTAACAACAAGAAATTGTTTAGTTTTTTTTTTATGTGTTTACTGTTTTTTAATTTTTTTTCTTAGGTTTTTAGTGTTTTGTTTACTTTTTTATGTGATAGTTGTTTCTAATTTTTATAAATATATTTAATTTTCTTACTTTTTATATTATGTTCTGCTTTTATATTTTTTATTATTTGTTTAATGCTTTTATATTTTTTATTATTATGTCTTTGCTGTTTAATTTTTTATTTTATGTATTTACTATTTTTAATTTTTACAATTATATTTATATTTTTTTGTTAGTATGTGTTTGTTGTGTTTACTGTTTATATTTTTTATTATTATGTGTTTACTTTTTTTTATTATTACTAGTGATATTAGTTATGTATAGATTTAATTATAAGGATTAAAGTATATTTTATTCCTATTAGTATTCTTCATATAACCCTAATCATAATTCTAATCCTAATTCTAATGCTATTACAGTAACTCTAACTTAACGTGGTTAGAGTTATTTGTAGCATAAACTATTTCACGTGTATCCATAAATTATTTTATGGTTGTCAATGATAAGGTAAAGATTACATGGATAACGAGAACAATTGGAAACCACTTTGGGATGACGAAGACATGCAAGAATTTGAGGATACAATTGCAATTTATAATGATCTTACTCGTGTGAACATGAATCTAATTTCAAAAATACAAGAACAATTGAAAAGAAATACTCAACTTGCGTCAGCGATGATCCTTTGCATCATTGTTTTTGGTTTGAATTTGTTGCGTATGTTAAGTGATACAACGAACTCTATTATTGAGTTTGAACCAAGAAAAGAGCGTCGTAGACAAGAAATGATGGAGTATTTGGTGCACACCGAACGTTCTTAGGACATTATTCGCATGGGACCAGAAGCATTCATTCAATTATGTGAACGAATTAGGGCAACGGAAGTTGTTAAGGATGCATATCGTTCAACAGTTGAAGAACAAGTTGCTAAATTTCTTCATATTATTGGACATAACGTCAATAATCGAAGTGTTTCATTTTTTTTTTCCATCGGTCTGGAGAAATAGTTTCTCGTCACTTTCACAACATATTAAATGCAATTTTGATGTTGGAAGGACAATTCATAAAGCAAGCAGATGGTATTGATGTCCAACCCCAAATCTTACACAACAATCGATTTTTCCCGTACTTTAAGGTTTGTTTATTACAAATTTCCTTTACAATTCTCATAATGTCTTTTGTATTTGTATTTTTTTGACCTAAAATTTTGGTTACTATTAAGATTGTTTAGGGGCCATTGACGGCACTCATGTACGTGTGAAGGTCCCACATGCTGATGCACCTCCTTTACGCAAGGTCCTCTAAAAGCCTGATATTGCAGGAAGAATGGTATGTTGGGCTATAAAACTATCAGAGTTTGATATACACTACGAGCCACGTGGACCGATCAAGGGATAGGTATATGCAGATTTTTTTTATCGAACTCGCTCCCGAACACCCCAAGCCCAATATAGACAACTTCCTCTGGGTCCTCTTTGTCGATGGTTCCTCTAATTTGTAGGGGAGCGGGGCTGGTATCATTCTGGAAGGGCCGAACGGTGTCCTAATTGAGCAGTCTCTCAAGTTCACGTTTAAAGCAAGTAATAACCAAGTCGAGTACAAGGCCCTAATAGCAGGGATGTTATTGGCAAAAGAATTAGGAACTCACCACCTGTTAACAAAGAGCGATTCACTGCTCATAGCAGGATAAGTATTCGGGGAATACCAGGCTAAATATCCACACTTGGCTTCCTATCTTAGGTATGTAAGAATTTTAAAAGGGGTTTTTTCTACTTTTGACCTCGTTCACATTCCTAGAGAACAAAATTCCAGAGCGAACTAGTCC
This sequence comes from Phaseolus lunatus, assembly GCA_013389735.1. Lineage (NCBI taxonomy): Eukaryota > Viridiplantae > Streptophyta > Magnoliopsida > Fabales > Fabaceae > Phaseolus > Phaseolus lunatus. The sequence continues at coordinate 30,490,463 of CM023858.1, read as the reverse complement.
AAACTGGCAAGCTCGGGAAAAGGAGGGAGGCACCGATTTGTCATCCCGTAAACCTTGAAACACCAAGGGAAACTGTGCGGGAATTACTTGAGGAGAGCAGCCTTGAGGTTATGCAGGTCGCCTACATGGAGACCTGGATGACACCGTATGCCTAGTACCTGGCAGATGGGTTACTACCCTCTAACCCCACAGTGGCAAAGATCGTCAAGAAGAATGCAAGTCGGTATACCATGGTGGACGGACACCTACTCAGATATGGCTTCACACGTCCACTTCTCACCTGTATAAGTGGTGATCAATGTGTTTGAGTGATGTCCAAGCTTCATGAGGGCATCTATGGAAGCCACATTAGCGGGCGAGCTTTATCTTTGAAGATGATCTGAGTAGGATATTACTGGCCAACAATAAAATAGGACTCCATGAAGTACGTGGAAAGGTGTGAACAATGTTAGAGACATGCCGACTGAAGTCATTCACCTCTTGAGGAGCTACATTCATTCTCCAGCCCATGGCCCTTCCATACCTGGGGGATCGACATTCTGGAACCTTTGCCCCTAGTTATTCGCCAGATGAAATACTTGGTTGTCGCCATTGAGTACTTCACTAAGTGGATCGAGGCTAAGTCAGTTGGTTAAATAACTGCCTAAAAGGTTCGACATTTCATGTGGAAAAATATTATATGTCGGTTTGGTATACCTCGGCATCTGGTGTCAGACAATGGGACTCAATTCGTTAGTCACCAGCTTGGAGGTTTGTGCCAGGAGCTCGGGATCAAGTAAATATTCGCCTCTGTAGAACACCCTCATACCAATGGTTAGGCCGAATTGGCCAATAGAGTGTTGCTAAGAGGATTGAGAAGACTCGAAAAAGCCAAAGTAGGATGGTCGGAAGAAGTCCCTAGGGTATTGTGGTCCTATCACACCACTCCCCAATCCACAACTCGGGAAACATCTTTCAACTTAGTGTATGGGATAGATGTGATGATTCCTGTGGAGACATTAGAAGATTTGTCAAGATTCCGAAAATTCACTTTTAACAGTTCTAATGAAGGAAGGAGATTGAATTTGGATTTACTTGAGGAGGCGCGTGAACGAGTACGAGTGAACTTTGAAGCACTAAAAAGAAGAGTAGAATTGAAATACAAAACTAAGGTGAATCATGGACAATTCCGAGTCTCGGGCTTGGTGCTTCGAAAGGCTCACCCATATCAAATCAAGAACAAATTGTCTCCAAAATGGACTGGCCCTTTTCGAGTGGTTGAAGTGCTTGGCAATGGAGCCTACCAACTACAAACTCTACATGGAGGTCCTATTCCCCGAACCTGGAATTCAACAAATCTCAAGTTGTACTTTAGTTAAAGTATTTTTAATTACTATGTTTGCGCATGAATAATTTACATTCTTTACGGCGATACTCTTTTTTCCCTGAAAAGGGTTTTTAATAAGGTCGCCCATTAATAAACATTTTTTTTCACCAATGAGGTCTCTCGGTAACCTCGTATTTCTATACATCGACTTGGTTAAATCTTAATATCGGACAAGCTTGGTAACCTCGTATTTCTACACATCAATTTGGCTGAATCCTAAGATCGGACAAGCTCGGTAACCTCGTATTTCTACACATCAACTTGACTGAATCTTAAGATTTAGCCAAGCTCGGTAACCTCGTATTTCTACATAACCACTTACTAAGATTGTGTCAACTCGATAAAGTATGTTTACATATCATTTTAGCCGAACCCTAAGGTCAAACTAATCCGGTAACGTTATTCTCTACACATCGTTTAAGCCGAACCCTAAGGTCGAACTAGCTCGATGATGTCGTTTTCTACATACCGTTTTAGGCAAACCGTAACGTCGAACTAATCCAGTAACGTTATAATCTACAAATCTACTTGGTTGAACCCTAAAGTCGGACCAACTCGGTAATATCGCTTTCTACATATCGTTTTAGCCGCACCATAAGGTCGGACTAATCCAGTAACATTATCATCTAAAAATCTACTTGGTCGAACCCTAAAGTCGGACCAACTCTATCTACAAATCTACTTTACTGAACCCAAAGTAGCCTCAATTCAGTTATCAAATGTTCTATGAGGCAACTCAACCAAGATTGAAAGAGAAGATCAAATTGTTATAATTTCTACTGGCAAAAATCAAATACCAAAAGGCACTTAACCCAGTTGACAATTGGATTGCGAGTTTCAAACCAAAAAGATGACTCAACATTGATCAAAGTCAAACAGCAAAGCGACTCCAATCGCCACGGATGCCACGACTCTCCAAATCCAGATGAAGAAGTCATAATTCTCTTAGCTGAGCTACACTAAACACTTAGGCAAATCTACTTTGCGAGTTATCACATGCATGTATAGGGTAATACGTGAATTTATCAGAGGCATAACTAGGAATAGTTGTCAACTTAAAATATCCAAAGGGATTAAAACCTTTAAGGTTGATGAGGACCAAGTAGAGAAGGCGCCTGAGGCCCAAGCCCAAATTGGGGCCCAAGCCCAACCTATGAGCTCAACACCCACCATGCCTCAGAGGGTTACTAAAAGTAGGGCAAGGACTTTGGGAGATGAGCATCAATTGATGTCTCTTTTTCTAATTTCTTTAGAATAGGTTTTAAATAAAACATAAAAGGAGGTTGTGAATTGGAGTTTAGGGCTTAGGAGTAGAAATAGGAAAGTTACACCTTCCATGTGACTAGGTAGGCGCCATTTTCAAATGGCATGGCATTTGAATTTCCCTCTCTTTCCTCTCTTCAAATCCGACCCTCTCATGCTATAAGTAGACGTGTTTGGTTCATTTAATTACAAGTTGAATTTTAAGTAAATTTACTATACACATTTTGTGTGAGATTAGTGAGAATTGTTCTCCTAGCTTTTAGTCTTATCTTGTGAGTTTTGGAAGCTCTCAAGTGGCGGCATCTACACTCATCTTGGAGCATTTCATCCTCTCAAGTGGTGTGTTCTTCCCTTCCATGTCTTCAACCACATAATTTTTTTCTATCTTCCATTTGTAACTCCAATTCCACTCCATTGCAATTCCAAAATATGTCTTGTTTTTTATTTTCTTTCCAATTCGGTTTGGTGTTCTCCTTGTTATGTTATTTGCGTTTTTAATTATGTTTTTGTTCTGTATTTGGTTTTGTTTTCCGCACCTTGTTCTTCATTCATTCATCACCTATAATTGTGTTTTTTCTTTGATCTTTGGAAATGAACCTTCACATCTACTTAACACTTGTTAAGTTAATGTCCAATGGGAATTTTCCTTAGATTTCTCACCTAAATTACTTAAGAATCTTGATCCTAATTCTAAAAAGTATCACCTAATGAATCAATCTAAAATCAACTCACATCATGTGGTATCAAGAGTTATGGTGTTGTTTTGTTCAATTTTGAGTTGATTTGGCACTTTACATTCAAGCAATTGAAATTCTACACTGGTGCAAAAAGGCAAAAACGAGTGCGACTATTTTACATTTATAAAGGCGACTATATAGCCGCATTTGATCAGCACGCACTTGTAAATTGAAGAGATAAGAGTGCGGCTATATAGCCGCACTTGTAAATACCATTAATAAGTGCGGTTATTTCTGGTAGCCGCACTTGTATATGCTTCAGAATGGGAGCTAATTAGGGTTCATAAGGTGAGAAAATTGGAAATCGATGACGACGTTTTGACCTTGTTCTCTCGCCACAGTTAGTCTTTCTCTCTTGCTCTTTTTCTCCAGCGACCTCTTCTCCATTCTCTCTTGCAGACGTTCCTTTGAGACTCCAACAACTTCGCTCTGTCCTCTTCGGAGATGCCGGTGAGGCTCTCTTCCCACTCCTTCTGCTTTCTCTCTACGTCTCTTTGCTTCTGCTCCTTTTACCACGACTTTTTTCTCTACCTTTTTCGCCTCGAAACTCTGTTGCTTCGCCAGCTTCTTCTACGCGTTCTTCTTCCAGCATTGTTTGGATTAGGGATTTGTTGGAGATGCCTCACTGAAACTGCTCTCGCTGAAACCGACATCAATACAAAATAAATGAAGCTGCAGAAGAAGAGATGAACACGAAGCGTAAACGCGAGTAGGAACAAAAACGCAGAGAGGAGAAAGAAAATATGAAAGAGTGTGGCGCGCTTCAAAATTTAGGGTAAAAAGGATTTACAAATGCGGCTATACAAATAGTTGTATTTGTAAATCAAATTAATTTCAAAAATGCCACCGCATTTTTTATGAATGCGTGTGAGCGCAAAGTCGCACTAAATAAAGAGTATTATTTTCTTCATTTTGCACTAGTGCTAGCACCTTTATTTTTCAAGCACCTTTACTTTCTTGTCATTATTTCTTCCTTTTAATTTTCCAGCACCTATTTTCTTGCAGAATTTTTTTTTGCCTGCACCTTATATTCACTGCATTTTTTCGTTTTGAATATGTTCCTTGTTATGCCTTGCTTTGATCTTGCTTTTTACTTTGAGTCTTATGTTCATTAGTGTTCTAGGTGTCCTTTTTTTTATTCTACTTACTTGCTTTTAATTTTTAAAGTATTCTCAGTGTTTAGATACTTGTTTTAGTAGAGGTTGATTTAAAGTTCCAAACATATGATTTCAAGTGTTCAATTATATTGAATCCTACACTAAAATTTTTGTGCAAATTGAATGATCTTCAAAATTGTTATGATGCATTCTATGGATATTTATTTCCATATTTCAATTTAGTTTAAAAAAAAGAGAGAGAGAGAGAGAGAGAGAAACAGTACTGTTTCCACTACAAAACAGTTTGGTACTGCACCTATTCATTTCCTTTGCACATCAATTTCATTTTCAAATTTGGATTCAAATTGATTACCAAATTGTTATCTACTTTGTGGAATTTTTTATCCTTTTACTTTTACAAGTTCTATAGCATTCAAAAAGTTTCTTAATTACAAGTTTAGTAAGTTTCCTTGTGTCTTCTTGTGTGCCTTTTCTTGATTGATTTTCTTCCTTTCTTAAGTTTTGTCATCATCTCTTGTTCAAACTTTGGTTTAGCTATTTCTTGTTTATACCTTTTCTTGCTTGTCTTTTCTTTGTTTCCTCAAGTTTTGTGGTGATTTTGCTCTAAGAAAAGTGTTGTTTGCTTTGGCATATTTCAGTTGAGAGTTATTCCATCCACAAGTGAGACTTTGGCTAAGGAAAGAAAATTTTCTTGGAGTGGTTGAGTGCTCTTTTTCTACATTGTCGCTAGCTACTTTGCTCCTAACTTAATTTTCTCTAATTGTTTATTTTTTGTGTTTGTGTTTGTTTGTTATTATGGCTAATCTTTCAAATGGAGAATCATCTAAGCCACATTCTTCTCAAAAAGCTTTCCTTATTGGAGAATAGAAGGAGGCTAAAAGAACCATGGCACAAAAGGAGGAGGAGATGAGACAAATGGAGGAGAGATTACAAATATTGGAGTTGGCGTATGAAAGACCTCATCACAACCATGGGAGAAGACATCATCATAGGCATGCATCAAAGAGTTCTCAAAGTTATGGTGGACATGATGAAGAAGCCGAATGGAGGATGCATAATTTTGAAGATAGGCGCCAACATGTGGCAAAGCCTTATTTACCATTTGTAAAATTGCCTAGTTTTAGTGGAGATGGAGATCCCAATTTGTATTTAGGTTGGGAGGCTAAAGTAGAACAAATTTTTCATGTACATGAGGTCCAAGATGACCAAAGAGTTAGGTTAGCCTCCTTAGAATTTATGGACTATGCCATGCAATGGTGGCACAAAACTCTCATGGACATTGGGCTAAACAAGAGACCGCACATGGTCTCTTGGGATGGTTTAAAAGTTTGCATGTGCGCTAGATTTCTGCCTTCACACTATAGGAAATACCTCTTGTTGAAGCTCCAACGGCTTCATCAAGGTACACAAAGTGTGGATGCTTATTTTAAGGAACTTGAAACAATTTTGATTAAATTTGACATGCATGAAAGTGAGGAGTCTAAAATGGCTAGGTTTGTAAGTGGCTTGAGAAGAGAAATTCAAGATGTGGTGGAATTATATGAGTATTCTTCTTTAGAAAAAATGGTTCACCTTGCCATCAAGGTTGAATCACAACTTTCAAAGAAAACCTTTTCAAAAACTAGTCATAATGATGGCTTTTACCATTCATCTTGGAAAAAAAAAAACAAAAATTCTTCAAATTTTGTCAAAGAGTCCACTTACAAAGCTAGGGATTCAAAACCCTCATCTTCCACTCCTAAATCTCCAACTAAAACATCAAGTAGGAAGTGCTTTAAATGTTTAGGCTATGGTCACATTTTCTAATTGTCCTTGCAAATGTAATATGATGATGCATGATGGGGTGGTGGTGAGTGATCATAGCTCCCAAAAATCTAGGTCTCCCAATTCTTCTAGTGCCCCAAGTGAGGAAGAGAGTGAATCTCCATGTGAAGGCGACTTATTAGTAGTGAGACGAATGCTAGGACAAGTTTCGAAACCCTTTGATGAAAGTCAAAGAGAAAATATTTTCCATACTAGATTTCTCATTAATGATAAGTTGTGTTCATTGATAGTGGATGGGAGGAGTTATGCAAATGTGGCTAGCACAAGAGTAGTAGATAAGCTTGGATTGTCTGCTATCTCTCATGCAAAGCCCTATAAGCTTCAATGGCTCAGTGAGGAGGGGGAGATCATAGTGAACAAGCTAGTCCTCATAGCCTTTTCCATTGGCAAATATAAGAATGAGGTATTATGTGATGTTGTACCTATGGAAGCCATTCATATTCTTTTAGGTAGGCCATGGCAATTTGATCGAAAAACTATTCATGATGGCCTTACCAACAAAATTACTTTCAACTTCCATGGGCATAAGATCACACTAAAATCTCTCTCACCAAAGGAAGTCCATGAGGACCAACTTAAAATGAGAGAAAAGAGAGAGATTGAAAAAGAAAAAAAGAAACCCAAGAAAAGTCTTCTCATTTCCCATCAAGAGGTCAAAAAGGTAATGCTCTCCTAAAGGAATATGTTTTTAGCTATCCCTAGGCCCCTTAAGAGTGAGTTGGTAGTAGATAGTCCTTTATGTTTGGCAAATTTGGTAAAGGAATTTGATGATGTTTTTCAAGATCCCCCAAAACGGTTACCTCCTCTAAGGGGCATTGAGCACCAAATTGATTTCATACCCGGTACCTCTTTACCAAATAGTCCTGCATATAGGACCAATCCTACTGAGTCCAAGGAAATTCAACAACAAGTAGAGGACTTAATAGCCAAGGGGTGGATGCAAGACAGCATGAGTCCTGTGCTATGCCTGTGATTCTCGTCCCTAAAAAGGATGGGAGTTGGAGGATGTGTATGGATTGTCGCGCCATTAACAACATAACCATCAAGTATAGGCATCCCATTCCTAGATTGGACGACTTGTTGGTTGAATCACATGGGTCTCAAATATTTATCAAAATTGATCTTAAAAGTGGTTATAACCAAATCCGGATTAAATCGGGGGATGAATGGAAAACCGCCTTTAAGACCAAGTTTGGTCTATATGAGTGGTTAGTCATGCCTTTTGGTTTGACTAATGCACCAAGTACCTTCATGCGACTCATGCACCATGTCTTAAGACCTTTCATTGGCAAGTTTGTTGTAGTTTATTTTGATGACATACTCATTTATAGCTTGTCTTTAGAGGATCATGAGCAACATGTTAGGGAAGTCTTAGAAACCCTTACGAAGGAGAAGTTGTATGCTAATCATGCTAAGTGTTTGTTTGCACTAGATCATATAGACTTCCTAGGGTTTGTTGTGAGTTCTAAAGGGGTGCATGTAGACAAAGCAAAGGTTGCAGCAACTCAACATTGGCCGACACCCACCAATGTTAGTGAGGTACGAAGTTTTCATGGACTTGCTAGTTTTTATAGGCAGTTTGTGAAAGACTTTAGTACCATTGTCGCACCTATAAATGTCATAGTAAAGAAGGATGTGGTTTTTAAATGGGGACAAGAACAAATTGAGGCTTTTGAAACTTTGAAACAAAAATTGACTAAGGCCCCCATTTTAGCCCTTCCTAACTTTGCTAAGATATTTTGAAATAGAGTGTGATGCCTCCAACATAGGCATTGGGGCTGTCCTCCTTCAAGAGGGCCACCCCATAGCTTATTTCAGTGAGAAACTCAAGGGGAGTCATCTCAATTACTCCACTTATGATAAAGAACTTTATGCTTTTGTTTGAGTCTTGCAAAATTGGCAACACTATCTTTTTCCTAAGGAATTTGTGATACATAGTGATCATGAATCCCTTAAATATTTGAAAGGCCAAAGCAAGCTTAATAAGAGACATGCTAAGTGGGTGGAGTTTATTGAGCAGTTTCCTTATGTGATCAAACACAAACAAGGTAAAATTAATGTGGTTGTTGATGCACTTTCATGAAGATATACCTTGTTAAATGTTTTGGATGTTCAATACCTAGGTTTTGATCACATAAAGGAACTCTATCAAGATGACCTAGATTTCTCTCTTATCTATCAAGAGTGTTCCAAAGGCAGACACAAAGAATTTTTCATACATAATTGTTTTCTTTTCAAAGAAAAAAGGTTTTGTGTTCCCCAAAGATCTTTAAGACAATCTCTTGTTAGAGAGGCACATGAGGGTGGTCTTATGGGATACTTTGGGGTAGCTAAGACTTTAGATACACTGCATGAGCATTTCTTTTGGCCCCACATGCGCAAATCCATACATAGCTTCTGTGATAAATGCATAGCATGTAGGAAGGCTAAGTCTAAAGTGCAACCCCATGGTTTATATATCCCTCCTCCTATCCCTAATATGCCTTGAATAGATATTTCAATGGATTTTATTCTAGGTCTTCCCAAGACATCTCGGGGTATGGATTCTATCTTTGTGGTAGTGGACTGCTTTTCTAAAATGGCTCATTTTATTCCATGCCACAAAGTAGATTATGCTTGTTTTATTGCAAATCTCTTCTTTAAGGAAGTAGTTCGTTTGCATGGGCTTCCTAGAAGTATTGTATCCGACAAGGATTCCAATTAAGCCACTTTTGGAGGACTTTGTGGGGAAAACTTGGAACAAAAATCTTGTTTTCTATTACTTCCCACCCCCAAACTGATGGTCAAGTTGAGGTGGTTAATAGAACTTTGGGTCAAATGTTAAGATGCCTTCTTTCTAGGAACCCAAGGGTGTGGGAAAATTTACTACCTCCTATTGAATTTGCTTATAATAGAGTAGTAAATTCTACCACTCATTCTCCTTTTAAGGTTGTTTATGGGTTCAATCCCCTTACACCTCTCGACCCTCTTCAAATTTCTGTACTTGATGAGGTGTTGTGCAAATATGGTTTTGAAAAAGCTTCTTTTATTAAAGACTTGTACCATCACATCAAGCTGCAAATTGAAAAGAAGGTCGACAAGTATGCTGAACTTGCCAACAAAAGGCGCAAGGCACTAATCTTTGAACCCGGCGATTGGGTTTGGCTACACTTGAGGAAGGATAGATTCCCTACTCAAAGGAAGTCCAAACTTATGCCTCGCAGTGATGGTCCTTTCCAGGTCATCAAGAGGATTAATGATAGTGCCTATGAGTTAGATATACTTGATACATACCTTGGTAGTAATTCTTTTAATATCAGTGATCTAACTCCTTTCTCTGCAGGTCTTCCAAATTCGTGGACGAATTCTCTCCAACCCGGGAAGCATGATGAGGATCAAGTAGAGAAGGCGCCTGAGGCCCAAGCCCAAGCACAAATTGGGGCCCAAGCCCAACCTATGAGCTCAACACCCACCATGCCTCAGAGGGTTACTAGGAGTAGGGCAAGGACTTTGGGAGATGAGCATCAATTGATGTCTCTTTTTGTAATTGCTTTAGAATAGGTTTAAATAAAACCCAAAAGGAGGTTGTGAATAGCAGTTTAGGGCTTAACAGTAGAAATAGGAAAGTCACACCTTCCATGTGACTAGGTAGGTGCCATTTTCAAATGGCATGGCATTTGAATTTCCCTCTCTTTTCTCTCTTTAAATGCGACCCTCTCATACTATAAATAGAGGTGCTTGGTTAATGTAATTACAAGTTGAATTTTAAGTAAATTTACTATACACATTTTGTGTGAGATTAGTGAGAATTGTTCTCCTAGCTTTTAGTCTTATCTTGTGAGTTTTGGGAGCTCTCAAGTGGCGGCATCTACACTCATCTTGGAGCATTTCATCCTCTCAAGTGGCATGTTCTTCCCTTCCATATCTTCAACCACATAAGTTTTTTCTATCTTCCATTTGCAATTCCAATTTCATTCCATTACAATTCCAAAATATGTCTTGTTTTGTATCTTGTTTCCAATTCGGTTTGGTGTTCTCCTTGTGATGTTATTTTCGTTTTTAATTCTATTTTTGTTATATATTTGGTTCTGTTTTCCGCACCTTGTTTTTTATTCATTCATCACCTATAATCGTGTTTTTCCTTTGATCTTTGGAAATGAACCTTCACATCTACTTAACACTTGTTAAGTTAATGTTCAGTGAAAATTTTCCTTAGTTAAATTGCTTAAGAACCTTGATCCTAATTCTAAAAAGTGTCACCTAATAAATCAATGTAAAATCAACTCACATCAAAGGTAGTGCCCATGATCAAAATTAAGCACACATACAAATACTAAACATTGTTCATAAAAATGAAACACACATATACGTATTAAAACATTGTTCATGAAAATTAAACATTGAAACGAGCGAACATAGTTAAGATTCCCCCATGAGCTTCCCGTCGACCACCATTTTGCATGGGCTTAACAAGGAGAAGTCCACTTAAGGGTGAATGACGACTATTTGTTCCATAGTGGCCTCGAAATCGACGATATACGATTGGGTCGCGTCATCTTTCATAGTGTGTATGGTCTTCGAAAGCTCGACGAGTTTGGTCTCTTTGTGAGCCATCTCTTCTTCCTGACCTCCTATCTTCTACTCCAAAGTGTTAACTTTTTCGGCCAAGATGGTTTTCTCTGCACTCAACACAAGCCCCTTCTCAATTTTGTCAGCCAATTCAGAACGTAAACGATCAACGCCATTTTCTCCTGTTGGAGCTCGGTAATCTGCCGAGCTTTCTTGCTCTCAGCCTCTTTTCATTCCTCCCTTTTGATATAGCCAAGCACAACGCCATGGCAACTGCTTGACCAAAGAGGCTTTTGGAGTCGTGATGAAGTCGATCTTCCTCATAGTTTTCCAGTCTCGCTCTATCCTCTGCTAGCAGGAGACACGAGTTCAGGTGGGCCGAGATATCAAAGCTAGGGTCCCACAAACTTTTCCCTTTGGAGCTTTCTACTACCTCACATTCTTGAACAGTTACCACCTCCTAGTTTGGAGCCCGACCATCCGAGTGAGAGTGCTAGGAGGGGCGGTTAGTCTCTGATCTTTTTCTTTTAAAAGCAAGACCAGAGGCTGTACGTTCATCTTGCTCAGATTGTACCAGGATGACACTAGTAGGAGTAGTCTCTTTCAGCTTCAAGGTATCTTTGGACGCCGCCTTCATTCGCCTGGCACGCTCGGCTAGCTTGGTTTTGCTTATTGAAGAATTCATGTTCTCTATAAAACTGATCTCGCCGCGGACTCGAGCGTGGGGAGAATGCCTCGTCACTCCTTCGTTTGGCTTTCTAACTGCTGCGCGTTCTGCAAGGAGGCTCCAGGAACCTTTGACGGGACTCCAAGCGGTGCCTACAAAACACACAGACGGCGCCTCTAGCGGCCGTTGTAGCTCCGACGCTCAAGTCAGGCAACGGGAACACCAAAAAGTCTCTCTCAGATCTCTCTGTGTGAGACCGTGTGTGTGTGCCCTCAGTCCTCTTCGATTCGAAAACTGAGTGCTCTCGGTTTAGTGTTGTGTATTCTGAGGTAAAGATTGCATACCTGGTTTTTGGTGTTCTTCTTCCTCATATAAACCCGCGTAGCCCCTACAGGCTACCTCTAGGGTCACTTAATTACTCTGCACTGTCGTTTCCACTCCCCAGGGCTACCTTGCGTGCCAGCCTTCTTCACTTGAGTGCCAAGTCTGACAGGGGAGGCTGCGTGGGTACCTCTGCACCCCTTGACTTCTGTGCCTATCTGCCCTACCTATTCTCTGGGAACATCTTCACCATCCACGTGGCAGACATGCAACCCACTGGGAGACTCTAACCTTGATGGGCTCTCGTCCCAGCGGGATTCTGCACCTAACTGCGTCTTCTCATCTTCCTGCGTGGTCGTCTCGCGACTAAGGCCACTCCCTGCCTCTGGGCGCTTTACTGATCTTTGGTTGCGTTGTTCACATCGCGCGGCCGACGTCACCTCAACACACACCGATGACCGATGTGCTTCTTCACGTCCTCGTGCTCTGCTTATGGAATCGGGCGAGGTCCTTGAGTAACGTTCTCGTTGGGAGCCTGGGTCCCAGTTTAACACGTGTTGACAAGGAACCCCCGATGACTGATCACAATGCACGCACCGATGACTGATCACTCTGCACGCACCAATGACTGATCGGTGCTTCGTCACTTCTCGCGCTCTGCTTCCAGGCGCTCAAGTAGGAACCGATCTTCTGGTGGTGGTCACTCAGTAGCTGACCACTGATCGCCGTTCTTGAACGATCTCCACCCTGGTTCATCTGCTTTCTCGTGCCACACGTCACTCTGCGACTGACCCACGTCGTCATCAGTTGCTGACGTCATCGACTACCGATGACCGACCGGATCACAAGCCCCCCAGTCTCGAGCTGTGAACTTGTTCTCAGCAAAGAGACTAAGTGGTCTTCGTTGCCAAAGAGAAGAAGGAGCTCGAAGCTGATGTACCTGAGACCATGGCAGTTGGTGCCGAGGTTCTGATAGATGGGTTCCATGGGCTTGCAGCAGGTTCACTGCGTCCTGCCAGACCCGGACTCTACCCAACCTAGCCTCCACCATTCAGTGGCCGATGGCAGGCTCATTCCTCCTCCTTGAGCTTCTTCCCTTGCCACTTCTCCTTTTGTGTAATTTCTCTTTCTGCTACAAACTTGTATATAAATCTTTTAAGCATAAGTTCATGTTGGATGACTGACCTGATGGCGTCTAAATGCTTCGACTGATCGTCCAAGAGCTTGTTTGGGCAAGCTTCCATACTAAGAGCTTTGCTACCGACCACCGACTAGCATGTTAGCGCACCACCGATCAGTCATTGCGCTTCAGGCTTCGCGTTACTTCCGTGTCACTCCAGCGCTAAGTGCATAGAGGACCCGACCTCTAAAGATGATGCTTGTGTTTCGGGGAAAAGGACTGCTTCTTGATGACCCCTCTTGCCTCAGCCTCGCTGTAGGAAGTCGAGGTGAGGTCTTTCTCCTCTCGCCCCAGCCTCGCTGTAACAAGTCGAGGTGAGGACCTTTTATATCACCTCAGCCCCGCTGTATAAAGTCGTGGTGAGGACTTTCTCTATTGCCTTAACCTTGCTGTATAAAGCAGAGGATAAGGACTTGGTTCCCTTGCCTCAACCTTGACGTAAGAAGCAGAGGAAGAGGACTTTTCTCTGCCTGCACCCCGCTGTATAAAGTCGAGGGTGAGGACTTTCTTCACTGAGTGGGTGCATGCTCCCAGGGGAGCACCAGGGGTGGCTGTCTAAGCGCACTCGCCAGGCGCATCCCTGCCTGCATGGTATCACCACACGCCCTTTGAGTGGGCAACTCCTCTTCTTCTGGTTTGGAATCATGCGGGGTGCATGCGTAACGCTCTCGCTGGGAGCCTGGGTCCCAGCTTAACACGTGTTAGCAAGACCCCGATGACCAATCTTCTTCTGGAATCATGCGAGGTGCATGCGTAACGCTCTCGCTGGGAACCTGGGTCCCAGCTTAACACGTGTTAGCAAGACCCCGATGACCAGCCTTCTTCTGGAATCATGTGAGGTGCTTGCGTAACGCTCTCGCTGGGAACCTGGGTCCCAGCTTAACACGTGTTAGCAAGACCCCGATGACCAATGCACCGACCGAGTACTTACTTCCGACATGCACCGACGGCTGATCTTGCTTTGGGACCACCGATGACGGATCGCGCTCTGTCTCTTGGTGCTTAAACGTGAAGATGATGTCTTGTTACGGGGAAGAGGAGTTTTTCTTGCTGACCCCTCTTGCTTGCCCCGAGGTCATCGACCTTTAGGTCTGGTTCCTCTTGGACGTTTCTCGAAATCTTCCCTTTCCCTCTCTTGGTTTTACTAGAACTCCCGAGTTCCCAAACTTTGGCCACCTGCACTCACTCCTGGGGTGAGGAGAACATAGGTCAGTGGTCCGTACTCGCGCCTGGGGCGAGCAGGCTCCAACCGATTGGACTTGCATCTGGGGCAAGCGGAACTTGAAACTGGGAAACATGTGCACACTTGACATACTGAAATCTTTATTATTGGGTGGCCTCGTTAAAAACCCTCATCAGGGAAAAGAGTGCCCCCTGATTTGCTCAACTATTTACAGTATATACATTGAGTGTGCAGTGCAAGAACGCATCTACTTTACAACTTAACTAAAGTGGAACTTTCAAATGTGTACCGTTCCACGTCCCGGCGATAGCTGCTCCACCCAGGGTCTCAGACGATAAGCTCCGTTCTCCAACGATTCATCTACTCCGGATGGGCGATGACCGACCTGGGATGCTTTACTCGTGAGGGGCGATCATGCCCTCTGGTTCAGCTCCCACCTGAGCTACCTGGGAGCCCCCCAGTGCAGCATCTTCTATCATCTGATTTCCCCGTGCACAGGGATTTCATGTTGCTGGTCACCTGCCTGGGACCCCGAAGCGCGATCACCTTGTGCCTCCCTCAGGTAATTGGTCAGGAAACCTGTCTTCACCAACTCAGCAAGTTGACGCCCCAACGCCAGGCATGTGTGGAGTGTGTGTCCATAAGCTTGATGGAACTTACACCACTCGTCCTTCCTCCTTCCAAGTACCATGTCAGTTTTCTCTAGTACTCGGAGTCTCGCAGCCACGGCAGGGATGGCGATCAGCTCTGCCAACTCTATCACGAAATCATACCTAGGGGGTGTGTTGTTCTCCCTTGCACGCCCCCTGGGCTGGTCCTTCCTGGGAGCATACGGACGAGGCCTTCCCTGCGCCTTCCTCTCCACCCTGGTCTCATACACCCGCACCTGCTGCTGCTGCTTCCCCTGACCTCCGCGCGGCTTCGTCGGCACAGTGTTGCCTCTCTTCTCAGAGACCTCTGCCTCTGCTACAATGTGCGCCACCGCGCGTCGCCATATCTCAGCAAAGGTGGCGGGGTGGCTCCTGATGAGGGATTCACTGAAAGGACCAGGCAGCACGCCTTTCTTGAACGCGTGCACTAACATGTTCTCGTCCTTGCTGGGCAATCTCACCACCTGCGCGGCGAAACGGTTAAGGAAGTCCTTCAGCGACTCCCCCTGGTACTGGCGCACGTCGAACAAATCATAAGACACCACTGGTGGCGCTCTGTTGACGACGTACTGCTCTGTGAACAGCTTTGAGAACTGGTGGAAAGAGGTGATGTGGCCCTCCGGCAGGCTCACGAACCACTCCATAGCTACTCCGCTCAGCGTGCTCATGAACATTTTGCAGTACACGGCGTCTGTACCTCCAGACAGCATCATCTGAGTGTGAAAGGCTGTCAAATGTGCCTTTGGGTCCTCCACTCCTGTGAACGACGCCTTCACTCCCAGCAGGTTGGGGGGCACCACCGTGTTCATGATCTCGGGGGAGAAGGGCATAGGAAATGCTCTAGGGGGCGACGGCGGCATTGACGTTCTATCTTCGGATACGCGCTCATTCTGCGCCTGCAGCTCCCTACGCAACTCCTCGTTCACGCGGTTCAACTCTTCATTCCTGCTATGCGATGCAGTCAGCTATGCATGCATCTTCTCTTGCTCAACTCTCGACGCCGCGACGTTGTCCTGCAACGCGCGCATCATCTCCATGACCTGCGCCATGGTCACAGTTCCTTCACCAGCAGGTGGTGGAGGTGTCGTTTGTCTGGTTCTTCTACTCATCTGTGCGATTTCTATCCTCGTTCTTGTGTATGGGGGCTTCGTTTTACTTCGTGCCCCACGGTGGGCGCCAAATGATCTCGCCGTGGACTCGAGCGTGGGGAGAATGCCTCGTCACTCCTTCGTTTGGCTTTCTAACTGCTACGCGTTCTGCAAGGAGGCTCCAGGAACCTTCGACGGGACTCCGAGCGGTGCCTGCAAAACACACAGACGGCGCCTCTAGCGGCCGTTGTAGCTCCGACGCTCAAGTCAGGCAACGGGAACACCAAAAAGTCTCTCTCAGATCTCTCTGTGTGAGACCGTGTGTGTGTGCCCTCAGTCCTCTTCGATTCGAAAACTGAGTGCTCTCGGTTTAGTGTTGTATATTCTGAGGTAAAGATTGCATACCTGGTTTTTGGTGTTCTTCTTCCTCATATAAACCCGCGTAGCCCCTACAGGCTACCTCTAGGGCCACTTAATTACTCTGCACTGTCGTTTCCACTCCCCAGGGCTACCTTACGTGCCAGCCTTCTTCACTTGAGTGCCAAGTCTGACAGGGGAGGCTGTGTGGGTACCTCTGCACCCCTCGACTTCTGTGCCTATCTGCCATACCTATTCTCTGGGAACATCTTCACCATCCACGTGGCAGACATGCAACCCACTGGGAGACTCTAACCTTGATGGGCTCTCGTCCCAGCGGGATTCTGCACCTAACTGCGTCTTCTCATCTTCCTGCGTGGTCGTCTCGCGACTAAGGCCACTCCCTGCCTCTGGGCGCTTTACTGATCTTTGGTTGCGTTGTTCACATCGCGCGGCCGACGTCACCTCAACACACACCGATGACCGATGTGCTTCTTCACGTCCTCGTGCTCTGCTTATGGAATCGGGCGAGGTCCTTGAGTAACGTTCTCGTTGGGAGCCTGGGTCCCAGTTTAACACGTGTTGACAAGGAACCCCCGATGACTGATCACAATGCACGCACCGATGACTGATCACTCTGCACGCACCAATGACTGATCGGTGCTTCGTCACTTCTCGCGCTCTGCTTCCAGGCGCTCAAGTAGGAACCGATCTTCTGGTGGTGGTCACTCAGTAGCTGACCACTGATCGCCGTTCTTGAACGATCTCCACCCTGGTTCATCTGCTTTCTCGTGCCACACGTCACTCTGCGACTGACCCACGTCGTCATCAGCTGCTGACGTCATCGACTACCGATGACCGACCGGATCAAAAACAAAGAAAACTATTTTTAGAATTTACAGATTCCCAACATTTCTAAAGAACTAAGACTAAAAAGAGTATATACCAATATAGGCTTTGAGAGAACCCGGGAGGTACTCTTTTCTCAAAAGCGTTGGAGTGTTAAAAACAACCTTGAGGTTTTTCAAGAACTCACAAATACCCTTTTCCCTTGGGGACAAATCTTCAAGGCGCCGTGCACTTTGGTAACGAGGATTGGACGACCAATATAGGGGGAAGCCACCTAGTAAAGATGGGTATCCAGCAGAGACACGAACTTTAATGAATTGGCCTTTAAAATTTTTATAAGAATATTGGAAAAGGGTAAGCAGACCTCTCCCAGGAGCACCATTTAAGGAAAACCATAACTGTCGACCAGATTGTTTTAACTCTAAAGAAATAAAAGAACACCTCCATAGTCAATGAAATATTGAGTTGGGAGCACAAGATAAAGGAAGCTCGGATAAATACCTAGCTATTTGGATGCAGCTGGGCAAGTGCTACGTTTAGCTCGATTAGCAATTCTTTTTCAAAAGTAGAAAGTGGAAGACGCAACAGGACTTTAGTAAAAAAGGTGGCATAGGAAAAATAGAAGGGTCTGTCAAGGATTCATCACAACATATTGGCTCACCCCCTCTACACGCTACAACTTTTATCGAGTTTTCATCTTTTTTGCTTAAAGCCTCTGATTCCCTCAACTCCCTAATTCTCAAACGACTAGTATAAACAAAGGTTTCTCTCAACAGTTCTTTCTTCGCCCAAGGATAAACGGAAGCGTAATCCATCTTAAAAATAACTATAGCACAAGCAAACATACAAATACGTGAAATGTTTCAACATGGGAATGGTGTAAACACATGAAGAAGCAAGACAACAAGTCTTATTGATTGAACATGAAATAGAAAATGTACCTGGTTTATGGTGGTTTGCGGAGGCGCACGGTGGCAAAGGGAGACGTTTTCTTTCTTGTCTAAGTCTTAATGGAAAAAGAGCAATGGAGAAAATAAGAGGCTCACGTTTTTTTTTTAAAGTTAAACAGGGGTTAACGAAACAACTTGCGTTGGTGACCGTTGATTATAGGCCACGTGTCGGCATCATTAACGGCTACCAAAAAGCTGGCCCATCAAGTGCCGCTTCGAAAGCCGTGAGCCACCTACTCTCTTACTTAATGTCTTTTCAAACATTTAAAGCCTCTTCGCCTCATCCTACTCCACTAGAGACTAGTGGGCTATGTAACAATCGGACGTGCTTGGGATCGAACCAAGCACGTAAGCACACTCCTCAAGCTTGGTTGATCAAAGGGGGTAAGGTGTTTGGTTGGCCCATAACGCTAACAGGCCTAATAAACGTAGAAAAAGGGCAACTCGGTAACATATGAGGAGGTTAGCCCAAAATTAATTGTCAGAATATATTAAATAAATATGTAACAGAATCCATTAAGCGCCAAATAGTTAGAGATAAAGCTCTGCGAACATCCCTAAATTAAAGGTAAATATTAACAAAATGCATTTATGGTTGTTAAACCCTAAATGGAGGGTTTACAAGTGCTATAAAAGGGTCCCCAAACTCTGATCAAAGGTAAGTGCAAATCTACTCACTACACACATAACTCATAATATATGCTCTCACTAACTTGATCGTCGGAGTCTTATCTACAGATGGAGCTCCCCTTGTTGAGAATTGAAAGCATCCAAAGGCAGCATCAGGAAGAAGGTTTGACATTCACCTATCAGATTCGAACTAGGTCAACTTCCAAGAACAATGTTCATAATCACTATATTAACAAAAAATTATCATGCTTTGGAAGCGTATGCCTCTATATAACTTTAGAGATTGTTCAACGAGATCTTTAGTCACGTTTCAGTACTGTGAGATCATCTAGTGCATTTTTTTCACAATTAGATTGTCTAGCTGGTTAAGTTTTCCATTTTGACTGTTCTCTTTAGAACATATAAGCACTCTGAGATTTTTCATTCCTAAGATGAAGATTAGGTCTTCTATTGTGACTTTACTAGGTTGTCTTTTCACTGTGAGATCGTATAATGAGTCTTGTTCCTTTTTCTTATTTATATCTTCTAAACTTAAACTCTAATATGTGCACATAAGTAAGCTTCATTATGATACGAGACTGTCTTCTGGGTGATAAATCATTTAATGGTTACTAGACCGTTTAACGTCTTAACACCTTGCTCTTACGTATTTCCATTCACAATGAAAAATAAGGGATTACATAGTTCTAAATGATAAAGATTATTTGTTGGTGTGTTTGATAATTTTAAATCTATATATATATATATATATATATATATATATATATATTGGATTATATATTTTTTATGATATTGAAGTATAAGACAATGTGAATGATTATGCTTAATATCTTTATGAATCATACAATAAGCAAAAGACAAAGGTAGTACAAACTATACACTGATACTGTTAAATGTTTATGTGAATCTTATTTAAAGAAAAAATATTTTTTTTTAAATTTTTTAAAAAAAGATATTGAATAGAAAATGGTGTTTACAATCATAAAAATACTCAAACAATTATTTTTATTAAATATTAGATTACGCGTGGTGATCATACAAATATCTAACATTATTTGGACAGAATGACAAATATTATATTTTTATTTTAATTTTCAAAAAATGTTGGTAGTTATATATGTAAAAAAGACATATGAAAAATAGTAGAAACACTAGGCCCAAAGAAGGCCCAAGTTTTTTTAAAAAGTAAAAAGTGGTGGGTGTATGAATAAAGAGAGGGAGTAGCAGATAGAAAATGTTGGGCCACATGAATGGGCCCAGACTTTCCAAAATTAAAGTGTACATATAGAAAAGTGGCAATTTCTTCCTGCACCATATCATTTATGACATGCACTCAACGTAAAATTTAAAACCCAACATTGTCTTTAATTTCATTTATACATTCTGGATTTCAAAATCTAGAAGGTCATTTTCATATTTCATTTAAGCTTTTAAATGGTCACATTCAGAAGTGAGTTATGAATTCTGGATTTTCATATCCAGAATGGTGTGCTATAAATGGTGCTGAGAATTGAGATCCAGAACTCATTTATGTTTGTTTATGAATTTTGACATCCGAAAGGTCATTTATGTTGTCCAGGTAAACTTCTAGATGATAAAATCTGAAAGTGACATATTAGTTCTACATTTGTATATTCAGAACTTTGTAATTTGACTTATGGATATGAATATCCAGAAGACAAAAAATTTAAATTATTAAAGATAAAATTGACATTTCACTTCAATATGTTGAGTGCAAGTAGTGAGTGAGAAATAGTGGAAACGCTGGACCAAATGTATGGGTTCAAACTTTTTTAAAAGACTAGGGGTGAGAACAATAATTAGCCGTGTCAAAAAGCAAAGAGATCTAAAGAAAAAACTGCTGCAATCAAATTTTTAAATGACAGCCTCAGCTAAATCTGTGAGGTATGCAATTACACAAATTTATTAAAAAATGAGTAAAAATAATAATTTATTATATATATGGATAAATCGGATTAATGTGATGAAACTTTATTTTTTTATAATTATTTCAAAGTCACACAATTTTAATTAAACAAAGAATTAGTGAATACAGATACTTTATTATTTATGATATAGTAGTTCTAAACCTCCACAATTTTACTCAATTTATTTTAAATGTTAAATGAAACCGTGTTAAAGATAAACTAATTCACTAATACATGTAAATACTAGATGACTTTGGTTATACAAAGTTTAAAAAGATATTATGAAAGCCTGAAACAACTTCAATTGTATATGATATCAATCCTATATAATATATACAGAAGTCTATACACTGAAGTTGTGGTAACTTGTAACGATTTTGAGTGAACATTTTTATTTTTATTTTAATTAGGTGGATTAAATTTTTATTAATATTTTTGTTTTAATTTACATGATTTTTGGGTAGAACAAGTTGTAGATGTGTTTAGTTATTTTTATTAATTATTAATATTAATTGAATAGTTAAGAAAAGGAATTAACAAAAGGGAAAAATTGAAATGAGTAAAATTTTGACAATTTGTTTGATTAAAAATAAAGAATGAAAATAATTGTTGTTATATTATTAATATCTTTTGTAATTTTTGTTTATTTGTTATTGTTATTAAAATTAAAAAAGTAGTCCCATATTTGATAAATGAAATTTTTTAAAAAAGATGACAACATTATAAAAATAAGGTTTAATTACCTTTTTCGTCCCTATATTTGGGATCAATAGTCAATTTAGTATAGTGGTTTTTAAAAAAATCAATTTGGTCCCTATATTTTTTAAAATGTATTCAAATTGGTCCTTTCCGTTAAATTTCACCTGATGGCGTCAGCGGTTACTGATGTGGCAGAGAGAGAATGGTTATGTAGCAAAAAAAAATGCTGCAGAGAGAGTGTTTATGTGGAAGAGAGAAAATGTTTATATGAAGAGAGAGGTAGGATTGAGAGTTATTATTATTATTGTTGTTATTATTCTTATTATTATTATTATTACTATTCTTATTATTATTATTATTACTATTATTATTATTAATATTATTGTTATTATTATTATTATTATTATCATTATTATTATTATTACTAATATTCTTATTATTAATATTATTATTACTATTATTATTATTATTACTATTATTATTATTATTACTATTATTATTATTAATATTATTGATGCTGTTATTATTATTATTTTTTTTATTATTATTAATATTATTATTATTATTATTATAAATATTATTATTACTACTATTATTATTACTACTATTATTCTTATTGTTATTATTATTATATTTACTATTATAATATTATTAATAATAATAAAACAAAAATAATAATCATAACAATAATAATAATAATAATAATAGTAATAACAATAATAATAATAATAACAGCAATCATAAAAATAATAATATTGTTCTCGCCGGTTGACTCGCCTGTCGGTTGACTCTGCGATACTCACACGCCTCCTTCCTCACGTTGGAATGTGCTTGGTTCTTTCGAAGCAATCTGCACCTGCAAAAGAGAAAGGGGGTGCCCTAGAGGCCGTTTGCACTCCTACGCTCAAGTCAAGATTGGGCAAGAAACACCAAGTGTTTGAGTAACTGTGTTTTGGGTTTGAAACTGCGTACCTTTGTGAAGTATTTTACTGCCCTTTATATAGTCTAGGGTTTACTACGCCGCTAGCCCTAATTAGGGTTCACTGCACTGCTAGCCATATTCAGGGTTTATTGAAATACCTTTGCGCCGCTATCACCCAGTCTTAGGGTAATCTAGCACATAAGGTTTCCTTATCTGGAGTGCAAACTCTAACAGGGTGACCTCCTGGGTGCCTCCTCATGCACCTAGTCTCTGGGGCCACCTGTTCTGGGAGTGTCTTCACTGTTCACGTGCCATGCATGTAGCTTTACTGGGAAACCCTAGTTCTGATGAGTACTCAACCCCTCAGGACTCTGCACCTAACTGTGTTTTTCCTGCCACACGCATAAGCTCTTCGTGATTTGGGCCTCACCTTATCTCTAGGTTTTTCCTTCGCATTGGCCCACTCTGGGAACCAATCTTAACCGTTCTGGTCATATTATCCAAATCATTCAAGACTGATGTCACCTCGTCACACTCTGTTGCCGAGGACTCATCAACCTGCGGAGTGACGAAGACACATCAGCCTACTCTGATGATCAACACCACTGATTACTCATCGACCCACTATTCCATGCTACTTGTGGGACCATGCCCACATGGCTCTGGCCTGCACTGTAGGGCCCAGCTGACGTGGCTTGCTGTCATCAGCAGGTCTCCATGTCCGAGGACTGGTCGGTACACAAGCCCCCCAGTCTCAAGCTGTTAACTTGTTTCAGCAAAGAGACTAGGTAATTGGCCCGGCGACCTACGTGGCTTTGTGCATAAGGACATGAATAGTGCGCTGAGGGGACGTTTCACCAACCCCCATTTATCTGTAGACACGTGGCCGCATCAACGGTCTGGGATTCTTAACTTTTGCGCTCCCTTGGGCTACGTTAAACCCCTTCAAAATCCCGCGCCACTTCACTGTTTCATCACTTTGCATTCTCAACTTCTGCAAACTCTATCTTCCTGCACACGCTTCCACCTCCACGCTAACTCCCTCAACCTTTTTCGTCTCTGCTCAACAAAGGTATGATTTTTATGCCTCTTCTCTCTTTATAGTGCGATTTTAACCTTCCTTGCATGTTGTATCTGTCTTGGGCCTGCCTTCGATTTTCTGCATTTAGGGTTTTTGTTCTTCTTTTCTGTGTTTCGTTCTTCCTTGAGTCTTCGTCCGCCATTGTTTTCGTCATCACTTCTTCTGAGCCTTCTTTTCTCCTTGCCTCTCACTTGTTTTAGATTCGAGATGGCCAGAACCAAAACCACTTCCAACCCTCCTTCAACCGTAGCGGTTGATTACAAGGCCCTCTACCCCTGGGCTTCAAAGGATCTCCTTGCTGAGACCTCCAAACTCGCCTCCATTGAAGATTGGAGGAAACACAAGGATGACGAGAATGAGATTAAAGGGCGCGTCTTCGGCAGGGAGAGCGACGCGTACATCTCAGTGCGTCCTTGCACCAAGGGTGAACCTGTCTGCACCGACGACCGATGCAATGGCGGGGAACCCTTCTTCTTCTTTTTCTATGCCACCGTATTCAAGTGAGTCAAAGTCCGCCTTCCCTTCACCGGGTTCGAGAGGGCTTTACTCACGGAGTTGAACGTAGCGCCCGCTCAACTGCACCCCAACAGCTGGGCCTTCATCAGGGCATTCTCCATACTCTGCAACAACCTAGGGTGCACTCCCTCAGTAGACGTATTTCTATACTTCTTCAAGGCGAAGAGCCTTGGGAAAAGGCTTTGGGTAAGCCTTAACGGAGTGGCAGGGAGAGTTCTGCTCACCCTTTTCTCTTTATCATACAAGGGCT
The DNA here is from genome assembly GCA_013389735.1 of Phaseolus lunatus. NCBI lineage: Eukaryota > Viridiplantae > Streptophyta > Magnoliopsida > Fabales > Fabaceae > Phaseolus > Phaseolus lunatus. The sequence goes on along the minus strand of CM023858.1, from coordinate 30,466,336 downwards.
TCAAAGGGAAGTTCTTCCGAGTCTGCTGCAGCTCCTACGACTCCACCATGCTCGATGGGTTCCCACTATATTGGGTGGAGAAGTTGAAGTTTAAGAAGCCTCGCGGACTCGAGAAGCTGACACCCTTTGATCGTGAAGTGTGTCAAACTCTCTCCAGCTGGGGCGTGGTGTTCGACACCACCCAGCTGAAATACTAACAATAATAATAATAATAATAATAATAATAAAAATAAAAAATTATTATTATTATAATAATTATAAAAATATTAATAATAATAATAAGAATAATAATAATTATTATTATTATTATAATAATAACAATAATACTAATAATAATAATAGGAATAATAATAATAAATATTAATAATAATAATAATAACAATAATAATAAAAATAAGAATAATAGTAATAATAATAATAAAAATAATATTAATAAATAATAATAATAATTTTATTATTATTAACAATAATAATAATAACAATAATAATAAAAAATATTAATAATAAATAAAAAAATATTATTATTATTATTGTTATTATTATTATTATTTATTACATTATTATTATTATTTTTATTATTAATAGGTTTAATTACCTTATTATTATTATTATTCATATTATTATTATTATTACTATTATTATTATTTATTACTATTCTTATTATTATTACTGTTATTATTATTATTATAATTATTATTATTATAATTATTATTATTATATTTACTGTTATAATAATAATTATTATTATAATAATAATAATAACAAAAATAATATTCATATAAATAATAATAATAATAATTGTTCTTGCCGGTTGACCCGCCTGTCGGTTGACTCACGACACTCACACGCCTCCTTCCTCACGTTGATATGTGCTTGGTTCTTTCGAAGCAATCTGCACCTGTAAAAGAGAAACGGGGCGCCCTAGAGGCCGTTTGCACTCCGACGCTCAAGTCAGTGTAAGGCAAGGAACACCAAGTGTATTGAGTTTCTCTCTGTGTTTAGGTCTAGAAACTGCGTACCTTTGTGAAGTATCTTACTGTCCCTTATATAGTCTAGGGTTTACAGCGCCGCTAGCCCTAATTAGGGTTCACTGCGCTACTAGCCATATTTAGGGTTTACTGGAATACCCTTGCGCCGCTATCACCCAATCTTAGGGTAATCTAGCACATAAGGTTTCCTTCTCTGGAGTGCAAACTCTCACAGGGTGACCACCTGGGTGCCTCCTTGTGCACCTAGTCTCTGGGGCCACCTGTTCTGGGAGTGCCTTCACTGTTCACGTGCCATGCATGTAGCTTCACTGGGAAACCCTAGTTCTGATGAGTACTCGACCCCCCAGGACTCTGCACCTAACTGTGCTCTCCCTGCTACCCGCATGGGCACTTCTTGATCCAGGCCTCTCCCTAACTCTGGGTATTTAACTGGTCATTGGCCCACTCTGGGAACCAATCTTAGCTGTTCTGTTTACGCTGTTCAAATCACCCAAGGCCGATGTCACCTCGCCACACTCTGTCGCCGAGGACTCCTCGACCTGCTGAGTGACGATGACACCTCCGCCCATCCTGGTGATCTGACGACTACTCACCCGTCTCTGTAGGCTGATGACTAGTCACCCCTCTCTGTAGGCTGATGACTAATCACCCTTTCCTGTAGGCTGATGACTAATCACCCTTTCCTGTAGGCTGATGACTAATCACCCCTCTCTGTAGGCTGATGACTAATCACCCCTCTCTGTAGGCTGATGACTAATCACCCCTCTCTGTTCAATACCCCCTGTGGGGTCCATTCCACGTGGCTTTGGCCCATGCTGTAGGACCCAGCTGACGTCCGAGGACTGGTCAGTACACAAGCCCCCCAGTCTCAAGCTGTTAACTTGTTTCAGCGAAGAGACTAAGTCATGGGCGAGGACTGATCGGTACACAAGCCCCCTAGTCTCGAGCTGTTACCTTGTTTCAGCGAAGAGACTAAGTCATTGACTCGGGCGACCTACGTGGCTCTGCGTGTAAGTACATGAACAGTGCGCTGAAAGGACACTTCACCAACCCCCTTTCATCCGCTAACACGTGGCTGCATCAACGGTTTGAGATTCATAATGTTTGCGCTCCCTAGGGCTACGTTAAACCTCTTCAAAACCCCGCGCCACTTCACTGTTTCATCACTTTGCATTCTCACCTCTGTAGACTCTATCTTCCAGCGCACGCTCTCTTCTTCTCACCAGGCTTTCCACACTTCTCCGCCCTCGCTCAACCAAAGGTATAATTTTTATGTCTTCTCCTCCTTCATAACATAATCTCGATCATCCATATGGCATGCTGTAACTGTTCTGGGCTTGTGTGTGGTTTGCGCATTCTGGGGTTTTTGTTCTTCTTTTCTGGGTTCGTTCTACCTTCGAGTCTTCGTCCACCATTGTTTTCTTCTAAGCCTCTTTTCTTTTCCTGCCTCTCATTTGTTTAGATTCGAGATGGCCAGAACCAAAACTACCTCCAACCCTCCTCCAACCGTAGCGGTCGATTACAAGGCCCTCTACCCATGGGCTTCTGAGGATCTCCTTGCCGAGACCTCTAAACTCACATCCTGCGAGGATCTTCGCAAGCACAGGGATGATGAGAATGAGATTAAAGGATGCGTCTTTGGCAGGGAAACTGACGCGTACGTCTCTGTGCGACCTGGTACAGCAAACGAGCCCGTGTGCGCCGATGATCGCTGCAACGACGGGGAACCGTTCTTCTTCTTCTACGCCACCATCTTCAAACGAGTCAAAGTCCGCCTTCCTTTCACCGGGTTCGAGAGGGCTTTGCTCACAGAATTAAATGTGGCGCCTGCTCAACTGCACCCCAACAGTTGGGCCTTTATCAGGGCGTTCTCCATCCTTTGCAATAATCTAGGGTTCACCCCCTCCGTCGATGTCTTTCTTTACTTCTTCGAGGCGAAAAGCCCCGGCAAGAGGCTTTGGGTGAGCCTGAATGGGGTGGCAGGGAGAGTCCTACTAACTCTTTTCTCGCAGTCGTACAAGAACTTCAAGGGAAGGTTCTTTCGAGTCTGCTGCAGCTCCTACGACCCCACCATGCTCGATGGGTTCCCATTATACTGGGTGGGGGAGTTGAAGTTCAAGAAGCCACGCAAGCTCGAGGAGTTGACTGTCCCTGGCCAAGAACTCTGCCAGAACATTTCCAGCTGGGGCGTGGTGTTTGACTCCACCCAGCTGATTAGGCATGAATACGATGCTGAGACTCTTAGCGTGTACATTGGTACACCAACTTCATCTTGCACTTAACTGTTCACATACTTAATGCCTTGTCTTTCTCATACTCTCTTATTGTTCACTGCAGGCATGGTACTCAGCGCTGACAAGAAGAAAAGGCTGGCGGATGTGCTGAATCGCCGCAATGCTAGCGGTTCAGCTCCTGCAGGTCCTTCATCACCCGCGAACGCTGCCTTGGAACCCATTGCTGAAAAGTCCAAGAGGGCAACCCCTGTGGAGGTTTCTGATGACGAGGACACCTGTTTCGGCCTTGTCTTCAAAAGGAAAAGGGTGGGGACAGCCACGGAGGTCTCTTCGGCCACAGAAGGGCACCCTTCATCCTTTAGGGAGCACCCTCCCAGTGCCTCCTCCCCTCCTGAGCCAATCTTAACGCTTGAGGGGGGTGGGGAGAGTGCTCCTCCTTCTGGTCAGATGCCTTCTGCCCCAGAACTGCCTTTTCTACTCCAAAGGTCACTTGCGCAGATGCCTGGCCGAGCTGCTTTAGAGGCCATGGACAGAAGTTCCCTCGAGAACCTCCTCAGCCACGGTCTTGGGGAGTTCCTGGCCGCTTCCAACTCCTTGCTGGTCAAGGGCAACGTTGAGGCGGAGCTGCTTGAGGAGACCGCCCAACTGAAGAAAGAGCTGGAGCAAAAGGATCTCCAACTCCGCCAAGCGACCAAGCACGAGACTGCCCTTAATCTGAGAAGGAGACCGAAAAGCTTCTTTTCTCCAAGGGGCAGGAGGCCCTCCAGCTTGAAGCTAAGATACTCCCCCTTCGCAACAAGATCATCGAACTGGAAGAGCAAGCGGAGGGGGCTCAAGCCAAAATGACCAAGCTGGAGGAGAGGGCGACCGACCGAGAAGTTCAGCTGGGCAAGGTTGAGGAGGAACTTGGCCAACAAATTGAACTGCTGAAGATGACTGAAACTGAGCTTATTAACGACGCCGCCGACGCCTATGGGGAAGGCTTTGGTGATGCCCATGCTCAGGTTGCCTGCGTGCATCCTGAGATGGACCTCTCACCATACTCCACAACTATGCAGGTGGTCGACGGGCAAATAGTGCCCAGATAGGTCTTCTGAATGATTGTATTTAGTAGCTGAACATCTTGTAATCACCCTCCTTTATAATATAAAACTTTGTTTTATGCAACACTTTGCTTGCCTTTGAATTTCTGCTTCTTGTTCATCTGTTTGTCGTGCTTTATATTTGGTGGGCTCATGATCACAAATAATGCACCTGCAAAAATGAACCTCAAGTAGCACATTTTTTCTGCCGATTTCATTAGTGAACCTTTATTTTAATCTGGGAGTTCTCACTCGGAGGGGGAAGGTGTTCCTTATGAACTCCCCTTTCCACCCACGAGACCTCTAACCCCAACTAGTAGGTTCTGACTGACCTCTCATCGCCTATGGACGACGGAGGATTTAACCAGGCGAACCCTTCTTTCACATTGGAAGTTCTCACTCGAAGTGGAGATGTTCTTTACAAACCTACCTCTCCACTTACGAGACCTCTAACTCCAAGTGACAGATTCTAACTGACCTCACATCGCTCACAGGCGAGGAGAATTTCTCTGGGCGAACCCTTCTTTCACATTGGAAGTTCTCACTCGAAGTGGAGGTGTTCTCTACGAACCTACCTCTCCACTTACGAGACCTCTAACTCCAAGTGACAGGTTCTAACTGACCTCACATCGCTCACAGGCGAGGAGGATTTCTCTGGGCGAACCCTTCTTTCACATTGGAAGTTCTCACTCGAAGTAGGGGTGTTCTCTACGAACCTACCTCTCCACTTACGAGACCTGTAACTCCAAGTGACAGGTTCTAACAACATTGTACAAACACATTAAAAGCATATATCTTTAACTGAATTTTATTGGGTGACCTCATTAAAAACCCTTAGAAGGGAAAAAAGAGTGTCCCCTGTATTGTGTAGTGTACAAGATTACATGGCTTTAACTGAAATAATACTTCAAGTGGGTCGCATTCCATGTTCGAGGAATCGGACCTCCTTCTAAAGTCTCAAGCCTATATGCTCCATTCCCTAGGGCCTCTGTCACTCTAAAAGGACCAGTCCACTTAGGGGATAGCTTGTTCTCTATCTGGTATGGAGACGCCTTCCGCATGACGAGGTCTGCCGCCTGGAACTGCCGAGCTCTCAGCTTAGAACTGTGTTTGAGCTCAACTCCCCTTTTTAGCGCCTCAGCTTTGATTCCAGCTTCTTCCCTGGCTTCATCCAAAAGATCAAGATTCACCTTCCTCTCTTCATTGGATTCCTCAGCCACAAAGTTCTGGAAACGTGGCGAGCTCTCCTGGATCTCCACAGGGATCATGGCATCTGAACCATACACCAAACTAAAGGGAATCTCCTTAGTAGTGGACTGGGGAGTAGTATGGTAAGCCCATACTATTCTGGGAACCTCCTCAGCCCACCTTCCCTTTGCTTTCTCCAGCCTTCTCTTCAGTCCTCTGAGGAGGACTCGGTTGGCCGACTCGACTTGCCCGTTGGTCTGTGGGTGCTCGACTGATGCAAACACCTGCTTGATCCCCAATTCTGTACATAGCTTCCCCAATTGTTGGCTTGCAAATTGCGTGACATTATCAGACACTAAGCGTTTGGGTACGCCGAAGCGGCAGACTATGTTCTTCCACACGAAGTGTTGGATCTTTTGTGCTGTAATCTGTGCTACTGGCTCAGCCTCAATCCACTTCATGAAATATTCTATGGCGACCACAAGGTACTTCATTTGTCGTATCGCCAAAGGGAAAGGCCCCAAGATGTCGATTCCCCATATGTGAAACGGCCAAGGGCTGTATATCAACCTGAGCTCTTCTGGGGGCGCCTTAGGCCAATCAGCATGCAACTGGCATTGCTTGCATTGCTGCGCATACCTAGTGCAATCTTCCCTCATCGTCGGCCAGTAGTACCCTGCTCGAATGGCTTTAGAGGCCACAGCTCGACCTCCGATGTGACTACCACAGATACCTTCATGGAGCTCTGCCATTATCCTCACACACTGCTCGCCATGCACGCAGACTAAGATGGGGTGGGTAAACCCATGTCTGTACAACTCGCCTTCAATGAGCGTGTACTTGGACGAGTTTTTCTTTATCCTCTTTGCCTCCGTCGGCTCTGCTGGGAGCATTCCATCCGCTATGTAACGCTTATAGGGCGTCATCCATGTCTCTCCACTCTGTAGCAGGCAGACCTGAGATGACTCTACCCCCATTAGCATGCATGCGTTGACTCGTGGTTTCTTCAAAGTTTCTTGAGTCAACGAGCGATGACTCCTCTTCTCACCATCTGACTGGCTGATCTGATGGACTCCCACCAAGTTATCAGCTGTATAAGTACGAGGCGCCCTCAGGGTCTCCTGGATGACTGTCCTCTGTCTGCCCCCTTGCCTGAACTGGCGAGTTTGGCCAACAAGTTAGCTCTAGCATTCTGCTCCCTGGGCACATGTACTAGTTCAAATATTTCAAATGAACTCTTCAATCTCTGGACATACTCCAAGTAAGAGGCCATCTGAGGGTCTTTGGCCTGGTACTCTCCCGCCACTTGACCGGTGACCAACAATGAGTCACTCTTGGCCATAAGGCTCTGCGCTCCCATCTCCTTTGCCAACAACATCCCAGCGATCAAAGCCTCATACTCTGCCTGGTTATTGCTGGCTTTGAAAGCGAACTGCAGGGCCTGCTCTATCAACAACCCCTTAGGTCCTTCCAGGATCACTTCCGCTCCACTGCCTTGCTGATTCGAGGACCCGTCTACTGACAATACCCATTTGAAATTGGGTCCTTCCTGCTGGGCCTCGGTTGAGCACATCTCGGCCACAAAGTCAGCGTAGACCTGTCCTTTGATCGGGCCCCTGGGTTCATACTGGATGTCAAATTCTGACAACTCGACTGCCCAACGCACCATTCTTCCCGCCACATCGGGCTTCTGCAGGACCTTGCATATCGACAGATCTGTCATCACCACCACTGTGAAGCTCTGGAAATAGTGGCAAAGCCTCCTAGCTGAAAACACCACTGCTAATGCTGCCTTTTCCAAGGCTTAGTATCTCGTCTCAGGCCCCTGCAACACTTTGCTGACAAAATAAATGGGCTTCTGGCTCTGTTGCTGTTCTTGAACCAAGACAGAACTCACCACCCTATCTGTAACTGCAAAATAAAGACGCAGGGGTGTGCTGAACTGAGGCTTGCACAAGACTGGCGGGCTGGCCAGATACTCTTTGAGCTTAAGAAAGGCCTGCTCACATTCTGCAGTCCAGGTGAATCTGCTATTCCTCCTTAGGCATTGGAAATAAGGGTGGCCCTTGTCTCCTCCGGCTGACACGAACCTGGAGAGTGCAGCCATCCGACCCGTCAACTGTTGCACTTCTTTGACCGATGTCGGGCTCCTCATGGCTATAATCGCTGCACACTTGTCTGGGTTGGCCTCAATCCCTCTCTCCGTGAGTAAACACCCAAGGAACTTGCCTGCTTCCACTCCAAAGACGCACTTTTCTGGATTCAACTTCGGCCTGTACTTCGCTATTGTATTAAACAGCTCCTCCAAGTCGTCAACATGCTGATCTCGTGCCTGGGACGTCACCACCATGTCATCTACATAGGCCTGCACATTGCATCCCAGCATGGGGGCGAGGACCTTGTCCATCAGCCTCTGATATGTGGCACCCGCGTTCTTCAGCCCAAACGGCATGACTGTGTAGTAGTAACAAGACAGCTCTGTCATGAACGCAGTCTTGTTCTCATCCATCGGGTGCATCTTGATCTGATTGTACCCGGAGAAAGCGTCCAAGAAGCTGAGTAACTTGCAGCCCGAGGCACTGTCTACTAGCGCATCTATGTTGGGCAGAGGGTAGGAATCTTTTGGACAGGCCTTGTTAAGATTTGTGAAGTCCACACACATCCTCCACTTCCCATTGGCCTTTTTTACCAGGACGACATTCGCAAGCCACTCAGGGTATTGTATTTCCCGTATGTGGCCTGCTTTCAGCAACTTCTGTGTTTCCTCCCTGATTACCTGCCTTCGTTCATCATTGAACTTCCTTCTCCTTTGGCGGACTGGTCTGACTTGGGGATTCAGTGCCAGGCGATGGCATAGAAAATCAGGGTCAATGCCTGGCATGTCTGAGGGGGACCAAGCGAAAGCGTCCAGATGCTTTCCTATAACTCCCGCCACCTGGTCTTGGGTCTCCTGAGACAGGGATTTACCCAGCTTGAACATCTTCCCCCCGATCTCCTTCTCCACGACCTCCTCTGCCGGTTCAGGTCGCCTCGCCCGGGCGACCTCTGCTCGGGTGACCCCGACGTCACCTCGGGGCATATCTGCTTCATTGACACCTCCCCCCGGTGGTGAGGTGGTCACCATGCAGACTCCCCTCTTTGTCTTGAGGCTATTCTCATAGCACCTTTTAGCCTCTTTTTGATCTGACTTGATGGTTACCACCATCCCCTCCATCGATGGCAACTTCATCTTCATGTGCCTTGTGGACACCACAGCCCCTAGTCGGTTCAGGGTCGGTCTGCCCAGAAGTATGTTGTAGGCAGAGGGGGCGTTCACCACAAGGTACCTGATGTTCTCTGTGTGGGATGCTACTCCATCAGTGAACGTGGTCCTCAACTCTATGTACCCCCGAACTTCTACTTGGTCTCCTGCAAACCCATACAAACAGCCGACATAGGGTCGCAGCTGATCAGGAGACACCTGTAGCTTGCTGAAAGTCGACCAGAACATCACATCGGCCGAGCTTCCCTGGTCGACCAATACCCAGTGCACCTTGCGTGCGGCAGTGACAACTGAAATGACCACCGGATCGTTATCATGGGGAACAACATCTCGACGATTAGCCTTTGAGAAGACGAGGTCGATGTCCGGGAAGTGATCTTCCTCGCAGGTCTCCACTGCCATCACCGAACGTGCATACTTCTTACGTTGCGAAGAAGTGCACCCTCCTCCTGAGAACCCACCTGATATAGTGTGGATCTCACCATGTATGGGCACTTCATGCCCCTGGTCTGTCCTTGGTGCAACGACCGTCTCACCCTCTGATGCCTCCTTTAGGTAGTCATTCAAGAACCCACTCTTCACCAACTCGTCCAATTGGTGGGCCAGGGCCAGGCAATTTTGAATGGGGTGTCCAAAAGCCTGATGGAATTCACACCATGCGTTTTTGTTGGGCCCCAACCTCTTGTCACTCTTTGGGGGCATCTTCAACCTTTCTGCCACATTAGGAATGGCAATCAGTTCCTTCAACTCCACCACAAATTCATGCTTAGGGGGCATGTCATCCTTGCCTCGCGCCCTAGGTTGTGGTTTTCGGGGCTCATAGGGCTTCTGTTTCCCTTGGGCCTTCTTCTTTGTGGTTGCCTCGTGCACCCGCAGCGGTTGAGGCTGACTAGGCGCTCGGGACCTTAACGATACTGCGCTTTCTCGCTTCTCGCTGAGCTCTCCCTCGGCGACAATGTGGGCCACGACACGTCATTTTATGTCGCCGAAAGTCTTGGGGCGGCTGCGTATCAGAGATTCGCTGAAAGGCCCTGGCAATACGCCCTTCCTGAAGGCGTGCACCACCATGTCTTCATCCTTGGTGTGCAACCTTACCACCATCGCCCCAAACCTATTGAGGTAATCTTTAAGGGACTCCCTCTGGTGCTGCCTTACATCGAAAAGATCGTAAGACACCGGTGGAGGGGCCCTGTTGACAAGATATTGCTCCCTGAACAGCGCGGAGAATTGCGCGAAAGACGTGATATGTCCTTCAGGCAAACTCACGAACCATTCTAGCGTAGTTCCTGTCAGTGTGGCCATAAAGAGCTTACAGTGTACTGCGTCAGACCCTCCCGACAACATCATCTGCGTATGGAAAGCAATGAGATGCGTTTCAGGATCCTCTTTCCCGGTGAACACGGTCTTAGGCCCTACAAAGGTGGCTGGGACCACCGTGTTCATAATTGCCTGGGAGAAAGGCATGGGAAAGGCTCTTGGGGGCACTGGTGGGGCTCGATCATCTTCCCCACGATCTCCAGCTTGTTGCATGTGTTGCAAATTCAAGCGTAGCTCCTCATTCGCTCGGTGCAACTCTTCGTTCCTGGCCTGTGAGGCGGCCAGGTCTTCCTGCATACGCGCCTGGTGCGCTCTGGACTCCGCCACCGTCTCCTGGAGGGCGCGCATCATTTCCATAAGCTGTTGCATGGTAACGTTGTCGCCTCCATTTGGTAGAACGGACCCGTGTCTTGTATTCCTCATCTTCTGTGGTTTTTCTCTCTCTCTCGTGTATGGGACCTTGTTTTACTCCGGCCCCACGGTGGGCGCCAAATGTTCTTGCCGGTTGACCCGCCTGTCGGTTGACTCACGACACTCACACGCTTCCTTCCTCACGTTGATATGTGCTTGGTTCTTTCGAAGCAATCTGCACCTACAAAAGAGAAAGGGGGCGCCCTAGAGGCCGTTTGCACTCCGACGCTCAAGTCAGTGTAAGGCAAGGAACACCAAGTGTATTGAGTTTCTCTCTGTGTTTAGGTCTAGAAACTGCGTACCTTTGTGAAGTATCTTACTGTCCCTTATATAGTCTAGGGTTTACAGCGCCGCTAGCCCTAATTAGGGTTCACTGCGCTACTAGCCATATTTAGGGTTTACTGGAATACCCTTGCGCCGCTATCACCCAATCTTAGGGTAATCTAGCACATAAGGTTTCCTTCTCTGGAGTGCAAACTCTCACAGGGTGACCACCTGGGTGCCTCCTTGTGCACCTAGTCTCTGGGGCCACCTGTTCTGGGAGTGCCTTCACTGTTCACGTGCCATGCATGTAGCTTCACTGGGAAACCCTAGTTCTGATGAGTACTCGATCCCCCAGGACTCTGCACCTAACTGTGCTCTCCCTGCTACCCGCATGGGCACTTCTTGATCCAGGCCTCTCCCTAACTCTGGGTATTTAACTGGTCATTGGCCCACTCTGGGAACCAATCTTAGCTATTCTGTTTACGCTGTTCAAATCACCCAAGGCTGATGTCACCTCGCCACACTCTGTCGCCGAGGACTCCTCGACCTGCTGAGTGACGATGACACCTCCGCCCATCCTGGTGATCTGACGACTACTCACCCGTCTCTGTAGGCTGATGACTAGTCACCCCTCTCTGTAGGCTGATGACTAATCACCCTTTCCTGTAGGCTGATGACTAATCACCCCTCTCTGTAGGCTGATGACTAATCACCCCTCTCTGTAGGTTGATGACTAATCACCCCTCTCTGTTCAATACCCCCTGTGGGGTCCATTCCACGTGGCTTTGGCCCATGCTGTGGGACCCAGCTGACGTCCGAGGACTGGTCAATACACAAGCCCCCCAATCTCAAGCTGTTAACTTGTTTAAGCGAAGAGACTAAGTCATGGGCGAGGACTGATCGGTACAATAATAATAATAATAAGAAGAAGAAGAAGAAGAAGAAGAATAATAATTACAAAATTAATAATATTAATAATTAAAAATAATAATAATAATAATAATTAAAAATAATAATAATAATATTATTATTGTGATTAATATTATTATTGTTATTTATTACTATTATTATTAATATTTATTATTATTATTGTTATTATTATTATTAATATTATTATTATTATGCCTATTATTATTATTACTGTTATTATTATTATTATTAATATTATTTTTATTATGATTATTATTATTATTAATTTTATTATTATTATTTTTATTATTATTTTTCTATTTATTCTTATTATTATTACTGTTATTATTATAATTATTATGGTAATAATAATAATTATTATTATTACTATTTTTATTGTTATTATTATTATTAATATTATTATTAATATTGTTATTATTATTATTTTATTATTTTCATTATTTCTATTATTATTATTTTTTTATGATTATTATTTTTGTTTTATTATTATTTTTTATTGTTATTATTATTATTACTATTATTATTATATTTACTGTTATAATATTATTTTTGTTATGATTATATTTTTGTTATTATTATTATTATTACTATTATTATTATATTTACTTTTATTATTATATTTACTGTTATAATATTATTTTTGTTGTTATTATTATTATATTTACTTTTATTATTATATTTATTGTTATAATATTATTTTTGTTATGATTATTTTTTATTATTATTATATTTACTATTATTATTATATTTACTGTTATAATATTATTAATAATAATAAAAATAATATTAATAATAATAACCGTAAGAGTATTAATAGTAACAATAATATTAATGTTAATAATAATAATAATAATTATAATAATAACAATAATACTAATAATAATAACAGTAATAATAATAAAAATATTAATAATTATTATAATATTAATAAATAACAATATTAATAAAATAATAATAATAATAATAGCAATAATATTAATAATAATAATAACATTAGTAATAATAAAAATATTAATAATAATAAATAATAATAATAATAATAACTCTCAATCCTACCTCTCTCTTCACATAAATATTTTCTCTCTTCCACATAAACACACTTTCTCTGCCACATAAGCACTCTTTTTGCCACGTACGCATTCTCTCTCTGCTACATCAACAACCGCTGACACCGTCAGTGAAATTTAACGGAAAGGACCAATTTGAATATATTTTAAATAATATAGGGACCAAATTCATTTTTTTAAAAACCACTATACTAAATTGACTATTGACCTCAAATATAGAGACGAAAAAGGTAATTAATCCTAAAAATAACTCTCTTATGTAGAAAATGTGTCCTTAAGTATTGCTCTCATCTTCATTAATATATGTAGATTTTGTTAGAAAAAAAAATTTAGAGGCAAAAGAAAAGAAAGAACATTTGTATATGATAGTTTCCTACACATATAAAGATAATTATTACATTCAAAATATTGTAATTTATAATTTTAAAACATAATTAGGGTAAATATCAACAGGAAAGATGTACAAAAAAATGCATATTATATATTATTTAAATAAGTATTTAATGTTATTTTTTATTTCAATAATTATTTTCTTAAATATTTTTGTTCAGCATTTATAAAGTATTTAAATAATACAACTTTTTATTTAATTATTCATTTGCTCAAAACATAAAGTAAAGAATGATTTGTTTAGATCAATATTTAAGACGGTGATAGTAAGATATTGGATGTAGATATGCTAAGGAAAAATGAGTATACCAATTAAAATGATTTTATTTATTTATTATAGTATAATATAATTATTAACGAAGAGACAAGAAATTCATTTTTTTAACCAACATAAATAGAGAAAAAGAAGATAATTGCATGAACTAGACAAATCTCATCAAGGAGATGTTGGTATTTCTATAAAAAGAAAATTAATAGTCAATTACCTATGACTTAATTAATTTGATATATTAATATAAAATAAAATAAAAGAAGTATAAGTAAGAATAATTTTGAAATAGTGGATCTTACTCTTTAAATTGTATAAAAAGAATGTATTAAGCATTGTGTTAGTCATTCAATTAAATTACAGTGAAAATGGATGTAAAAGTGATGAAAATAGGTTGAAATGGGATGAGACGCAGTTATAAGTAGGTTACTTCAAATAGTTGGGGAGATGAGTAAGAAAGCCCTAGAGAGGAGATGGGAACTCCAGAGACATCACGGGAACCTTGCCCTGATCGGATCCTAGACGACATAGGCGGTGCGTTCGGCATGGGCGCCGTCGGTGGCTCCGCCTTCCACTTCCTCAAGGGACTCTACAACGCGCCCAAGGGCGCGCGTGTGATCGCCGCCTCGCAGGCTGTGCGCCTCAACGCGCCGCGTGTCGGCGGAAGTTTCGCCGTCTGGGGCGGCCTCTTCTCCTCCTTCGACTGCACCATGGTCTACCTTCGCCAGAAGGAGGACCCCTGGAACTCCATTATCGCGGGCGCCGCCACTGGCGGCTTTCTCTCCATGCGCCAGGGCCCCCCTGCCGCCGCCCGCGCTGCCGCGTTCGGCGGAGTGCTCCTCGCACTCATCGAGGGTGCCGGCATCATGCTCAACAAGGTCCTCAGTGCGCAGCAGCAGATGCCCATCATTGTCGACGACGGTTTCCCTCCCAACGAGCTGCCGGGCCAGACCGCTTCTCCGCCTTCGTGGTTCGGCGGGTGGTTTGACGACGGGAAGAAGGACGAGCCTGCGTCCAGCGGGGGGAGCAAGACCAAGGTTTTGGAGAGCTTCGATGCGCCTCCTGTCCCCAATTTCGAGTACAAGTGAAAAAATAATTGGTTTTTGGGTTTGTAAGGGTTAAGAATTAAGGATGATTGTTTTGTTTAAGTTTTTAGATTTTTAGCTTTCTTGTCAGTGATTCTTCTATCAACATCCTGACTTTCTTTTTTTCTTGAGATGTATCATATATGCAACCGAATTATATATGGTGTTATATATTTTTATTCAAAATTCTTGATTACCTTAATTTAAGGTTTGAAGGAACAAAATCAATGCTAAAATGGTGTAAGAGCGCAGTCAATTTGAATACTGATATGTTGGAAATTTTCATCATGTATTTCGGTTTTGTAGTTTAGTTATTTTGCAGTTTATAAGTTTTTGGTTTAAAAATTGAAAGAATCACAAACTTGATTGGTATAATTAATTATTATACAACACTGACTGTATTTCTTATATTGCTTGTTTTTTTTATGATTAGCATCCCTAGTTCCAACTAGTCTAGTGACAACCTCTACATTCTACAATGTTTTTCCCGCGTTGATTTTAATTCTGTCTCCAAATTTGTCCACCCTGTATTGGAACTTCACATTTCCTCTATCTTAATGATTCTACGTGTGCTTATCTCAGGTAGAGAAACTAAATTTCCATTCGAAGAAATGTTTTTCAATGCTTCGCTGAGTTGATTAATAAGAACAAAGATCTATCTCTGCTATAATTATGGTTTATAATGAATACTAAAAAAATTTATTTTATAAATAGATTTAATGAAGGTAAAGATTAGAGAGAAAGAAACACCTCACGGCACCATTTTCATTGAAATTTTCAGAATACAAAAGATTCCTAATTAGCAACCAGTTGCATTCCAGCTGCATTCTCAAACAAAGAAATTATTTTAAGACTACAAATGCATCATTCATTCATGTAGAATGCCCAATATGTCCTCATCCCTAAACAAATGTAACCTGCAAGAAAAAAAGAAAGCCATACATAAAATTTCAATCGAATACACAACAAAGAAAACAGATCCAAAATCACACATACTCTTTGTCCTCGAGCTTGACTTGCGTGCCACCGTATTCAGGCAAGAGAACGCGATCACCTTCCTTGACGGACACCGGAATGAGGTTTCCTGCCTTGTCTCGTGATCCGGGACCAACGGCTATCACCTTACCGGAATTAAGCTGTTTCGAAACCACGCAACACAAGGTTTGGTTGAACCATTGAGATATAAACCAATAGAATCACACAAAAGCAAAAACGGCGAGAGAATAAACCTGGGATGACTTCTCAGGGAGGAGAATGCCAGCGCTGGTCTTGGAGGGAGGAACAATTTTCTCAACGAGAATGCGATTGAATGTGGGAATCAAACGCTTTGCCATCTCCTTCTATTTTCTTTTTCTGCAATTTGATTTTAGGGTTTAGAGAGGACTCACTATTCTTAAAACGCTAGAACCAGGGTTTCGCGATGAGGATCGAAGGTTCTAGGGACTAGATTTTGTATTTAGGGTTTGGAGGAAATTATGACAAAATTGGGCTTACACTTAATAAATAAAGACAAGGTCTTCATCAGCCCAAACTAAATTAGGGTTTTACTGCCATTGCTTAGGCTTGCTTCCTGCACCGTCATTTTTTAACCTTTACCTCCACTATTTGATTTTTTTCTTTTAAAATCACTTACAAATTATTTATTGTGGAATTTTTTCCACAAATTCATGAAATACATTTTCGAACATATTCTCTAAAACAAGATAAGGTTTTTGGAATAAAATTTTTTAAATAAATTTTTTGAAATGTATAAAATAATTATAGAACAATATTTCCAAAAATGTTCTAATACATTTATACTTATATATAGAAGAGATTCCTCATTATAACTGTTTTTTGTTGTACACAATTTTTTTTCTATTTTTTCTTTATATTAATTAATATTTTATTTTATTATTTTATTTTGATTATTTTATTATTTTATAATTATTTAAAATTAAAATTAAAAAAAATAATATTAAATTTGAAAAAAATTATTTACTTATTTTAGTGTTTACAATTAATTACTGATTTTACTTTAGCAGGAATATAATTTATAAATTATCTAAGTGGACATTTCACCAACCCCTTTTATCTGCGGATGCGTGTCTAGATCAACGGTTAGGGTTTCTTAACGTTTGTGCTTCCTTGCCTACGTTAAATCCTTTCAAAACCCGCGCCTCTACACTGTTTCATCACTTTTCACTCAAACCTCCACGATCCCTAACTTCTCTCGAATGCTTCTACTTCCACTCCTACTCTCGCAACCCCTCTTCTTCGCTTACTCAAAGGTATGATTTTTATTCTCCTTCCTACCTTCGTTTATGATTCTGCTACCCTTTACATGTTATAATTGTTCTGGGTCTGTTTATGATTTCTGCATTTTAGGGTTTCTATTCTTCTTTTTTGTTTTCGTTCTTCCTCTGTGAGTCTTTGTCCGCCATTTGTTCACGCCATCACTTTCTTCTAAACCCTTTTCTCCTTCTCCCTGCCTCTCATTTGTTTTAGATTCGAGATGGTCAGAACCAAAACCACCTCCAACCCTCCTCCCGTCATTGACTACAGGGCCCTCTACACCTGGGCCTCTGAGGAGCTCCTTGCCGAGACCTCTAAACTCACGACCTGTGAAGACCTGAAAAACATAGGGACGATGAGCACGAAATCAAGGGGCGCGTCTTTGGCAGGGAGAGTGACGTGTATGTCTCAGTTCAACCCTGCACAGAGGGTGAACCCGTATGCGCTAATGATTGCTGCAATGACGGGGAGCCCTTCTTCTTCCTGTACGTCACTATCTTCAAACGGGTTAAGGTCCGCCTGCCCTTCACTGGATTCGAGAAGGCCCTGCTCACCGAGCTTAACGTGGCGCCTGCCCAGCTGCACCCCAACAGCTGGGCCTTCATCAGGGCCTTCTCAATCTTGTGCAACAACCTGGGGTTCCCTCCCTCGGTAGACATCTTCCTCTACTTCTTCGAGGCGAAGAGCCCTGGGAAGAGGCTTTGGGTAAGCCTAAATGGGGTGGGTGGCGGGGAGAGTTTTGCTAACTCTCTTCCTGCAGGCTTACAAGGGCTTCAAGGGAAAAGGCTTCAGAGTCTGCTGCAGCTCCTACGATTCCATAATGCTCGATGGGTTTCCCTTGTACTGGGTGGGGAAACTCAAACTCAAGAAACCCCGAGGATTGGAGGAGCTGACACCCTTCGATCGTGACCTATGCCTGCTTCTCTTCAGCTGGGGAGTGGTATTCGACACCACCCAGCTGATCAGGCATGAGTACGATGTTGAAACTCTCAGCATCTATGTTGGTATACTTCACCTTACCTTACCCTTTTTGTATCTGCCTGCATTTGTACTTAACGTGTGCTACTTCTCATCTTCTACTTGTTGTTTGTTGTAGATATGGTGCTAGACGCTGAAAAGAAGAAGAGGCTAGTAGCCTTGCTGGATCGTCACATAGCAAGTGGCTCATGCCCTGCTGGCCCCTCCTCGCCTGCCGCGGCTACCCCAGGCCCCACCTCTGATAGCAAATTAAAGAGGGTAGCCGCCGTGGTGATCTCTAAAGACGAGGACACATGCTCAGGCCTCGTCTTCAAGAGGAAGAGGGTGGAGGTTGCTGCGGCGACCTCATCTGCAATAGAGGGGCAACCTCCATCCTTCAGGGAGCACCCCCCTAGTGCCTCTTCTCCCCCCGAGCCACTCTTGGCGCTCGAGGGTGGGGGGAGAGTGCTCCCCAGACTGGCCAAGCACCTCCTGCCCCCGATCTCCCTCCTCTCCTCCAGCAGACCCTTGCTCACCTGCCTGCCAAAGAAGTGATGGAGACCCTGGACAGGAATTCACTAAGGGACCTCATCAGCCATGGCCTTGGTGAGTTCCTTGCCGCCTCCAGCGTCTTGCTAATCAAAGGGGATGCTAAAGTGGAGCTACAAGAGAAAGTGGCCCAACTGGAGAAGGAGTTGGAGCAGAAGAAGGAGCTAGAGCTTCAAGTCCAAAGGGCTGCCAAGCACGAGACTGCTCTGAACCAGGAGCTAAGTAGTCTTCGTCAATCGAAGAAGGAAGCCAAAAAGCTCCTCTTCACCAAGGGGCAGGAGACCCTCCAGCTTGAAGTCAAGATCCTCCCCCTCTGCAACAAAGTCATTGAGCTAGAAGAACAGCTGGAGGGGGCCCAAGCCAAAACGACTAAGCTGGAGGAGAGGGCCACAAATCAAGAAGTTTAGTTGGGCAAAGTAGAGGAAGAACTTGCCCAACAAACCGAGTTGTTCAAGAAAACTGAGGCTGAGCTGACCGAAGATGCCACCGATGCCTACGGGGAGGGATTTGGCGATGCCCTTGCTCAGGTTGCCTGCGTGCATCCTGAGATGGACCTCTCGCCCTTCTCTATGTCCATGCAAGTAGTTGACGGGTAAATAGTGCCTAGATAGGTCTCTTGAGCAACTATATTCTGTAGTTGGGCTTCTTGTAATCATCTTTTGTAACTATTATTCCAATCTAATGAATGTATTTAACTTTGTGCATACAATTGTTTTGACCTTGTGCATCAACTTTCTTGTATTTGTATCTTGATTGTTGTCTGGCTACCTTGGCATACTCAGCTAATCAATCTCTTCGGCATAGAATCATCCCATAGGTAGCGCGCTTACTTCTGACTGATAGGTGTAATCACCACCCTAGGGTAAGAGAACACTCCTTTGTCTACCTTGGCGTTTTCTCTCAGAGGAGGAGGGTTCTTCATGACTCTCTTCACGGACCTCCCCTTGCACTACGCCTAAAAGGATTTAACTAATAAACCATCTCGTTCAACCTTGATGTCCTCGCTCGAGTGCTCTGCGAACCCTTCTCTTCCACCTCGAGACTTCTAACACACAGGCTATTTCTTAGCTGACCTCTCATCGCCTATAGGAATGTCTGGGTCTCACTAGCAAACTTTGCCGTTCAACTTAGGTGTTTTTGCCCGAGGAGGTGGTGTTCTCTCTGAACCTTCCTTTTACCCCTTCGAGACTTCTAACACCAGTTTGTATTGACTTGACCTCTCCTTGCTCGAGGCAAGGGAGGATTTCACTGGTACGAGTCGTCCTTGGTGTTCTCACTCGAAAGGGGAGGCGTTCTCTGTGAACCTTCCTTTCCCACTTCCAAGACTTCTAACCCAAGCTGACGAGTCTTTACTGACCTCACATCGCCCATAGGCAGAGGACGATTTAACTGGTGAACCTTTCTGTTCAAGTTGGGAGTTCTCACTTGAAGAGGAGGTGTTTTCTACGAACATACCTTCCAACTGTCGAGACCTCTAACTTCAAATGACAGGTTCGAATTGACCTCGCATCGCTTGTAGGCGAGGGAGGATCTAACTGGTGAACCCTTCTGTTCAAGTTGGGTGTTCTCACTTGAAGAGGAGGTGTTCTTTACGAACCTACCTTCCAACTATCGAGACCTCTAACCCCCAAATGACAGGTTCGAACTGACCTTGCATCGCTCATAAGCGAGGGAGCATTTAACTGGTGAACCCTTCTGTTCAAGTTGGGAGTTCTCACTCGAAGAGGAGGTGTTCTATATGAACCTACCTTCCCACTATCGAGACCTCTAACCCCAAATGACAGATTCGAACTGACCTCTCATCGCTCATAGGCGAAGGAGGATTTCGCTGGTGAACCCTTCTGTTCAAGTTGGGAGTTCTCATTCGAAGAGGAGGTGTTTTATACGAACCTACCTTCCCACTTTCGAAACCTCTAACCGTAAATGACAAGTTTGAACTGACCTCTCATCGCTCATAGGTGAAGGAGGATTTCGCTGGTGAACCCTTCTGTTCAAGTTGGGAGTTCTCACTCGAAGAGGAGGTGTTTTATACGAACCTACCTTCCCACTGTCGAGACCTCTAACCCCAAATGACAGGTTCGAACTGACCTCTCATCGCTCATAGGCATAGGAGGATTTCGCTGGTGAACCCTTTTGTTCAAGTTGGGAGTTCTCACTCGAAGAGGAGGTGTTCTACAAACCTACCTTCCCACTGTCGAGACCTCTAATCCCAAATGACAGGTTCGAACTGCATTGTACAAACACATTCACGAATATATCTTAACTGAAAATTTTATTGGGTGACCTCATCTAAAACCCTTTGAAGGGAAAAAAAAGTGTCCCCTAAACTGTGTACAATGTTACATATTAGTCTTAACTGAAATAAAACTTCAGGTGTGTCGCATTCCATGTACGAGGAATCGGACCACCCTCTAGAGTTTCAAGCCTGTATGCCCCATTTCCCAGGGCCTCTGTCACTCTAAAAGGACCAGTCCACTTAGGGGACAACTTTTTCTCTATCTGGTAAGGGGACGCCTTTTGCATCACTAGGTCGGCGACCTGGAACTGTCGAGCTCTCAACTTGGAGCTGTGCTTGAGCTCAACCCTTCTCTTCAATGCTTCGGCTTTGATTCCTGCTTCTTCCCTTACTTCATCTAAGAGATTCAAATTCACTTTCCTTTCTTCATTGGATTCCTCAGCCACAAAGTTCTGAAAACGTGGCGAGCTCTCCTAGATCTCTACAGGGATCATGGCGTCTAAACTGTATACCAGGCTGAAAGGGGTCTCCTTGGTGGTGGACTGAGGAGTGGTATGGTAAGCCCATACAATTTTGGAAACCTCCGTAGTCCAAGTCCCCTTGGCCTTCTCCAGCCTTCTCTTCAGTCCCCTGAGTAGGACTCAGTTGGCTGACTCGACCTGCCCATTGGTTTGAGGGTGCTCGATTGATGCAAACACCTGCTTGATTCTAAACTTGGTACATAACTTTCCCAGTTGTTGGCTTGCAAACTAGGTGTCATTATCAGACACCAAGCGCTTGGGTATGCCAAAACGGCATACTATGTTCTTCCACACGAAGTGCTGGATCTTATGGGTTGTGATTTGTGCTACTGATTCAGCCTCAATCCACTTCGTGAAGTATTCTATGGCGACCACGAGATACTTCATCTGTTGCACAGCCAAAGGAAAAGGCCCAAGGATATCAATTCCCCATGTGTGGAATGGCCAAGGGCTATATATAGATCTGAGCTCTTCTGGAGGCGCCTTGTGCCAATCAGCATGTAGTTGACACTGCTTGCACTGCTGCGCATACTTCGTGCAATCATCCTTCATGGTTGGCCAGTAATACCCTGCTGGAATGGCTTTAGATGCCAAAGCACGACCTCCTATGTGGCTCCCACATATTCCTTCATGGAGCTCTGCCATTATCCGCACGCACACCAGAATAAGGTGTGTGAACCTGTGCCTGTACAGTTCCCCATCAATGAGTATATACTTGGTCGAGTCCTTCTTTACTTTTCTCGCCTCCATTGGCTCCATTGGCAACATCTCATCAGCTAAGTAGCACTTATAGGGCGTCATCCAGGTCTCTCCACTCTGCAACAGACAGACTTGCGACGACACCTCCTCCAACACCACATATGCGTTGACCCTTAGCTTCTTCAAAGTTTCTTGGGTCAATGACCGATGAATCCTCTTCCTACCATCTGATTAGCTGATCTGGTGGGCTCCTACCAAGTTATCAGCCATATAGGTGCGAGGTGCCCTCAGGGTCTCCTGGATGACCGTCCTCTGTCTGCCCCCCTTGCCCGAGCTTGCGAGTTTTGCTAATAAGTCGGCTCGGGCATTCTGATCTCTGGGCACATGCACCAACTCGAATGCTACAAATGAACACTTCAATACTTGGATATATTCTAAGTAGGAGGCCATCTGAGGGTCTTTGGCCTAGTACTCTCTCGCCACTTGACCCGTGACCAATAGGGAGTCACTTTTTGCCAGAAGACTCTGCGCACCCATCTCTTTGGCCAACAACATTCCAGTGATTAAAGCCTCATACCGCCTAGTTGTTGCTGGCCTTGAAGGCAAACCGTAGGGCCTGCTCAATCAATAGCCCCTTTGGTCCTTTCAAGATCACCCCAGCTCTACTATCTTACTGATTAGAGGACCCATCTACTGAGAGCACCCATCTAAAGTCAGGCTCATCCTGCTGGGCCTCTGCCGAGGACATCTCAGCTACAAAGTCAGCATAAACTTGGCCTTTGATTGGGCCTCTTGGCTCATATTATATGTCGAACTCGGACAACTTTACCGCCCATTGCACCATCCTTCCTGTAACGTCTGGCTTCTGCAAAAATTTACGAATAGGTAGGTCTGTCATCACCACTACTGTAAAACTCTGAAAGTAATGGCGGAGCCTACGCGCAGAGAACACCACGGCCAGTGCCGCCTTCTCAATGACTTGGTATCTCACCTCAGGCCCTTGCAACACCTTGCTAACAAAGTAGATGGGCCTTTGGCTTCGGTTTTGTTCCTGCACCAAAACTGAGCTCACTGCCTTCTCAGTGACTGCGAAGTATAAACGTAACGAGATGCTAATCTGAGGTTTGCACAACACCGGTGGGCCGGCCAGGTATTCCTTCAACTTGAGGAATGCTTTCTCACACTCCTGGGTCCACACGAACCTGCTGTTCCTCCTCAAGCACTGAAAATAAGGGTGACCCTTATCTCCTCCAGCTGACACAAACCTGGAAAGAGCAGCCATCTGACCTGTCAACTGTTGCACCTCCTTTACCGACGTCGGGCTCCTCATAGCTAGGATCGCCGCGCATTTATCTGGTTTGGCCTCAATCCCACGTTCGGTGAGCAAGAAACCAAGGAATTTGCCTACTTCCACCCCAAAGACGCACTTCTCTGAATTCAACTTCAACTTGTATTTAGCTATTGTAGTAAATAGGTCCTCCAAATCAGTAACGTGTTGATCCCTCACCTGGGATGTCACCACTATATCATCCATGTAGGCTTGCACGTTGCGTCCTATCATGGGTGCAAGGACCTTGTCCATCAGCCTTTGGTAGGTAACACCTGCATTCTTCAGCCCAAATGGCATGACTGTGTAGCAGTAACAAGACAGCTCAGTCATAAACGCCGTCTTGCACTCGTCCATTGGGTGCATCTTGATCTAGTTGTAGCCAGAGAAAGCATCCAAGAATCTGAGCAGCTTGCAACCCGAGGTGCTATCTACCAGCGCGTCAATGCTCGGCAAAGGATAAGAGTCCTTTGGGCATTGCCTTGTTGAGATCAATGAAGTCCACACACATCCTCCACTTCCCATTGGCCTTCTTCACCAATACCACATTCACTAGCCATTCAGGATATTGGATTTCCCGTATATGGCCAGCTTTGAGCAACTTCTGTGTCTCCTCCTTAATCACTTGTCTCCTTTCTTCATTGAATTTTCTCCTCCTCTGACGAACAGGTCTGACTTGGGAATTTAACGCCAGGCGATGACACAAAAAGTCAGGGTCGATACCTGGCATGTCTGAGACAGACCAAGCGAATGCATCCAAATGCCTCTCTATGACTCCCGCCAATTAGTCTTGTGTACCTTGGCATAGGGATTTGCCAAGCTTGAATAACTTGCCCTCAATCTCCCTCTCTACCACCTCTTTTGGTGGTTGAGGTCGTCTCTCCCGGGCGACCTCTACTCGTGTAACCCTGACTCCTCCTCAGGGCAGGTCAGCATCAATGCACTCTCCACCTGGTGGTTAGGTGGTGACTGTGCATACTCCTCTTCTTGTTTTGAGGTTGTTTTCATAGCACTTCTTAGCCTCCTTCTGATCTAACCTGATGGTGATCATCGCTCTTTCCATCGAGGGCAACTTCATCTTCATATGCCTCGTTGATGCCACCGCCCCAAGTCTGTTTAGGGCTGGCCTGCCCAATAACACGTTGTAAGCTGATGGGGCGTTCACAACGAGGTACTTGATGTTATCGGTGTGGGAGGCCATTCCATCAATGAAAGTGGTCCTCAGTTCTATATAACCCCACACCTCTACCTGGTCTCCTGCGAACCCATACAAACAGGCAGTATATGGTCTTAGCTGGTCTGGAGACAATTGCAGCTTGTTAAAGGTCGACCAAAATATCACATCGCCCGAACTCCCTTGATCAACAAGGACCCAATGCACCCTCCTTCTTACGGTAACCACCGATATCATCATGGGATCATTGTCGTGGGGGATAACATCCAGGCGATCACTCTTCGTAAATGTGAGGTCGACATCTGGGAAGTGGTCATCCTCACATGCTTCCACTGCCATCACTGATCGCACATACTTCTTGCGCTGCGACGAGGTGCACCCTCCTCCCGAGAACCCACCTGAGATGGTATGGATCTCGCCATGTATGGGCACCTCGTGCCCTTGGTCAGTCCTTGGAGCCATTACCACCTCTCCTCCTTGTGACTCTCGCAGGCAGTCATTCAAGAAACCGCTCTTGACCAGCTCATCCAACTGATGACCCAGGGCCAGACAGTTGCGAATGGGATGGCCAAATGCCTGATAGAACTCGCACCATGCATTCTTGTTGGGCCCCAGTCTCTTGTTCGTCTTCGGGGGTATCTTTAGCCTCTCCGCCACGTTAGGAATGACGATCAACTCCTTCAGTTCTACCAGGAAGTCATGTTTGGGGGGCACATCCTCCTTCACGTGCGTCCTGGTCTGGGGCTTCCTGGCTTTGTAGGGCTTCTGCTTTCCCTGGGTTCTCTTCTCCGTTGTTGCCTCATGCACCCACATGGGCTGAGGGTGACTGGGCACCCGCGATCGTGAAGGGGCAACACTTTCATGCTTCTCATTGAGTTCCCTCTCAACCGCGATGTGAGCGACGACGCGGTGCCTTATATCCCCAAAGGTTTTAGGTCGACTTCTGATAAGTGACTCGCTGAAGGGTCCTGGTAGTATTCCCTTCCTGAAGGCATGCACCACCATATCCTCGTCCTTGGTGTGCAGCCTCACCACAATCGCTCCGAACCGATTAAGATAATCCCTTATACTACTCCCTGAACAGCGTGGAAAACTGCGCAAAGGACGTGATATGTCCCTCAGGCAGACTGATGAACCACTCCAGCGCGTTGTCCCAGTCAATGTGGTCATAAAAAGCTTACAATGCACCGCATCTGATCCCCCTGATAGCATCATCTGCGTGTGAAACGCTGTGAGGTGCGCCTTTGGATCCTCCACCCTTGTGAACACAGTCTTAAGGCCCACAAAGGTGGTTGGGACTACCGTGTCCATGATTGCTTGCGAGAAGGGCATGGGGAACGCCCTAGGTGGTGTTGGTGGAGCTTGATCATCCACCGCGCGATCCCCTGCTTGCTGCAAATTACGCAGATTCACGCGCAATTCTTCATTTGCCCTGTGCAGCTCCTCATTCCTGGCCTGTGATGCAGCCAGGTCCATCTGCATACGCACCTGATCTGCCCTGGATTCTACCACCGTCTCCTAGAGGGCACGCATCGTTTCCATGAGTTGTTGCATGGTAACGCTCTCACCCCCATTTGGTGGGACAGATCCTTGCCTGGTATTCCTCATGTCTCTGGATTCTCCTCTTTCGCTTGTGTATGTGGCTTCGTTTTATTTCGGCCCCACGGTGGGAGCCAAATGTTCTCGCCGATTGACTCTCCTGTCGGTTGACTCTACGACGATCACGCACCTCCTTTCTTCACCTTGAATTAGGTTTTGCTGTTTCAAAACAACCTGCACCTACAAGATAGAAAGGGGCGCCCTAGAGGCCGTTTGCACTCCGACGCTCAAGTCAAAACTAGGGCAAGTACACCAAGTGTATTGAGTATTTGTGTTTAGGTCTAGAAACTGCGTACCTTTGCGAAGTATTTCACTACCCTTTATATAGTCTAGGGTTTCCCTTGCGCTGCTACCCATATTTAGGGTTTACAGGAATACCCTTGCGCCGCTATCACCCAGACTTAGGGTAATCTAGAGCGTAAGGTTTCCTTAACTGGAGTGCAAATTCTAACAAGATGGCCACCTGGGTACCCCCTCGTGCACTTAGTCTCTGGGGCTACCTGTCCTGGGAGTGCCCTCACTGTTCACGTGCCATGCATGTAGCTTCACCTGGAAACCCTAATCCTGATGGGCACTCAACCCTTCAAGACTGTGCACCTAACTGTGCTTTCCCTGCCACACGCATGGGTGCTTCGTGACTTAGGCCTCTCCTTACTTCTGGGCATTTTACTAATAACTGGTCTTCTCTCAAGACCCATCGTAGATGTTCTAGTTCTATTGTTCGAAACATCCAATACCGATGTCACCTCGTCGCACCTAGTTGCCGAGGACTCGTCACCCTACTAAGTGACGAGGACACCTCAATTCACTCTGGTGGTTGACATGCTGATGACTAATCATCCCATTAGCCCCTACTAACTGTGGGACCCAACCCACGTGGCTCTGCCCCATGCTGTGAGACCCAGCTGACGCGGCTCACAATTACTAGCTATTCTCGGTGTCCGAGGACTGGTCGGTACAATTTTGAATAGGAAAAAAATTATGTTTTTTTCAATGAATTTGGTAACTTTTTTTTTTTTAAAAAACCAATATACTGTCATTTTGTAGAAAACAGTTATCAATTTTAAATTTTAAATGTAGAGTAGTTTGTCAGAAGTGGAATGTGTCATTTCGTAGAAAACAGTTATCAATTTTAAAATGTGGACTAGTTTGTTAGAAGTGAAATGATTTACTAGTTTTATTGGTGGTGAGAAGGTTCTTACGACTTGAAATAATTTTTTTTTTCATATCTTTATCTCTATTAAAAATTATAATTTTTATCTCTTCTTATTATTCTTATTATTTCGTTTATAGTTACTAAATGTCATACAATATATTATATTTTTATTATTTGTATATAGTAGAGATTTAAGTAAAATTTCATAAATATCTCGTCAATGTAATTTATTTTTTTATAAAATTAGTAAATTTAAAATTTAGTTTTATTAATATGAATAGTTAAATTGCATGATTTTTATTTAAAAATTTATATATTTTGGATCCTATATAGTACTTAGATCTGTCAATAATATGAATAAACAACAAATTGTAGGTAGACTAATATTTAAAATCAAATAAAATATTATTATTTACATATTTATATTAAGAGTGTAGATTTATAATTTATTTTAATAAATAAGAATATATTATATGATATTATAGTTTTGTTTTATTTTGAAACTGTTTTCCAAAACAAAATTATATAAATAAATATACATAAATTATTTAGTTTTTCTGTTTCTCCTACTGAGAATTTGTTGCTTACCAAACAACTTTCTGTTTTTTCTTCTTCCACTTTCATTATGCCTTGCCTTTTTGTTACTTTTTATTTATTTCAACGTTTCCAATTTTTATTTTTCTTATGAAAATCAAATAAATCATAATACTTAACAATGTATTTTTTTTAATCTTGATAAGAATATGCAAATAAAAAAATAAAAATTTAAAATTTTTAAAATTAAAAGAATTATGAATGATATGTTTTATATAATTTAATTATTGTTATAATTTAATGAATGAAGATATTCGTCAACAATACTTTTATTTCTTTTAAATAATATGCAGAAAACTATCTCAAATATCAATCTTTATGTTTATTTAATCTTCCGTTTAAAAAATAATTTAATGTTTTTTTCTTTAAAATATAAATATATATTTATATATATAGATAATTTGATATTTAAAAAATACGAATATAAATATATCTATATTTCATTTAAATAAATATACATACCCATGTGATAATAATAATAATAATAAAAAATACTGATACACGTGTATAAGAGCACTTATGTTCGTACTAGTATATATATATATAATACATTCTATGTTCGTGGTATAATATATATATATATATATATATATATATATATATATATATATATATATATATATATATATATATATATATATATATAATACATTCTGTGATTTTCTGAATGAGTTTTCTATAATAATCTTTTTAGAACATATAAAATGTGTTTAAAAAGAGTTTTTCAAATGAGATTTTGTTTTGCTCATCTTCTTTTAACTACAACATTCTCCCTCTTCTCTTTTTAATTCTGATGATGGTGCAGCAACAGCGCCAGTGGAGGTGACAGTAGTGGAGACAAGTGGTCGGGTGCAGTGACACAGAAATGGAGCAGATAATTCGCTCATTTCATCTAATTGTGAGGTGCAGGTTCAAAAATAGGGAGTGCAGAAAGTAAAAGCCCATTTCTTTTTAGTCTTTGAGCCTGTGCTGGGAGTTTCAGGGCCTACTTCTTCTTTATTTGGACTCCAACAAAAGACTTTCTTTTATTTTGTTTCCACCCAGTAATTTTCTATCTATTAAGTAACATACTAATCTCAATTATAATATTGGAACTGATAAAAAAAAAAAGCGTGTTTGTTATTTACAACGTGTTTTAAGAAATAAATATTAAACTTCGATTTTAATCAGAATATGTTTTAGATTAATTTTGTTAAGACTATATCATGAGTAGTTTTTTTTTTTTTTTTTTTTTTATAGTTTTGTATAATAAGTAATTTAAAATCACATAGAATTATTTTTTTGTTACATAAATTTTGAGCTGGGTTTCAAAGATGTGTAAAGTATTTGTTTAATTGATCGATGGAGAATTTGTGTTTAAGCTGATAGATCATAAAAAGAATCCCATTAAACTTATTGCTCAATTATTTATGTTTTATAAGTATTGAATTCATTTAATACTTTTTTAAGCTTTTGGGGTGACCTAGCAATTCCTTGGGCAAGAGTTATATCTTAAGGCCATAATATTTATTTAAGAGATTAACCTCTTTTCCCTAAACATAAGACCCCAGGATCACATTCATATTTGCATTTTAAAGAATAATATTATCTATCAATTATACCACTCCATATTAGTATTTAAATTTTTTTTATCAGCAATGAATAAATATAAATAAACAAGACACTTAAGGAGTGTCTTAAGCCTTTTACAAAGAAAACCAAATCAATCTACATTAGCCAAAAACAAAGGCCAAAGTAATTTTCCACCTAAGATACAAGTAAAATCTCGCACCAAACAACTTGATGGGTTGTTCTTCATGACCAATGTTCTTCTTGAGGAAATGAAGTGAAAAGGTGGCAGAAGCAATGGAGGTTATGGATCAAGGATGACTCATATAGAGTTATGGTTTCCTTGTTGGTGCATGAAAAGTATGGAGAGTGATTGGTTGGGCCAAATCACTTGGAGGAAGGTCAAAATGAAGATCAAAGTGTCTAACCTAGAAAGACTAGACAGAGAGTAGAAGCTAGCATAATTTTGGCAGCATTTACTCATATAAATTGATCTTAAAAAAACATGAGCCAAGCACCCTTATTTATAGGTGCAAGTGCCTTGGAGGACAAGAGAGAGAGAGGATGGTAGGAAACCCTAAAGAGAGGGGTGGCTAGGGTATTGACTAAGGTCAATGCAGCCCCCTAGCATGCTTCTAGAAGGTAGGGCTACATTCCTACCCTAAAAGCCCTAGGTACAAGCTAAATTGTTAAATACACCCCCTATTATGCTAAATGAACCCTACTCTATTGAAATTACAAATAAACTGAAATTAATTGATGCTCAGCTCCCATGGCTTGGGCTATACTCCTTGTGGTCCTCTGAGGGGTCTTTGAACATGTAGAGAAAAGTCTCTCTGCCATCAGTAGCAGAGTCCCACTCTTCTTGAATCCTCTTTGCCATGGACCTAGTTGTTGGGCCTGAGCTTGGGCCTCTTCCATCACAACTTACCCAAAAAGTATTTAAAACTTTAAAATACTAAATACTTATATGTCTAATTAAAATCACACATACACACAAACACACATAGACACAAAAACCTCATCTTCAATCTCATCACCCTTTCATAATTTGATTACTCCTCATCGTAGTTAAAACGTCAAGCAACATTTTTAGCAGAGCAACTTTCAGTCGAAGCTTCTTGCGTGGATGAAAGCTTATCAGAAGAGAAGAAAAATCCAGGTAAGGGAAGCTACATTAAATGATCTTGAGTTAGAATATTTTCTTTGTAAAGATTCTAGTAGCATGACCATTTTTTGTATGCTCAGTTTAAAGGTTTTGGGTTACATGTTGGGTATGAAGTTTTATGATTACAAGTAAGACTAAAGCTCTTCAGCAGAATAATTAAGAACACTAATTGCATTGATATCTAAAGTTCTCCATTAACCTGAAAAATCTAGAGAACATTGATTGCATTTTCCTTTGACGTTCTCTAGTTGTATGCAAGACTGAAGAATATATTTTGCATGTGTATCTAATGTTCCACAAATAAACATGTAGAAACTGAGCATCGTTAGTTGCATGTGCGTATGATGTTTTCCATTATCGTGTCAAGTCAAAAACCTTTTTTTTTATCTGTAGAACTACAGTTTGTCCTTATCTATCTAAAACCTCGTCGAGTCTTGAGATGTATGTTAAATCAACTCTCAGTTTTGAAAAGAAGAGTCTAATGATTTTGAGATATGAGATTATTTTGAAAAAGTAAGGAGATAATTACGTTTAATTATCAAGGTGTTTATATTGAAGACTTCGTTTGAATTGCTTAAGCGAGAGTATCGTTCGATACCATCGTTTCAACGAAGGCATATGTGCTTAAGCAAAGGTATAGTTTGAGTCTTTTTATTGAGTGTTTCATATGATATTCTCGCTTAATGGAACTATTTTTGCTCAAGCAAAAATTTCGTTTCATATCTTTATCTAATTTATCTTTACTTGGTCTACTTGAATGTATCAGTTGTATACATACATGTTTTATGAACAAGTGTTTGATTATGTGCTTGAATGATTATTACTTTAATTCAATGATTTATATATGCATGAAATTACATACTTATGTATGAGGTGTGATTTTAAGGCCACATATCAGTGATGATATGTGAACCATGGTTGCTCTTAGGTATTAAGCAAATATCTATATTGTAACATAGATTTCCTAGCTTAATTGATGGTCTAGTCACGTAGACTAGGACATAAAGTGATGAGAAGTTAAAGGGAAATTTATTGTATAGTCACATATTTGAGTTTGAAAGAGTGAATCAGAACACATGTTAAAGTAAGCGTATACTTTAAACCTGTTGACTTAGAAGATTTTGATTTGATGATTTTAAACTATCATGAAGATTGGGAAGTTGTGTGTGTGTCTAGGTAGATTTTATTTTAATTCTTTGCAATGCATTATGGTCTAATTTATCTTGAAAAGCTATCTCCAAGAAAGATTTTGTTTTCTAAATTTTATGTTTTCTAAATCTGTTGTGTTTTTTAATCAGTTGATTCAAACTTTTAATCGGTTAAAATTACTTCTACTAGAGTCTTTTGACTATAGTAAGTATTTTTAACATATTGATTTATCGTATTAAAAGGTGGAAAATACTTAAAATTTTCTAAAAATTTGAAAAATTTTATGTATTCAAATTTGTCTTTTTTGTTTAATGTAATCAACAAGTTATATAGAAAATTAATCAGTTTATATATTGTTGTTTTCTGTTGCTAAAAGAAAATAGTTAGTTATTTCAAAAAATAAATTAAATGTTTGTATTTGTTTTTATAACTAAACAAATTTAATTTGATTCAAATTTTTTCATTAATTGATTAAACCGTGTTTACATTCATTGAAAACTTATATAGGGAGGTGATTAAATATTTCAAAAAGACGAATTTTGAAAGAAAGAAAATAAATAGTTTTGAAATTGTTCTTGGAGTTTATCTTTGTTTCTTGGATCATTCTTGTGTTATGAAGAATTTTTTTGGTTTGAATTCTCTGTGCTTCATTCTGTAATATCTCAAGTGTTCTCAAACCTTTATTTCTTTTCTTGGATACTGTTAAAGCAAATTCAGATAGGGTTTCTAGGTTTTTGCTAAGTGGTTGAGAGTGAGAGTTGTTGTAGGGTTCAAGAACTAAACTCTTGGTTGTATCTTGTGTAATCTTTGTTCATGATTTAGTGAATTTTCAATTGTTTGACTGAGGATTGAATGTAACTTTTGGTGTAGGAGTGAACCAATATAAATCATCAGTGCATATCTCTCTCTCATTATTGCTTTATTTTCTATTTTTTAGTTTCTGGCAATATTTCAATTGGTTGAATAAACATAATAATTGGTTAACTTTGATGTATATGTTTGTTGTTCTTTTTATAATCGGTTGAACTGAAAAATCAATCTATTGATTTTATCAAATTTTCAATCTGACTCCATCTTTTTTTGAAGATATTTTGAAAAACAATTCACCCCCTCTTGTTTTAGGCCAACAATTCTAACAAAACCCACCCTACTCCATAAAATAGGGCAGGTGTTAAATATCTGGTGGAGAATACTTAATATGGGTCTTCCAAAAAAGGTATAAGTAGATATTCCTTAAGAATATCCTGGATATATGGATCCATGATGAGTGAAGATGATGGATTGTGTGTGGTTATGTGTTATGGTATTAAGTTGAATAAACTTAGAATTTATGGATTTTATTTAGTTTGTTTTTTATAGCTTACCATTGCATTGTTGCCATGTGATGGTTTGCTGAATGTATTAGATACATGAGTAGACATAGATTCAGACTCTGCTCCTACATCGGAAGGATGCAGTAAGATAATCATAATGTTATGTTTTATTTTCTTCTGAGACGAATCCTAATGTGAGTTTATTTGTTTTGAAGACTCTTTGTTTAGTTTAACCCCTATGTGTAAGGTTATACACCTTTCATATTTTGTCTTACATCTAATCACATTTAAGCACGTAGATGCATTAAATGTGCTCCATATAGCATTAAATATGTGTGACTTCTTTACGTAACTACTTTGAGTAAAGAATGGCAAACACAACTGATTGATTTCACATGACTATTATACATCTTCTTAAAGAAGTTGTTTACGTGGAACAACTTTAAACATATTCTTCAAGAAGGCTTGATATAGACATTTCAATGTGATATTATTTTCTTGAGAGAAATGAAGAGACGAGCGTTGTTGATTCTTTTGGCAATTTAATATAGTGCTTTGAAGTACGAGTGTCAAACCCACAAGGAACAGTTTCTAATAAAATTTTATAGTGTAACATTCACTAAGTATCTAAACATGGGTAATGATGTTGTTCATAATAGATTGAAATTATAAAAGTGACATTACATATGAAATTAAAGAGTAACAAGGTTAGGATTGAATCTAATCCATCTCACTGATCTGTATTTAAAATAATAGAAATATATATTGCTCAGAAATACTTTATATTGATGCAACATGTTAAATCATTCATATTGATTCCTCAAGCATGAAATTCATGAGAAAATTTCCTAAATAATGATTCCTCAGTTATCTAGCAAACTACCCAACATTAAGATTAGATGTTGTAAAACAATTAATATATTAAAATCTATTCCTAATATCAAAATATATCAAGTATCTTCATTTAGGTCATTTTCTCATAAATACTTTTTAGTTAAATCTGATAATCAAACTCAAAAATTCATTGATAAGATGGAATCTAACCTTAAGCACAAAATAAAAATACCAATATGATACAACCAACCTCAACAAGCAGATGACTAAGGACACCATGGACACTTCACAATTAGGTTAGTCATCTCAGCATCCAAGACAAGGTCCTACCAAAAATTAGAAAGACCTCAACAGAAGAAGAACTGGATATAAGCCAAAGCATCCGATGTTCTTTCTTCTGGTCTTTTTACAAGACAAGTTTATGTAAATAATTCTGGCTCTTTCTGGGGGTCCAAATAAAAGAATAAACTAAAGTAGGATGTACTTAGTAAATTGGGCCTTTCATGACATGTGCACTTAGGTTTAGGGTTTTTTTGACCTACCTTCTAGAAGGTTTCTCACAAATTACGCCCCTATCCCTCTCACTTTTACTCCCCAAGTCACTCTCTCCTATATAAAGGGTATCTTGCCTCATGTATTTTCACACATTGAATTTTGAAAGTAAAGAAACTCTGTCAGAGTGTTTAGTGAGTTGAGTCTCCTATTATCTTTGGGTTTTATCTTGAGTGCACAACATCCCAAGTGGGGGCTCTTCACCACCCATTTTGGAGTCTCCTCCCCCTCCAAGTGGCATGACCACACCTTCATCATCCTAAGCTTCTCTTTTCTTTCATCTTTTTATTTTCCATTCCTTTATGTTCTTGTGTTCGTCTTTGTCTATTCGGTTTCTATCTTCTTTCTTTCCCTTATATGCTGATACAAACCAATGCAACAAGCAGATGACTAAGGACACATCAAGCACTTCACAAAAAGGTTAATCATCTCAGTATGCAAAGTTGGACCCTACCAAACCTCGAGAAAACATCAGCAGAAGAAGAATCCATTATAAACCAGAATATCAGAAGTTCTTCCTTCTTGTTTTTCCACAAGAGAAAATTATGTAAATAAATTGGGCTCACTTTAGGGGTCCAAATAGTAAAGATAGGCTAGAATAAGGTGTTTTTAGCATAATAGGGATTGTAGTTAGCATTTTATCTTGTTCTTAACCCTTTAGGAAGACATTTTGACCTAGTTTCTAGAAGGACAAGCCTAGGATACGGGTTTTACTTAGTCAAACCCTAAGGCTGCCCATTTTTTCCCTTTTCCCATCTTACCCCTTTAGCTTGTTCTCCAAGGCTCCTTCACCTATAAATAGGAGGCCTACCTAGTGTACTTTGAAGTTGAATTTGGATAGAAAAGAAACTCTGCTCATTTTGTGTGAGATTTGTGTGAGGCTTATGTCCTCTTAGCATTAGGTCTTATCTTGAGTGAGTTGAGAGCTCTCAAGTGGCGACCCTCTACACTTATCTTGGAGACTTCACCATCCAAGTGGCGTGTTCATCCTCTCATTCCATCATCCATAAGCTTCCTTTTCCCTCATATTTTTTTTTCCATCTTCCATTTTCCATCTCTTTTATTCGATCATTATCTTTTGTTGTTTCCTTTATGTTCTTTTAATTTTCGCCTTGCATCATTGTCACCCATATTCTTGTGTTTTTCTCTTTGCCCTTGTGAAGTCAACCTTCACACTTACTTAACCACTTGGTTAAGTTCGTGTCTAGTGAGGATCTTCTTAGGGTTCTCACCATGTTTCTGCTAAAATCTCAATCTTAAGTAAAGTGTCATAAAAAATAAAAACATATAAAATCAACTCACATCACATGCTCTTTAATTTCGCACCTCTTCATCATCACCATATAATTGTGTTTTCTCTTTGCCCTCTAGAAGTGAACCTTCACACTTACTTAACCACTTGGTTAAGTTTGTGTCCAATGGGAATCTTCTTTAGGTTTCTCGACATATTCTGCTTAAAATCAAAAACCATAAACAAAGTGTAACCCATAAAATGTGTAATCTTAAAATCAACTCACATCACAATATCAAGTAGAAATAGAGTACTATATATAAATATCACCAAAATATATGAGTTCGAATATATTGCATTCAATCTCAAAGAAGGAAGTTAGCTACTCATGGTAGCCATTACAAACATCAAGATTGGATGGATTTCACAAGAAAAGATATGGATTTCTTCTCTATAGAGATTTAGGGTTGCCAAATTTCTTTCTTTGTTCTCCTTTTTCCTCTGTTTTAACCCTGTTCGTCATTTGGGTTAATGTATTTTCGCTTAAGTTAACCAAATCTCACTCAAGCTAGAAGAATGCTTATCTTGAGAAAAAGTTTTCTCGCTTAACTGATATTCATGCTGAAAAACACCCACTCTCTAGACAATTCTCACTTAAGCGAACCAAATTTTGCTTAAGCGAGTCAAATTTTGCTTAAGCGAGATAAACTTAACTTGAGCTAATTCTGAGTGAGCTGACCATGCAACCATCTTTGCCTCTAGATAACTCTCGCCTAAGCAAGATATTCTCGCATGAGCGAATTCTGGCTTGAGAAGTTCAACATTGAAGCTTCTCGTTTCTATATTTTAATGCTTCCTTTCATGCATATCCAATCCTTTTCTTTCTTCTTCCTTAGTTACTTGAAATTTATACAAAATTAGGATTAAATGACTTCATTTGTTTCATGTCTCAAAAACACATATTTGGATTCAAAGATTCTCAAATTATGGGTAATTGCTATCTTAAACAACAATTAAAAATCAAAAGTTTCTCATGTAAGTTTACTAATTACTGGCACTTATTAAACATTCCTTGCACATATAAAATAAACATTTATTAGTCTTAGAAGTGTACTATGAACACTTAAACTATGTATCAACTTTGTTTGTCCAAACAAAAACTTATCGAACGAAGTATGTAAGCCACTCATATCTATTCGGTCAGACGAAACATATACCTTTGTGTCTGCCTGTCCTGATAGATGAAGTTGTAATAGCAACTTTATGTCTATTCATCTAAGTAAAACACTTGTATATAACAAAACTTACTTTATTGTTAAATATATAATTAAAAATTAAATTAAAAGATATATTGAACTTTGATATAATAATATTGCATATATATTATGTAGTTTTATTAGGTATTCATATACTCCATATCAATTATAAAACTAGGATGAAAGAATTCACCTGTTGAAATTTTTTATTTTATTATAATAATTTTACAATAAAAAAAATTCTCAAGTCGATTTAGGTGAAAATGTAATATACGAAAATATATATGTGATGGTAAACTTGTAATCTATAATAATATTATAATATATTTGATTTTAATTTTTTGATAAAAAAGTATTAGAAGAGAAAAATATAATTATTTTTAATAAACTAAAATTAACTTACGCACAAGTTAAAAATATAATTTTTAAAAAATTATAAGAATTTTTTTTTACAATTTAATTCATGTATAAACTATTTTTAACTTATAAAAAATAGATTTTATTTTATTTTTCTTTCAAAAGTCCTTATAAAAAAGTTTATTCGAATAGATTCTTAACCAATTGTTTTAAGAGTACAAATTGATTCATCACAAATTTGGAAAAAGTCTTAAAAATAATGATTATTTATAGTGAAAAAGAAGAAGAAGACAAAAACAAGGAGTTTCTATCAATGTTTTGATCTTCTATTAAGATATCACACCACTACCTTCTTTTTTCTGCCTTTGGCTCTAATCTCTCTCTTTCAATAAAATGTGGGTAGCAATAACCGACTTCGGCCACAACTCCAATGAGTATAGTGTGAACAAAATATAAATCATTATAAAACTGAATTCAAATTTAAAACTTGTTTCCATCAAACTAAATTTAATAATATAATTCTTTAAAAGAATTTAATTGAATTAATTAACTCAATTAAATAATGGTTTAAATAAATTGAACTAAATGATGATTTCAGTAAAGTGATTCCAATTCATTTATTTTAAATTATTTTTGTATTTAAGCTATTACTCTTGTACTTCTTATTTTATAAGATATTTTCCAATCTCATATGTTATAATCCAATTTTGTTCAAATAGTTATATTTACATCTAAATTAATATAAAAAAAATCAATAATTTTTTAAGTAATTTATTTTTTTATGCAATTCAATTCAATTTACTACTGTTAACTTTGTTTTTAAAGAAATTTTTGTAGGATCTTACAAATAAATGTATTAAGAGTACAAGTTTTTGTCAAATTGCCTTACGAGTCTTTTTTTTATAAAGCATATTGCTATAAGAGTATTAAGAAGTTAATAAATGTTAATTTAATTTAATGTAATTTATATGCACCAATATTGTAATTTTTTTATCATTATCAAAATAGTCAAGTACACCTTTTAATAAATTTAGGCAAATATTAACAAGTGTGTTTAGGACACTGATTAAAAAAATCTTGAAATATGTAAAATAGTATTATATGAATCTTTGATGTGTTTTTATACGGTTTTTAATAAAAATATATATATTTTTATACCCTGTTTGATAGCAAGGAGAAGAATCAATTAGAAAAAGGGAGTGCAAATAATTGAGAAATAAAGCGAAAATTAGTTTAGTTGGAGAAAAATAACGGAAAGATGAATAAAAAATGGGTAGGAAACACATGTACGATAAATCTTACAAATTTTTTAAAATTAATTTTCATTTTTTTTTCTCCCATACAAGTTATGTTAATTTAATCACGATTCTTTCGACGAAAATCACCGTTAATTCATTAATCAATATCCTCAAGACATTGGTTAACAACGTTCACAAACTTATTAGTGATTACGTATTGAACTTGCATGTAAAAAAATGGGTAGCATAGACTATTTTTCCTTTTTTTTAATGTAAAACCAATATGAAATAATATTGGTAACATTGACTATTGTATTTATAATTTTTTTAACTTAACTAAATATTGTTGCTGTAGAAAAAGAACAAGATATTGATTACATCTTTTGTTTTTGGTTTTAGTTAGGTTAATGACCCATCTTGAGTATGGTGCGTAGTGAGACTAAAGAAAGAAGTGAGCAAGAGAAAAGGGAATATATGTGAAGAACAAATTTTGTTACTTTTTTTTTGGATGTCTCAACTTCTACAAGGGAGAATAAAGAATTTTAAACATTAAGAAAAATTTGGGAAAGAAAATCTAAATTTCACCCTTATAACTCTAGTTTGAGTTAAGGAAATTGTGTTAGTTTCAAGAGCCACAGAAGACCATGAAATGGACAACCACAATCTGAAGATTAACTGTTAACTAGATAGACATTATCCATATTCCCACCTTCTTTCTCTTACTAAATCCAACAACAAAAAACCAAGTTTTTGGCACACCACCACATGAAGCTAAGTGGTTTGGACCTTAGGTTATAAGCATGCATGAATGAATGGTTCATATGTGCTTCAAATTTGTAGCAGCTACATATTTGGTAATGCAGCACAAGCAAGACTCTTTAACACTTATTTCAGAAGCTATCTTTTAAAGGCATGTTTGACAAAAGTTGTGAGGACCACACTTTGGCACACAACAGAGCTTTTGAGCCAATATTTGAGGCCCAAAACTAACACTGAGGAAAAAGAGGCTCTTTCATTTGCCTGTTCTCTTTTGAAGAGTGCAGAGACTTTAAGAAATGTGGTTATGGTTGCATTGTACATTGTCCCTCTTTCTTGACAAGGAATCCTCTAGAATCTTGTGATACTCAAGTTCCACATATGAAATAATGATGACAATTTAGCTGTTTTGGTGATAAATGTTGCTTTAAGAAAGTGAAGAGGCTAAACCATGATTAGATGTAGGAATTGAAGGGCTTAAGTGGGGCAATCATGGTGACAAGTACAAATGGATCATTCCAATTACTCAATTAACCCATTGACATTCACATTATACAAAACAAGAGAGCATGATGAGAGACTCATTTAGCCTTTCTACCAAAAGGTGTTTCAACCAAATGTGTACACAACCAATTGCAAGATCCATGTTGCTCTTCCTAACTTTCCTTTGAGAGAATATCTGTGGGGTCATATAGAGATACTGGAATCTCTTACTGCTCCACTAGCTACCTAGCTAGGGGTACTATATGCTCAAAGGTTAACTCTTCAACTACCAATTAGAATGAAATGGACCATCTACAATACAACAATATTTGGACATAATTCAGATGTTTGTGCATTCAAAATTTGTTAGGTAAGACATTGTGTGGTGAGAGGTTCTCCTTCTCCTGCATTACCCACCTAGCACTGATTGAAACACCTTCAAATTAGGTGATAGTTGAAGAACTCCAGGGGAAGGTTGGTCAGTTTCAACAACCTGGGTTTTGAATATTTGAATTCCAAGGTTATTATTAATCTGGGTTGATATGTTCTATGTTATAAAGCTTTAGACTTTTAAAATAAAGTGTTATACCAAACAGAAGGTGGGCGTGCCGGAGTGGTTATCGGGCATGACTAGAAATCATGTGGGCTCTGCCCGCGCAGGTTCGAATCCTGCCGCTCACGTTTTGTCTTTTTTTAAGAACTTTTTCATTTTTTTTTAGCATCTTAAGTCATGGAAATTGTAATTAGCATTAGTGAGACCTAATATTTTCAGTGAGCTCAAAGAAAAATAAAAATAAAATGAAACTAACGAAAATTCATTCTTAATAGATATATTTTGCATATTAAATGATTATGTGGAGGCAGAGATTATTATTTTTTTAACAACTTAAAAATATATTAAATTTTGTATTACAAAGTTTAATATATTTTCTATACACTTGTGTATTAAATTAAGTAAGAAATATTAAATAGTATACACCTACAACACCTCTTCAATGTTATACAACTACAACACCACTTCAAAATGTGGGAGTGACTATTACTCATTGATTACCTTACTTTCTTCATCTTTAATGTAAGACACTTTCAAATTATTATTAACAAAAATTTATAATTTGAATTATGCTTTAAATATTATAGTATTACTTTGTTAATTTTTACATAATCACGTAATTATTATCTTTGTAACTGAAGTTAGCTTCTTCTTAAAATGCTTAAAGGTGCGTATTGGATAAGATCAATAAGTTGACTTGTTTATTCGACTAATTTATTAGTTGGTTTAATCAATATAAAAGTATTTAATAAATATATTAAAATAATTTATTTTATGAACTACTAGTTAGATAATAAAGCTCTTTTATTCTTTGTAATTTTTTTACTATTATTTTTATATTTTTAATATATTTTTAATCTATTATGTCTTATTTTAATCTGAAATTATAAGTACATAATAATATTTTTTATTTAAAAAATATAAATTTTTTTTATCTAGGAAAAATTATATATTTATATAATTTTATATTTATTAACTAGTTTATCAATTAATTTATTAAACACTTCTAATTTAATAAACGAGTTTATTAGCTTGTAACTTATAAACTAGAAACTTATTAACTAGTGTACTTAACTTATGTATTATCAACTTGCTTATCAGCTAATTTTGTCAAACAAATATTAAATTAAATAATATATTTTTAATATTTTTTATTTTAAGAAAATGGATTATTGACATATTTATCTGGAGTTTAAGAATATTGAAAAAAGGGTTAAAATTATCTAGTTATACAAAAAAATGTTTAGAATTTTGAGCATTATTTTAATTAAAAATGGATCTTTAATTTTTTTTTTATAATTAAGTTAAACATTGAACTTTTGATTAACACGTTCTTTTTTGTTTTCATTGTGAAGTTACCATTACACATATATTTATTTTTCTAGTTTTTAGATAAAATAAAATCACAAATATACACTAGTTAAAAAAAAAATTGTAACGCCAATTGATTTCGACATTCTAAATTGCTTTCGTGAGCTGATAACAAAATTAGTCAACATAAAAAAATTTAATATTTTTAAATTGGTTATATAAAAGTAGTTTTTATATATTAACTATGAAATGATATAGAAAATATAAAGTGATATATTTAAATAAATTTTAATATTTTATTATTAAAGTGAAAAGAGTATATAACTAGAAAATCAATAATTGAGATTTTATTTTAAAAAAATCACCATTTCTCTAGAAATTTTCTTTTTTCCTTTCTCTACCTTTTTTCTAACTTTTTGAATGCATTTATCATTAGATTATCGATCAGAGTCTGTCAATGGATTCCTGACAACAAATACTACAAGACTGCCCGATCTGGATCTTAGTTAGAGTAAGTTCATTTCTGCTCTTTCTTCCTTTGAATCAATTTTGCGTTTTTAAGTTTGTTTGTTTGAGATAGGTTGCATGTGGTATTTTTAGCTTCAAGATTCGTCCTTGTTAGTTCAGAGTCTTAGTAATATGGTTAGATAATTGACTAGGACTTTGTAGTGCATGGTTAAGCTACCCTTGGGCCCTGTAGGATTGAAGCTCTTTGTGAATAGATCTACCTCTTCTCAGGTAAGGGAAGCTATTTTTACTTTCAATAGAATCCTAGGTTAGAAAATCTGGATGTAAGGGTAATGTGGTCACCAAATTCAGAATCTCCTTAAAGGGTAGTTTTTTTTTTGAGTAAATTAGAATGCTGATTGAGATTTGGTAGAATTACAAGTTGATGAATAATTGTTGTTTAAATTTGGACATTAATTTTTGAAAAGGATTGAAAGTTTTTGAACAATTGAATAATAAGTAGTTGATTATTTAAATTGTTTGTGATATGCATTATGAAGTAAAATCTGAGTTTTTACTTGACAATGGATTTTAAAAGGAGGTATACTTGTTGTTGGTCTTAAATCTGCTCAGCAGAATTTTCCTATGCTCAATGAATTTGGACATGCAAATTTTGGAGTGCTTTTTGTCCCAAATTTGCTCAATGTTTTCTGATGCGCTCAATAGATTTAAGATGCAATTTTGGGGTACTCTTTGCCCCAAATTTGCTCAGCCAAATCTCATGTGCTTAGTGGGTTTGAGATTTCAATTTTTGAGAATTTTCTGTGTCAAATTCGCTTAGTCAAATTTAAATTTGTTCAGCCAATTTTCTTAGGGCTAAACCAATTTTAAATTGGCTCAGCCATTTTGGCAGCTTTTTGTTATTTTTGCTTAACTACCTTTTATTTCTCTTGTATAAGGTATAAAATTTAATTAAATCTTTTAAAAATTTACCAATTTATAAATTAGAAGTATTACAATTTTTAAATATCTATGATGTTGAGCGTTTCTTGAATAAGATTTATATGATGTTCAACCTTCTTAGTGTTGGTGAGCTTTGATAGGACATCAACCCGGTCATTGGAAGCTTGAGATACACGTATGACATTGAACTTGTC
The DNA here is from genome assembly GCA_013389735.1 of Phaseolus lunatus. Taxonomy (NCBI): domain Eukaryota; kingdom Viridiplantae; phylum Streptophyta; class Magnoliopsida; order Fabales; family Fabaceae; genus Phaseolus; species Phaseolus lunatus. Next base: position 30,423,410 of record CM023858.1, on the reverse strand, counting down.
GAAGTTCTCGATTAAGTATTTTGCAATATGTTAATATTTATGTAATAAGGGCTCCTTGGCTTGATACTCTCCAGTGATTTGTCTTATCAACAATTGGGAATCGGTATGACATTTGAGCTTCTTCACTTCTAACTCGTGTGCTAATTTCAACTTTGCTTTCAAGGCTTCATATTCGGCCTAATTGTTGAACATATCAAAATTAAAATGGATGGCCTGTTCTATTGTGATTTCGTTTGGACCTTCAAGTATGATTCCAACTCCATTCCCTCTTTTGTTGGAGGATCCATCGACGTTAAGAGTCCATCATTCATGTTTCTAGTTGATTTGGGGTAATTCAACAAGAAAATCGGCCAAGAACTGAGCTTTCATGGGTCCTCGACCTTCATAGGTGAGTCAAATTTAGATAGTTCTACCGACCAAGCCATCATTCTACTAGTGATGGGCATATATTTATTCACACTCAATAACTTTAATTATAGATTTTTGGACTATAATAATAAATAAATCCATTGTTTTAATTCAAATTCATATAACTAGGTTTAATTGGGTCTTAACTATTTTTTGTGTTAATTTTGTGTTTTTTAGATTATTTTGAAGGAAATGTCTACCTTTAAAAATGTCCAAATATGCAAAAGTCTAAGTTGTTTCTTTGAAATCAAAACAGAAAACAAAATCCGAGGAGAAGAAGGAGAAAATAAAATCGACAATATCGTAGAAACAGAATTAAAAGCAAATCTTCTGCAAAATACAAGAAATCTGGAAAGTTGGAAACTAAGAAACTGTTAACAAAATCTAAACCAGAATATTTTCCTAAGATCATTGAACTAGAAAAACCTATAAAAAGACACAAGCTTCAAGGAGAAAGGGGGAGCTTCATAGGGTTTTCTGATTTTCTTTTCTTCTTTGTAATTCTTTTGTTTTGCCTCCACATGGAAGGCTAAACCTTTTTGGTTGATTTCTTTGTAATTCCCCATTGAATTTTGAGGTTTTGATCGATAAAAGTATCATTTTTTAATTATTTATAGCAATTGTTTTAATATTCTAATATTCTTAAAAACTGATTTTTGTGAGAGGTTGTACTTGAACGCATGATTGATAGTCTTTTTTATCTTAAACTTTGGTTTCTTATTTAGTTCGCATTGTTCTAATTAATTTCTTGGGCGCATGATTTAAGAGAGAGGAGATAAGTATTGTCATGGAGTATACGCATGGAACAAAGTGGGTACTGATTAAACTAGTAGACGCATGATTTACTGGTGAGTTTCAAGTTGAATCAAATTGACGCATGTTCAATCTGGTTTAGCTCTGTTTGAGGATTGAGAAAGGAATAATCTTTAGAGAACATGCGAGGAATTCAATGGCAAAAGAACTTGGGGATCAACTGGTTTTTATGTGATATTTTAATCTCTTTTATATTTTCTACACAACTATCTCAACTCCCTTTTTATCATTATTGTTATTTCTAACTTTTATTGCTTGCAAATAGATTCTAAACACTGATTTACTGATTCACTATTGGATTCGTTGGGAGACGACTTGGAGTCATCTAACCATAATTATACTATCATCTCTCTAGCATTACACAGGTCTACGTTGAAATCATCTTAATTTAATAGCAAAATGAAAACTATCAACCAGCTAGCTCAAGCTTTTGTACTTCTTGTTTGATGGGGTAGTCAACATGAATGATAATGTTGAAGCTTATAAAATAATGTCGTAGTCTTTAGGTTGAAAAGATTAATGTGAGGACAAACTTCTTGATAACCTGATACCTTTCATAACTCGATTGTAGAGTTCAACTAGTTAAGTAAACAAGGATTTTATTATTGCCTTCTTCGTAGACTAGGATTGAACATACTGCGAAGTATGAAATTGCCAAATAAAGAATAAAAAGAGTGCTTACCAATGTTGGTAGGGAAGCAATATTTTGCTTAAGTTTGTTAGACATTTCCTCACATTTTTTATTCCACTCGAACTTGGTGGTTCCTTTTAGTAACCGAAAAAGTGGTTTCGACAAGCTTAGGGATGAATCTGAAAAGTGTTGCGAGCTTCTCGTTTAGTCAGTGGAGTTCCTCAAGATTACTCAGACTCTTGGTGCTCAGAATGACTTCACATTTGTTTGAGTTAGCTCCAATTCCTCTTTGAGTGATCATGAAACCAAGGAATTTTCTTCCTCCAACATCTTTTTTTTGGTATTAAGACGCATACTGTGTATCCAAATTTGACTGAACACCTTTTCCAAATCGATTGGATGATTCTCCGTCGATGTTGACTTGATTACCATGTCATCTACGTAAACCCCCATGGTAGATCTGATGAGATATGCAAAAACTTTATCCATTAACAATGGGTATGACAAGACTTAAACATGGAGTGAGGGAGATTTGACTTCAGGAAGGTTGATTAATAGAGGATATTTGTTGAACTGTCCCGATCAATGAGAACTTTAAAAACTTGCCAATTGGCGATTGTAGCTGTGACGACCATTGAATCGTCATGGTCGAGATCATTAACACAAAAATATCCATATATTAAGGTGATATGAGGTGTTAAGGAGCTCATTAAGTTGATGCTCCTAAGGTTCCTCTTTTGTGTTGCTCTTGAACTTCCCCAACTAGCGAACCCTTTAGCAATAGTGTGATTAACCCCTCGAACTTCATTAGAGTTTGTTGGGGTTGGTTCTTCTTGCTCTTGTGTATTTTGAAGAGGAGGAGGGGGAGTCTCCATTGGGATGGGTGCTTCTCGACCACTTCCTTGATATCCTTCTCCGAATCCTTGACCTCTTCCTCATCGTTCTCCACGTCCTTGACCTCATCCAGTTTGGTTTAATTATTCTAAACAAAAAGCTCCTGATCGGATGAGTTATTCAATTAGGTCACACACTTTATTGCATTTTTCAATGGTATGACCTTGATTTTGGTGGTAACTTTATCGCTTGGTTGGATCAACAAAAGGAGGTGGTGGTGCGGGTTGTGGAAGACAAACTAGTTCCAATGCAAAGGCTCCTTGGAGCAACGTCCCATCTAGCATTAAGGGGTGTATAAGTATCAAATATACTTACACACCCCTTCTTGAAACCTTGGGAACTTAATGATGAGGCTTTATTTTTTTTCCTTAGCTCATTTTCTTTCTTCTACATTTTCTTCTATACTGGTTTACCTGACAACTCGTGCTTTGAAGTCGTTCACTTTGATTGGAAGGTCAACATATAAAGTGTTTGAGAAGGGTCCCAATCGAAGTACGACCTTGATTGAATGCATAGCCACGATTGGTGTAAGTCTGGAATATTTAATGAGGCTTTATCAAATTGATTCATGTATTGTCTTAATGATTCATTATCTTCTTGAATGACATGTTGTAGTGAGGCCAAATTGACGATGATAGGTTTGTAATCATAAAATTGAGGTATAAACCTTGTACAAAAAGTATCAAATGAATCAATGGAGTCTGCTGGTAAAGGGTAATACCACTCCAAAGTCCTTTTAAAGTGGCAGGGAACAATCTGCAATGTATCCTAAGATCATTGGAGATGAGAGTAACTTGAGTAAGGTAAGCTTTTGTAAGTGTGACAGAATCAAATGTTTCTCAAAATCAACCATCTTTAAGAGTCAAGTAGTTGATATTGATGATTCGGTGAACGAATGAAATGATGATAAAGCTCATATCCCTACATTCCCCTATGGAGGAGGGAGTGCCCTAAAGACTATTTGTTGATGACAAGGTTGAGTGACATGTGTTTATGTCTAAGTACCCGGTGCGACAATGTTTTGGTCATTTGTTGTCTCTGAGCGCTTGTTATGACTCAGTGTATGTGTTGATGACTTGAACTCCATTTTCGATTTCTCTTCTTGAAGAATTGAAGTGAAATTGGCGGAAGCTAATGGATGTGATGGATCAAGGATGACTCATATAGAGCTATGGATTCCTTGGAGGTGCATGAGAGGTAGGGAGAGTGATTGGTTGGACCATATCACTTTGAGAAAGGTGAAAGAGAAGATCAAGATGTCTAACCTAGAGAGACTAGACAAAAGAGTAGAAGCTTGCAAATTTTGACAACATTTTACTCATAAAATTGATCTTACAAAACATGAGTCAAACACCCTATTATATAGATACAAGTGCCTTGGAGAACAAGGAGCAATGGTAGGTTGGGAAACCCTAAAGATGGGCGGCCTTAGGCTTTGACAAAGTCAATGTCGTACCCTAAGACCAATTCTTCTAGAAGATAGGTCAAAATCATACCCTAAAGGCCCTACTCAAGCTAAAATGATAAGCACACCCCCTATTATGCTAAAAGAATCCTATTCTATTGAAATTATAAATAAAGACACTAGTTGATGCTTAGTTCCCAAAGCCTGTGCTCTACTACTTGTGATCCTTTGGGAAAGGCTAGGTGCTGAACAATTGGCTAGAGGTGAATCCTGACCTAGCCCTGGCATATTTGAACATGTAAAAAAAAGTTTCTCTGCCATCAGTAGCAGAGTCCCAATCTTCTTGAATCCTCTTTGCCATGGACCTAATTGTTGGGCATGAACTTGAGCTTAAGCTTGGGCCTCTTCCATCATCCCCTCCCTCTTGAAGAGGATTTATCCTCAAATCACATGCTTCTGCCTATTCATCTTCACTACCTGCAAAAGGTGTTAGATCCATAACATTGAAGGTAGTATGTACTCCATATTCCTCAAGCAGGTCAATTTGATATGTATTATTATTGATTCTTTTAAGAACTTGGAAGAGACCATGACCCCGGGGACTAAGTTTAGACTTCCTTTGATTAGGGAATCTATCTTTTCTAAGGTGAAGCCAAACCCAATCTCCCTCCTCAAAAATCATCTCTCTCTTCCCCTTATTGCTATGTTTCATGTATTTCTCTGTTTGTTGCTGTATTTTGTTTTTAATCCTCTCATGAATTTTCTTTACAAATTCAGCCTTTGTTACTCCTTCCTTATGCACAAAATCTTGTGGATTAGGTAGAGGTAACAAATCCAAAGGAGTAAGAGGATTGAACCCATACAAAGTCTCAAATGGAGAAATGTTAGTAGTTTTATGAACTACTCTATTATATGCAAACTCAATATAAGGAAGGTACTCATCCCAAGATTTGTAGTTTCCTTTCATGATTGACTTAAGCATAGTGGAAAGAGACCTATTTTCTTATGTTATTTAATACTAGTTTTAGTTAATATGTTTTTAGTTTTAGGAAATTTTAACATTACATATTAATTTACAATTTGATTTGATGTGTTAGTTACTATTTGTATGTTTTATATATTTTTATATGATATTGTTCAATCTGCTTAGTGGTTTACCGTGTACATGTTAATAAAAAAGGTAAAATTAAAAAAAAATGAGTTGAATTAATAGATGATGGTTCAAACTAAAACTGTTGTCTATATCCAATATAGATAATGATTATAACCTAAATCATTGTCTATTGTCTCACATAGACAATAGATGACCATTTTAATTTCACCCACTATATATTTTTTGAATATTTTTGTTTTTTTTTTGTCTAATTGACAATTAGGATTACAATTTGGCCAAAAATATTATTAATTTAAAATCATAACAACGAACAATTATGAATCATCGTCTACATCCAAGAATATAAATGATGTGGATTAAACCATCATCTAAATTTAATATTTTTAATAACGACTCCATTTATATTTATACTTGTTACTTGTTGAGTTTAAATACTTCCTTCACATAAAGTTTTCAATGCATGATCCTTATCAACTAGCAAGTGTACTAGTTCATTGCATATCACATTTGGAATTAAAAAAATCTTTAGTGAAAGAAATAGTAAAAGTATTCATTAAAGATGAAGAAAAAACATGGAGAAGTTTTTGCGTAATATTATATGCGTCTTCTATGTTCAACCTCATCATTTTGCATTGATAGAGTGAGTTGAATTAACCAGAACAAAATATATAAATATATGAATTCTTCCTTTAGTACTTGCTTCGACATTGGACTTGCATGAGAAGGTCAACTGCTCCAAAATAAAAATCTGTGGCACTTCTTAGAGAGAACCAACCAATTAATGTCACTTCCATGTTATATCACATGTTTTCTACCACTTATAATGTTGTTACATCCAACTGAGAAGTGGAGCTCTCTAAAGCTGCTCTTTTGTTCATGGGAATGGGACCCATTAAAAATCTTTCCATGATCCCTCATACTCATAATTTCTTCTTTTGGAGCCTCTTCGGATTCTTCATTTTTTATAGGCCATGGCAAAGGCAATTATTGGTGCTAATTGGCCATTTCTCAGTAATGTTACTAGCCCATTACAAAGTAGTTTTATCCAAAAACACACTAGACATTTATGCATATAATGTGTCCCTACTATAACTCATACACAGATATGCACCATGTTACTGGGTTTACTGACTTATAAAGTTGATGTATATAGCATACCACATAAAGCTGGTGACAAGTTGACTTTATTTTCCCCAATTGGGTTCCTTCTGGATTCCTTTTACAGTATCATCTTCCAAATATCTCCATTCACAACACCAAAATAATCATTCTCTGTCGTCTTCCTATGCCAAATTAACCTAATAATATAATATAGTGTTAGAGCTTCAAGACGATGATGATGATACAAAAGTATCAAACCTGTTTGAGAACCAACTAATAAATCTTTGGAGGTCTAGTTTGTTTTGAAAGTTAGAAATGAAAAAAAAAAAAGAAAAAAGAAGATTGCATGAAATAAAGAGGAGAAAAGGAATATGTGCATGTTCCACACTATGTAAAACCATACTTTTGACTCTATCTATACAAATGGTGAAATAGTATATATTTTCCCATTATTCTTCATCATTTTTGACAAAAAAAATAGAAATAGATTTGAAGTTGATTATAAATTTTTGATTTCTACATTTATGGATGTAATAGATGAAGGAATGTGAATCACAAGTACTGCAATAAACAAAATGCTGATAAGCCTGTGTAAGTCACAACCACATTTTTAAGGTTTGGCCAAAGGAACAATGGACGGTTACCCTTCAACAGAATCTGGGCGGCTATGAGGAAAGAAAAGCATCATATACCCCACAGTTTTAATCAATTCCTCTTTATCACTTTATGTCTCACTCTTCAGTATTCACTATGATTGATCAAAATATATATATGTTATGTAACACTTTTCTATATTTTAATATAACTTTTTGCTTTTCATGCAAATGTTTTAAAAAATTATACGTGCATATTCATCCATCCTTATCCAATTAAAGAACTGTTAAACTACTAAACATTTCATGTCCAGCATCAAAATATTTATAAATTAACTCCTTCAAATCCTCATCTACTTGGTTTGAACTTTTCAGTGTCGTCACAATCACCCACAATAATGTTAAACCAACAAGAACACAGCAATAGTTTACTGGAATAATTATTCTAATTATATATAAGAGCATATATATATATATATATTATATATAACATTACTTGATCAGTATTTTAAAGAATTTGTGATTTTTAGTGTTTAATTTGGCACTATGCTGGTTTACTCCCCAATTGATATTTTGAATGTACTTTAAAGATGATTTAAAATAAAATATATATATATTTCTAAAATTTTAGTTATATTATTAATGAAATTAATTTAAATGTAATGAATTGATAATAAATTGTAATAAATTATATATATATATATATATATATATATATATACTTTCATAAGATAATATTATTTTAAAATTAAAAAAAATTCGTAATTTCTCTTATAAAACTTGTTAATCCATAAGTTTTATGTATGAACAGATTTGCCTAAATTCACTCAAGTCATGAGATTGAAAAAATATCTTGTTCAGTTAATTCCTCTCTCATATCAATTCCAAATAATTTTATGTCTTGTTTATACAAATGAAAATGTAACTAATTTGATCAGGAAATTGTAATTAAATAAATTTAATCAAACTTGATATAAATAATAATGATAATATAAAATTATAATTTAATAGTTAAATTGATAAAAAAAATATTTTTATAAAAAAATATTTAGAGTATAATATTTAATGAAAATTGTAATTTAATATCTCAGAGAGTATTATCTGTAGTAAAATTTAATTATAACAACAAATCCCACTAAACTATATGTTTATGATTTTCGTTTAGCTGCAAAGAATCTTTATTGTTGCATGTGATATTATTATTCAGGTACAAAGCATAGTTACGTATTATGATATTATACAACCAATCTTATTCATATTCCTGTTTTTAAAAAATATTCCTCTTCAGTTTCATATATAATGAAATAAAAGTGTTAGTCATAGGGTATAGTTCAATTATGTTTTTCTTAAAGAGATATAATTAGTCAATCTTGGAATTTCAAAATAAGAACATGAAGTGTTTTGGAATAAAAGAAGATGAAGTTATAAAAAGTTAATAATGATTTATAAAGTTGTGGGACACACTATAATATATATTAGTTTTTTAAAAAAAAAAATTGAATGTTTAATCATAATTTTAATTTAGAATTTTTTGCTTTAAATTTTCATTTTCTATGTCAATATTTTTACAAATTGACTCAATTAAATGGCTTTAATTTCTTTTTCTCAAAATTAACCAAATCATTAAAATTAATCTAAAATAAAGATGTCATCTCTCTCTTCTCAAATTCTGCATGCTTCAAATTTATCAAAATTTCACTAAATCTCTAATCTCTAAACTTTAAAATTATAACTTCTAAACTTTAAAAATTATTTCATGTTTCAGAAATTGTAATGACTTGAGAATTGTAAAAACTGACAGCAGCTACAAAACAAATGTGTTTAACATTTAAAAGAAAAACAAATTATGTTGAATAAAAAATAAAGAATCTAAAAATACAATTAAGCTTCAAATTTAACATATTAATTAATTAATGCAAGAATATACAGTGGGATGGGTGATAAAAGACACTACTCACTCACTTATATTCATTAAATATTCTTATCAGTATCAAATGCATAATAATTAGTTAGAAAATCATAAATAGCTTTAATATAATAGATTAGTTAATTTTCTTATAGAGATAAATGGTTGAAATAATGAATTAAAAATAAATAAAAATAAGAAATGAAAAGAAATGTATTACTTGATTAATTGAACAACTTCTGAGCATAGAAACATCTATAATGGTAAGAATCTCTGCACATTCCTTTAATCTGTTCAGTGTGGCTTGTGCTTGGACGAGAAGTGTAGATAGCATTGGCCATCAATCTCCAAAGACAACGACAATTCCACATTTTTTGACAAAATTTTAATAATGTGTTTAGTATTTGCACGACTCTCATGCTGTCAATTAAGAATAATATTTTTTAAAGTTACATAAAAAAGAGTATAATGTAATAGACACGTAATCTGCACAAATATCTATACTTCAGTGGACGAATAATCAATATTCATTTTACTCAATTCAAATTTTTACATGTGTATGGATTCATTCTGGTCGAATATTTAGTATGACAGAATAGGTTGCAGTAGACTTTGTCGTGCTGACCCTTAAAAGTTAGAAAAAAAAATAATATCAGAGACCGTGTCAGGGAAAAGTTCTTGAATATTTTATTTTAATTACAATTTTTCTTTTCATTCTTCCTAATAAATTGGTTTATATTTAATTTAATATCATAAAATTTAACTTTCACAATTTATTTGTATATTATAATTTAATTTTAATTTTTAATAGAGAATTAAATACTTATAAATAGTCCAACAAAAAGTTTTTAATAATTAATAACATAAAATCTTAATTTGTTTATGTTAAATTATTTAGGGTTGAGTTTATTCTTTATGCATTCTTTTATGTATTTGAGATTTTGATTTTTAAATTTTTGATCTTTGATTTTTAGTCTTTGGTTATTTGTTATTTAGTTTTCAAGTTTGAGTATAATAACTATAGTTATATTTCAGTATTCAGATGAGTTCTTTATCCGATATTTTCACTTTCGATATTCGTCTATTTATAGTGGTGATATTGGTTCCTTGTATAAATAATTAGGTTCACCTAATTAGGTCCAAGTACTCTTAATCATGATTTATAGGTTGTTTATTGTGTGATTCTTGTTAACTATGTTGTTAAGTCATTAATCTTGATTAAGAGGCATTTGCAGAGTACGTTGTCAAGATGTCGAAGTGGACTTCGATATCTCAGACACTTGAGTAGTATACTACAAGACACTAATATCTCAGACATTTAGATAGTATACTACATGATTTTGTCATTTCAAAACTCAATAACACTATAGGAAATCGTTATCTCGATATTCGACAGTACAATATGAGACTTTATTATCTGGATATTCGATACTACATCGAAAATAAATTTTTTATATGTCTTTCTAATATCATCTTAGTTTACTTGAGTTTATAAAATTTGTTTGTAAAATAAATTTTGTATTATTTATATAAATTATATATTATAATTTAGTTTAATAAATTTAATTTATATATTATAATTTAGTTTAATATACAAGGAAGTGAGATTTTCAATAATTATATCATCCACATATATATATATATATATATATATATATATATATATATATATATATATATATATATATATATATATATATAAAAGAGAATAAAAAAGATAGTTTTAGGATATTGGAAAAATTGTGTGGCATAAGTAGGAAAATTACATTGTAGTGTCTGTCCTTTTTTTTGTTAGGTCGCATTACCCTTTTACCTTTACCCTTTTACCTTTCCATAAAGGTAGCCACCTTTTTTCACCACACACTTAACCCAACTTATTTTCCTTTATTTATTCTATCTAATTGTAGACTAGGATGTTCTTTTTAAATATTTTACAAGGAATTTATTTTTCTAATTCCATTTTTTTTTATATTAGATGTAAGCCACACGGATTCTTGTAAGACAATACATACATTAAAAAAGTTAAATTTTATGCTAAAATTTTAAAGAAATAGGTACATTTAATTATAATTATAATTATTTACTAATAGTAAAGAGCCATGGATATTTTTAGTGAGTGGTTTGTGGTATACTTGGTTGTTAAAGAATAATAACAATTTGAAAATAAAAATAAAATTTTGGAAAAAAATATTGGTAGTTTAATTTTTAAATTTTATTTTCTATGTCAATATTACCGAGTTGATAATTTTGGTTATGTTTCATATCATAGTATAACTTATAGGTATAACAAAATAAAGTTAACCACAGAGATTAAAAATAAAAATAAAAATATTTGAAAAAATGAACTCAAGTAAAAAATAAAATAATAAGTAAATTAACACTACTAGAAAATCATTAAATAGAAATTAAATTTAGAGATAAAAAATAATTAGTTACTATATTGACTAAATTAAATATTATTTTAGAACCTAAAAAAATTATTGATATATAAAATATATTCTATTATTAATAAATAGTTTATAAATTAGTATTTAATTATTTACTAGTTTTAGGTATCCCTAGTCATACAAGCATAAAATGGTCACAACACAAAAAAAAAAAAAAAAGACACACCAAAAAAGACCACACACTAATAAAAGGTCATCATATAATAAAAATATCACATATAATATACAATACAATGTATAACATAAGTGCAAATATGTATTTGTACTTTACCATAAATCTAACACATCCACACCTTGTCCCTTGAATGACTCTTATCACTTCAACACCCATTGCTTGACCATCATGTTAATGTGTGATGCTACTTATTGTAAAATCCACCAAGTTCCATAATAAAAAACATACGGCCTCGTCAACAATTGATCAACCATATTGGAGCTTGAGGATCAACACATACTTGCATGGTCTCACATATTTCAAAATTCATACATTGTTGCCACACATCAAAGCTTAAGTGCCCGCTTGTTGCTTGAGCATCCTCTTGTTGCTTGAGCATCACTCACTCAAAGGGAGAGAGAATAACCTTGATATCTCTTGCTCAAGTCTCAAGTCACAACTTGTGTGATATACTCTATTGTTTAAGCATAAAAGTTGACACATGTGCAACATTGAGTGGTGCATGACTCATATCTTGACCATCACTTAAGCGGTAGTCCACTACTTGAGGGATATTCGTCCAGAAACATACATTTCACGCAAAAGAATTTGTACAACATGCCAATTCTAACACATATACTATGTTTACAACCATTTCAAAGTTTATACCTAATATAATTATATTATCTTCTTACTTTTCAAATCATAATTTTACTTTCATAAATTGTATACATGTTCATATAAGCACATTACATTTCACATATCTATTTAACATGCCAATGCCAACACATATATTATATTTACAATCATTTCAAAATTTTACTTTTGAATACCTAATATAATTATATTATCTTCTTACTTTTCAAATAATAATTTCACTTTCATAAATTGTATACATACACATATAACCACATTACATTTCACATCTCTATTCAATATCCAATTGAAATAGATACTAAAATTAACTCACACTTGGAGATAATATTCCTATTGAATAAGGTGTTTTAATGCTTCAAAATCTGCTTAGGACTTGAAGAATATACTAGTGTGTTTGTGTATGTTATTTAGTAGATTTTGAATTGTCAATTCACATATAGTACTGATCCAAGCTCACTTGATTCTTTATCTCTTTTGAAAGAAGTGTTTTCTAAAAAGCTATATGATTTTTAGTCAGTTGTTTTGAGCTTTCAATCAGTTGAAAAAGTTGTTGTTCAAGGTCTTGTGATTACAACAAGTTTTTTGTCTAGTTGATTTGTCAAAAGAACTGGTTGATTGACACTTACTATTTTTTAAAGGTTTTGAAAAAAATTTGCTTTCTTTTGTCTTTTTTGTAAGACAAACCAGTCGGTTATTTCAATAAAACAACTGGCTGTTTTATGTGAAATCCTTAACAGAAAAATAAATCAATCAGTTGTTTTTCAAATCAATTGGTTGTTTTTTTAACAAAATTCTGTTATGAATTCCAAACTGTTTTTAAATGTTTCTAATTGCTTTTAATTAATGATCTAATTGTTTTAACCACTTCTTTGAGTCTATATAAAGACTGTTTTGTGATCTTTTGAAAAGTTTAAGAAAGAGAGTTTATTAAGAATGTTTTCAAGAGAGATAAGAGCTTTTGGATCATTGCTTGTGTGTGAAATAAGACTGAGTATTCTATTCATTTGTACTACTGCTTTGTAAAACCCAGGTGTATTCTATTTTCTTCTTTGAATACTGTAATTGTGTGTAAGTCAGTTTCAAAAAGGATTTTTGGAAACTAAGGTGTTGTTAAGAAGTGTTGTATGTTCTTGAGGGGTTCAAGATTAACATTCTTGGTGTGTGTTTTATAATCTAGTTTTGATTGCATAGTGAATTCTCAGTGGTTAGCTGAGAAATGGATATAGCTCTTGTTAGGAAAGATGGCTTTAAACTAGAGGGGGGGTGAATTGTTTAAAGAGGTTTTCGCAAACTTTTACAAGTTAGAATGAATATCTTTCAGAAATCAAATGATTAAGCAATTCAGTTTGCCAAAACAGCAAGCAAAACAACACTGCCAGGAAAACAATCGGTTGTTTCTGCGAAACAATCGGTTGTTTATACCAGCAAAAAACAAACAAACTGAATTTAAAGAGTAAGAGATAGAGAGATTGTACACAGATATTTATACTGGTTCACTCCAACCCAGAGCTACATCTAGTCTTCTCAGAACCCTGAGGAAATCCACTAAGCAATCACACCTTGATCACTTACACAACAACCAAGAGAATGACCTTGAAAACCTCAAGACACACACTCTCCTTGGTCAACACTAAGATTGCTGATCTTGAACACCTCAAGAACACACAGCCAATCTCAGCAACAATACAGAAAAGAAATGTTTCAGCAGTTACACAGATTACACTTGTTACAGATGAAGATCTGAAATCAATACAAGTAGAATCCTATTCCAGCACTTTGATCAATCTCTTTAGCTCTTAAGCAATCTCAGCACTTTTTCAAAACTCTCTTAGTTCTTAGTTCCTCTCCTTTTTCAAAAGCATTCTCTCCTTTAAAAGAGATTTTCTGAATTATATAAAAGGAAGTTTGTTATCAAATCTTAACAAACCCATAAAAGCTTCCAGAAAGATTGGTCAAAGCATTTAATGACTGGAGCGTATTCAGTTTCAAATCATTTAAAGCTCAGTCAAAGAAAACAGTTTTTCTGTTATGGTTCCAAAACAAACAATCGGTTGTTTCCTCGAATCAATCGGTTGTTTTGTCACTTAACAGTTTTCTCCATTCAAAAACAGTTTTCAAACTTTCTCAAAACATCTAAGTATAAACAATCGGTTGTTTCGATAGAACAATCGGTTGTTTCAACTTAATTTGAAAAACACTTTTGTTTTATCAAAAACTGAGATGCTATTTGCTTTGAGATTTAATCTAAGGGTGGATTACACTTTAAACTACCCCAGAACAAAACAATAGAGCAGCACAGCAGCAGCAAGCAAGCAGAAGCTTCATCATCCTTCAAAGGATTTGGATTCTTCAAAACCTTGAACACCACTTGGTTCAACAATCTCCCCCTATTTGATGAAGACAAATCCCTGATGTTTGATCCCTAAAGCTTGTGTTGTTCTGATTAAATCTGAAGCAGTTCCTGCAATTGAACTTTCAGCAGACATTGAACTTCTGATATTTTGTTAGCATACATATAAATAGTTAAAGCTTAAACAAATAATATCAGAAACAACATTTAACAACTAAAAACAGCTAAAAGCCAATCTTAAAACCTGAAACAAGCATAAACAAGCATAAATCTCCCCCTATTTGTCTTTACAAATAGACAAATATAAGAGATAAAACCAGATATTGTTCATATTACATCAGAATTAAAACAACAACAGCAGAAGGAAAGAAAATAAAACCACACTTCAACAGCTACCAAAAACAATCGATTGTTTCGATAATACAATCGGTTGTTTTTCTTCAGTCTTCCTTATCTCCAAACTGAAGATCAAAGATTTGGTTCTGGACAGCTTCAATTTGTTCATCCAGGCTCATAAACCTTGTATCCATGTTGTCAAACCTGGTGTCAAACCTTTGGAAATTGCTAACACATAGATCATGAAGGTTTCTTTGATTTTCAGAAAAGCTATCCAGCCTATTCACCATGAATCTTTCAAAAGGAGACATGGTTTGAATCCTTTCTTCTTGATGTTCAGCAGCAGCACTGGGTCCAGCATCTTGAAAAACTCCTGTTGGATCTTCATGTTCAACATCCATGTCTGCAGTTTCTTCTTGAGCAGCACCACTAGATGAGGCACCATGATCACCATCCTTGCTTACCCATTTTCCACCTATCTTTGTAAATCCCATCTTGCTGAGTGATCCATTGTTCAACTCTTGAGTTGACTTGACCAGCTCAGAAGTTTCATCTTCAAGATTAACTTCAAAATAGAGTAGAAATTTAGATATCAAAACAGCATATGGATAGTGATAATCACCCAACCTCATGGCTTTTTGCATGTGCTCTTTGATTATGTGAATCCAATTGAGCTTGATTTTGTTGGTGATGCAGAAGATGTAAACCAGATCTTCTTCAGTTAAAACAGAATGATTGCTCCCCCTTGGAGTCAGAATCCATGTCACAATGAGAGCAAGCAACCTCTCATCAATTTTCAACCCTCCAACTGAGCATGCACTCACTTGAGCTTGACTATTCTTCAAACAACTTCTGTAGAACTGGATTTTGTTGAAATCCTCCACCACACCAAGATTCCCTTTGCTGATTCGCAGGCCAGAGTACTTGAGTCCAGCAACAGCAGCCCAAACTTCATGGGTTATTTCCATGTCCACACCTTTTACATGAGAAACTAGGTTGTTTCCCTCAAACTTCAAATTGGTGTAGAAGACCCTCACCAAGTCTGGATATATGTTTCCCTTCATCTCCAGGAACCTTCTGAGATATTGATCTTTGAGTAGTTTCCTCACATTGTCCAGCTTTTGACTTTTCAGCCAATCAAAACTCACAACCTTGGGGTTGTTGATCTTCTTGAGACTTGTCTCATATCTATACTTTTCAATGACATCCTTATCTCCAGAAAACCATCCTTCCAACCTTCCTCCAGACCTTACAGCCTTGGTTTTGATTCTTTTGGAAGTGGGAGGAGTTGATTCCATGGCAGCAGAGAGAGGATAGCACTTCTTCACTGTTTTTCTCAAGAGATGGTGCAAGAGATATTGCAAGAGATGTTGCAATTGGTTGTTCATCTGCACCTGATTTTATATCCATACGAAAATCAATTTGTGTTTAATTTCATTCAATGGGTACCTAATTTTCAGAGAGAGAGAACTTGACTCTGTTCTGCACAGAAAATGTCAGAAAAAGAAACTGAAAATCACATGGTCTTTGACTAGTCATAAAGGCTCTTGAATTTCCAAGATTTTGGAATATATTCCTTTATGAATGTTGTAACCACTTTCTGAGAACGTTCAGCTTTCAATACAGATAGTTTGACCAAGATTCTTCCTTTTGAATTTGATCTGCAATGGATAGAAGAAGAATTCAAAATTAAATCAATTTCTTCACAGTGCTGTCAGACTCAAAACAATCGGTTGTTTCGAAGAACCAATCGGTTGTTTTTCTTCAACAGTATAAAAACTTGATTTTGGAGATTTCAGCCATTGACAAAAACAGATTAAAGCATAAGACATTTGATTAAAAGAGAATTAATCATAGGAAAGAACTTTGAAACAATTAATGAGAACAATAAAAGGAAAGTCTTATCCTTGTGTTGTTTCTTCAATGATCCAAATGCTTGTGGATCAAGAAACTTTCTCTTCACTGTTTTGTTCTTTTGCACAACATTGATTCAGCTTCAATGACTTCCTTTCTCTTTAACAGATTGATCAGAATGCCTCTTTTCCCTTTATTTTCCTGCATAAACAAATTCAAGTAGCAAGATTTGGTCCCCTTACAAATTTGGGTCCATTTGGCTTCACTTTGCTGTTAGTAACATCACATTCCTTAGGAATCCATTTCATAAGACCTTTAGGAACACAATATTTTCTAATTTTACAGAATCTAACAGAATGGCCTTTCTTCATGCAGTAAAAGCATGTAACAATCGGTTGTTTCGATGATCCAATCGATTGTTTTTCTGTTTTTCTTAAAAAAGATTTTGAAAACTTATCTTGCTTGTTCTGTGGATTGAAACCTAAACCAGCCTTTCCAAAAACACAGTTTTGAGAAGCCAAAACATTCTCAAAGTTTGATTTCCCTTTTGAAAGCTTGTCCACAGTTTCAACAAGATAATGAACCTTTTTCTCAAGATTTTCACAATTTGTGCAAATGAGAGTGTCACACTTGCAAGAGGCATTTTTGAAATGATTTTCCAAATTTTCAAAATCAATTTTTGCCTTTCTCAGATCCTCTTCAAGTGTTTTAACTTTCTTCTCAAGCACATTGTTAAGATCTTTCAATCGATTGTTTGAAAGAACCAATCTATTAGCTTCTTCATGAGTTTCTTGAAAAGCTTCAAGCAATTCACAATAATTTTGTTCATTTAAGGAAGCACAAGAACTTACCTCACTTGAACTGCAAGCATCATCATCATCCTCAGCTACTAAACATATGTTGGCTTTTTCATCTTCACTTGATGAAGAACTTGATGATGACACCTCATTTTCATCCCAAGCTATGTAGGCTCTTTTTGTCTTGCCTTTCTTCTCCTCGTAGCTTGTCTTTTTCTCTTTGCTCTTGTTGGGGCAATCTGCCTTTATGTGACCTTGCTCACCATAACAAAAACAAGTATAGTTATTTGAATTTAATTCATTGGATTTCTTGTTTCCATACCTATCCTTGTTGTTGTCTTTGTTGCGGTTTCTCTTTAGGAATTTGCTGAATTTTCTTGACAGCAAACTCAGATTTTCCTCATCACTATCATCACTTGAATCTTGCTTTCCCTTATGTTTGGATGCTTTCAAGGCTATGCTCCTTGTGTGCTTATCTTCACTCTCTTGAACATTGAGTCTATTCATCTCTAGCTCATGTTCCCTAAGCTTTCCAAACAAAGAAGCAACACTTAAAGATGTTAGATCTTTAGATTCAGAAATTGCAGTTACCTTTGGTTGTCATGCTCTATCAAGACATTTCAAGATCTTGATGTTTAGCTCTTCTTTGTCAAAAGTCTTGTCTAGGCTCATAAGGTGATTGATGATATGAGTAAACCTTTTCTGCACTTCAGCAATTGTTTCACCTTTAAGCATTCTGAACATTTCATACTCTTGGATTAGAGCATGCTTTCTAGCTCTTTTAACTTCATTTGTTCCTTCATGAGTGACCTCCAAAGTATCCCACATTTCCTTTGATGATTTGCATTGTGATACCCTGAAAAACTCATCAGAATTTAAAGCAGAGGTTATAATATTTTTGGCAATGCAATCAAATTTGGCCTTTTTGCTTTCTGCATCAGTCCATTGAGACCATGGCTTCTCAATGACAGAACCATCTTTTTCAAACTTTGGTATAAAAGGACCATTTTCAATTGCATCCCAAATTCCTTTGTCAAGAGATTCCATGAATATTTTCATTCTAACTTCCCAAAACTGGTAATTCAAACCACAGAACAAGGGTGGTCTGTTTATTGAAGCACCTTCCCCAAAAGGTAGTCTATAAGCCATTTTAAAAAGATTTTAGGATCAACTTGAATGACTTTCAAGAACCAAGCTCTTGATGCCAATTGTTAGGAAAGATGGCTTTAAACTAGAGGGGGGGCGAATTGTTTAAAGAGGTTTTCACAAATTTTTACAAGTTAGAATGAATATCTTTCAGAAATCAAATGATTAAGCAATTCAGTTTGCCAAAACAGCAAGCAAAACAACACTGCTAGGAAAACAATCGGTTGTTTCTGCGAAACAATCGGTTGTTTATACCAGCAAACAACAAACAAACTGAATTTAAAGAGTAAGAGATAGAGAGATTGTACACAGATGTTTATACTGGTTCACTCCAACCCAGAGCTACATCCAGTCTTCTCAGAATCCTGAGGAAATCCACTAAGCAATCACACCTTGATCACTTACACAACAACCAAGAGAATGACCTTGAAAACCTCAAGACACACACTCTCCTTGGTCAACACTAAGATTGCTGATCTTGAACACCTCAAGAACACACAGCCAATCTCAGCAACAATACAGAAAAGAAATGTTTCAGCAGTTACACAAATTACACTTGTTACAGATGAAGATCTGAAATCAATACAAGTAGAATCCTATTCCAGCACTTTGATCAATCTCTTTAGCTCTTAAGCAATCTCAGCACTTTTTCAAAACTCTCTTAGTTCTTAGTTCCTCTCCTTTTTCAAAAGCATTCTCTCCTTTAAAAGAGATTTTCTGAATTATATAAAAGGAAGTTTGTTATCAAATCTTAACAAACCCATAAAAGCTTCCAGAAAGATTGGTCAAAGCATTTAATGACTGGAGCGTATTCAGTTTCAAATCATTTAAAGCTCAGTCAAAGAAAACAGTTTTTCTGTTATGGTTCCAAAACAAACAATCGGTTGTTTCCTCGAATCAATCGGTTGTTTTGTCACTTAACAGTTTTCTCCATTCAAAAACAGTTTTCAAACTTTCTCAAAACATCTAAGTATAAACAATCGGTTGTTTCGATAGAACAATCGGTTGTTTCAACTTAGTTTGAAAAACACTTTTATTTTATCAAAAACTGAGATGCTATTTGCTTTGAGATTTAATCTAAGGGTGGATTACACTTTAAACTACCCCAGAACAAAACAATAGAGCAGCACAGCAGCAGCAAGCAAGTAGAAGCTTCATCATCCTTCAAAGGATTTGGATTCTTCAAAACCTTGAACACCACTTGGTTCAACAACTCTTGGTTAAGATTGAAATAGTATAAATCTCTATGTGTGAATCTCTCTTTTCCTACTCTTATACATTGCTTGTAATCTATTCTTTGTTTTCTGGTATAAACAATCAGTTGTTTCGATAAAACAACTAGTTGATTTTTCATAAACAACTGTAAATCTAATATTTTATCCAGTTGAATAGAAAATCAATTGATTGATTTTACATAATTTTTCACTCTACTTCCAATCTTTGCGAAAATCTTGGGAAAACAATTCACCCCCCTCCTTTTTTGGCCACACATTCTAACAATTCCTACCAGTGAAAATGATATTGTACATCTAAACCAAACTACACTTCTGGTCTACCCAATGTATCAATCCTTACACCAACAATATTTCCTTTTTATCAAAGCATAAAAGAGAGAAGGAAAAGGAAATCAAATACCACTAGGAAATGAAAAACTTACCCTTATTAAGAATTTGATTGACTTATTTCACCTTAAACCCTAAACGAAAAACTTACCCTAAACCTATTTATTGAATTTCTATCTTTTATTCATTTAAAATTTATCTCTACTAAAATCCCAGGTCTTACAT